>JAPKLX010000100.1:191407-273959 GCA_026898415.1 Leonotis leonurus | reverse complement strand
CTGCAAAGAAAGGAAAAGAAGTATACAGCGAAGAAAATTTAACTGAGGAAATGGTACTCGCTGGCTACAAACATGACCAAATAGAGAATGAAGAATTTCGAAAGCTGTTCGTAGCAGAAAAGGAGAAGCAGCAAGCGATGAAAGATAAGGAAGATGAAGAGGGCTCGCCTGTGGAGGAAGAAGAGCCAACCAATCCTGTGTTTAAATTCTTCGAAAAATATCAATTCAAGGATCCAGCAAATCTGACATGGCTACACTCCACAAAGGCAGCTAGATTCAATCAACTGATGAAAGAATTTGTAATTCAACATTACTATCTGCTGAATGAGGAGGAACAAGGTGGAGATGTGGATGAGCTTTTCCGAAATTTTCTTAAGCAGCACAAAAATCAAACATTCGTGGAATATCTCTTCAGACAATCTTCCATGCAAAATCATCCATTAGCTGCTCCAAAGAAAACTACACTTTTGTATCCAAGGATTGAAGGGACCACAGAGGTGGATCACACAAAGATAATTAATCACATCAATCACGCTGCTCAACAGATGGGATATCCAATTGACTTTAATGACAAAAATTACAGAATGCTATTCAATGGCATTTATGCTAGTTTTGGAGTCCCATCACAGCTAAGGAGAAGGGAGATGGTAGAAGAAAGGAGGGCACAGATGGCTGAGCTTCTAAAGAAACAATCTGCTGATCAAAGCCAACCTCCTAAATGAAGTTTTTGTACTTAACGTTTCATTCAATATTATAACAGCGAGCTGTCAATTCTAAAATATCTGTATCTGTAATAACAGAAATTGCTATGAATGAAAAGGTTGAAGTGTTTTGATTCTAAAACAACCTGATGACAATAACTCTTTGTCCAGGCAATGTTTTCACCTGTTATTTAATGCTTTATAATTTTGCATTTACTAACTGTGGTTTCAACACTTAGGAAAATTGTGAAGTGTGGTTTCGACATCATCAAAAAGGGGGAAATTGTTGGGAACCCCTCAAGTTTATATTGTTTTAATGATGTTATTCGAAACAACACTTAGTTAAAAGCTTGATTTCTAAAGACTAGTATTTAATGTCCTCTGTTAAGGAATATGCTAAATTATAAAAGAAGCAGATCGTATAGTTTTACTATCTGTATTATTCTTAAAAGCTTTCCTGGACATTTTATTATAAGTATTCTAGTTTCGCATTAAAAGATTCTTATTTAGATTTAGAATATGTTCTGTTTAAAGACAGGCCGCTGTCATACTTATTTTTGATCTACCTGTTAAGATCTTAGTTTTTAAGTAGTTTGTAAAAATGAACAGATAGACGATGAAAGCACTATCTGTTCATATTGCCTTAGAAAAGATCAATCATGAGGAAAGAAGGCAAGATAGCGTTTTCAACAGTTAGCTGTTAAATGGTAACAGCTTGACTAAGATTATTTAGACAGCTAGAAATTTTAACAGCAAATGAAGACTACAGCGAGCTGTGTGAAGAAATCAAAGACAGCGAGCTGTGAAGACTACCGCGAGCTGTGTTAAGAAATCAAAGACAGCGAGCTGTGAAGTCTACAGTGAGATGTGAAGAGATCAACATATGATATTGGAACAGATAGTAGTCCACTATCTGTTCATTTATTATTCACTGCTCTCCAAGAAAGGAAGACTACAGCGAGCTGTGTTCAATAAAGCAGGAAGCACAATGAATAAACAACAGTTAGTAAACAACAAAGCATCAACAGCTAGCTGTGATGAATTAGCAGCGAGCTGTGTGAAGTATACAAGAAAAGAAAGCAGCGAGTGCTCGAGTGAAGACTTCTACAGCGAGTAAATGAGCAGCAAGCGAATGAGCAGCAAGTAAATCAGCAGCGAGCTGCTTATCAACAGAAGAGATCAACAGCTAGCTGTACATCAAACATCTAGAATTCATATCACGAAGGAACAGCGAGCTGTTCATTTCAAAAGAAAGGAAGAGCACATGTTCAAACATACAGTGATAGGAAGCTCTTCTTATCATTATGGTGGACTGCCGACTTACCTAAATTAGTCATAAGTCATCCACTCAGTGTGTTGTCACATCAACGGTATGTTTTAAGGAATGATGTACAAGATTTTCAAATATCTCTGTAAAATGAATCATTACCAGTATGGCAACACATTGGGAAATCGCGTGAAAGGTGGTAACCACTCTCAACCTGGCAGCGCGTGCTTCAACAACACTGACATGCATTTAATGCCGCCATTAATGCATTGAAATTAGAGGCCATCGTCTCCAACGGATAGTTTCTTCATTGAGGCTATAAATACCACCTTCACTTCCAGAAAGATGTACGAGAATTCAAGCAATCAAAGCCAAAACTCTGCTCAAATATCTTCAAAGCTTTCATCGTTCTAAAACACTCCACCTACGAATTCTCTGAGTGTTCATCTTTTGAAGATTACTTTCTGGAAATTTGTTCTTACATTATTCTAAGTTAAGGATCTAGTTTTGATCCAAAGGTTGTAATATTTTAGATTGTAGTTTTCAATCTAGAAGAAGTGTAATCACAAGTATTTATCTAGTTTTGATAAAGCTTGTGGCTCGTACTCAACGAGTAAAAAGAAAGGAGACATTAGCTGATTTCGATCTAGTTTTGATCGAGCCGTGGACGTAGGGAGGTTTATCCCGAACCACGTTAACTCTTGTGTTCTTTACTTTCTGTTTTACTTCATACTCTTCTTCTTCATACTCTTCTTCTTCATAATTGCATAAACTTGTTTATCTCTAATCTATTGGTTAAGAAAACGTTTTCAACATAAGAGTATTAACCACCGAATTCCGCACACAACATTAATCAAGATTAACTTGTTTAAGTTTCTCTTATTAACTGTTACTTTACACTTAAGGTATACTTGAGCTAAGTTGATTCTTCTGGACACGAAGAACCTTCTTGCTAATTCAAGCCTTCTTATATTCTAAGATTGCTTAAACCTTATTGATTAAAAACAAAAACAAGAAAACCTAAAAAGTTGGGATTGGTGTTTTCGCGGGGCCCCCCCCCCATACACCAAACTAGCTCTTTCGGGACCAACAATATATATTAAATTAATAGGATAATTACTTTTAAATCACACTTCCAATTTAATATTCTTCCTTCTTATTTGTCTTAGGAATTTCAATAAATTAACATATGAAAATTGATTTGACATATTGCCCTTAAAGGAAAAATTCCTTTCTTCTTAAAGCATCCGCAGCAAGGCTCGCAGGCAGCCCGAGAGGCCGCCTCTTTGCCGCGGGAGGCGGGGCTATGGACCGAGAGGCCGGACTCGGTCTCGGGAGTCTCCGCCGTTTGACGTGCTGCGGGGTTGGGGTCGCCTGAGGCCCCCCACCCTCCATTTCCTTTTTTTTTTCTCATTCGAATTTTCCTTTTTTTTATTTCAATACTTAATTTTTTATTTATAAATATTCTATTTCAATCCTATATTTTCATTTATTTATGCATCTGGATGAAAAAAGTTGATAAATTAACATATGAAAATTGAGAATTGTGAGAAGTGTGAATGTGAATCCACCGAAAAAAGTCAAAAGATGTGTTCATACTTGAACATTTTAAAAATTGCAAAATTAGAATTAGTTAAATATTACTTACTACTTCTATTCCAATAAGTTTGACACTTTTTATTATTTTAATATACTTAAATGTATATAAATTGTGTCATACTTAGTGGGACGATGGTAATACCAAATAAGCTTTAAAGGCCACATAAGCTTTAAAGGCCTGTCAAGATTGAAGTGCAACTATTAAGCCCAATAAAGATTGGAATGAGCTGTAGCAAACTTGATTATTTAAGGGCCTGCAAGGGTTTCAGAATTTTTCCCCATATCATGTCTACTGTTTTTTAAATATTAATTAAATTAAAATATAAAGAACGCTAGATATAAACATAAACTCGAATCAATATCTTTTACATTAGATATTAACCTTCTACGGTTCTAATTATAGTTTAGTACACACAAAAATAAACTTTTTTAAGAGATTAAAGTAGAGAGATTGAACTGGACAAAAAGGCCTACGGAAAAAGTTAAAATACGCACACAAATAAGTTCTTTTTAAAGATAGAATGAATAAAATTTTTAAACTAATTCAAAATTAAGAAATTTATGATTTATACATCAAAGTAAATATTAAATTAATTTAAATTATTTTATTAATTAATTATATCATGTAAAATAAACACTGTAGGATAGAACTAATCAACATTCTGAAAAAGATAAATTAGTGAGCCTATGAATAGGGTATGGTTTGGGAGTTTAAGTATGGCCTTGAGATGATTTCTCTATATTAGATTATGATAAAAGTCTTGAATATCATTTTCTTGGAACGATGATCATTGTTAGGAGAAGAATAGAGATGACTACAAAAGATTGTTAGAGATTAATGTTACCATGAAATTAAACAATAATAATAATAACTACTGTCTGCGTCTTATTTTATTAGTTTCACTTTAACTAAGTATGTAAGAGTTTTTTAATCAAAATGTAACTGATTTTCACAATTATTATCCTATTGAATTTGTGCATGTAAAAGTCTGAGGTGCTCTATCCCTTTCTTCTTTGTTACGTTTGATAAATTATAGAAAACATCTTAAAATTCAAATATAGAAAACTTAATAGGACTTCTTAATTAAAAGTGCTAACAAATATAGAAAACTCAACATCTTAAACGCTCTAAGTAGATAAGATTCAAATGATTAACCAAATTAAATAAACGAAAAATAGAAATAGCATAGGGAAATCAAGGATTAAAGGTCTAAGATTCGGAATATCTTTCGTCGATCATCCATTGTCACAAGTAACACATGCATTCATTCATTAATTAACCTTAAGAGCCGTCTAATTAATAACTTTCGTGTTCTTAATTAGACCGTAACCATAGCTCTCGTATTCAAGTTACACAACTAAAATAATCTCTCAACCTTAACTATTGTTTAAGAAATCCAAACGGTGATCAAGTGTCTAAATTAAACAAGAGCAATTTAATCAACAAACATAAATCAACCAAGACGGAGATAATCGACTTCCGAAATTCGAATCCTAGCAAAAATTTAACTACTCAAACATATTCAAACAACTAAAAGACAATGAGTTCATAAATCAGAAAACATTTACTAATAATTGCAATCAAACATCAAAGGAGTTAATTTACAACCTTTGAATCCTCTCCTTCCAAGAGTAAAGTTACAGGAAAAGTGAAGAAATGTGTCTCTGAGGCTTTTCTAATCTAAAAGGTTATGCTTCTCCAACTTCAAATTGCTTAATAAAACTGAGAAAACCGCAACGATCGCTGCGTACATGATTCTGCCTTCTCCAGCACAGTGCCCCCAGCGACTCGACTGTTGACGGTCCAGCGGTCGCTGGATTCCACTCTCTGTCTGCCTCCGCTGCTGCATCCCTGCGAGCACGGCACCTCTGGTGCTAGTTGGATGCATGGCTCTGTCTGCTCCTTTGCGTCCCCTCGGTCCGTTGCCTCCCGATAAGCTCTGTGCTCCTCGTTCTCTTTTCATCACATTTCAGCCACTTCTCGACCTTCTTCTGCACCTACCAACCAACAACATAATACAAGTCTCGACATAAAAATGAAACAAAAAATGCTAAAAAGAAGCTAAAGACTAACACATCTAGACTTGACACCTAAACAAAATCCCGAACAAAAACGTACTAAACTATACCTTAGCTTGTAAACACTAATCAGAAAGAACAACAAATTTTCTATTTTAAGGGATAATATATTTAAAATAAAATCAAAATCATCAATGGATAATAATTAATAGTCAATATTTAACAGTTAAGATTTTAAATTATTTAACAGTTAAGATTTATTTTTAGTTATAACCCTTTAAGAATCATTTTTATTTGATTCCACAAAAAATGTGTTGGGAGAAAACTATCAGGGGTTTTAAATTTTTCTTATAAAGTGTGTTTTTAGTTGATAAATATTCCACAAAGTAAAATATATATGTTTAAAATAATTAAGTATTTTATGAGATCATAAAATATACATGTGATATTTAAAATAATGAATATTTTGTAAAATTATATCCAGAAAAAGAAAAAGTACATTTTTTAATAAACGATCGAAATGGAGTATATTTTTTTTATTGTTGAAGCAAGTATAAGTGTATAACATTAATGTGCATGTATCTACTTTTATAGTTAGTTCGTTCCATTAATTTAAATTTACTTTTATAGTTAGTTTCATTTCACTAATTTAAATTAATTTAACTTTTTTATGAGTATAAATTTTGATAAACATGTTTTTTTTTTATAATTTTATAAGATGTTAATTTTGTGTGAAAAACATCTTTAAAGAATATGTTTTCTATTGATTTCAATATATTTTTGATAATTTGAAAACTTATTTGAAGTTGGTGTTTTTGAAAGTACAATGGTCGAAATTCGTGCATTTGTGTGGCAAAGTGAGAAGTGCATTCGATTTAAAGGAAAATGAAGAAAAGAGTTCAAGAATTAGATGACGAAAGGATGAGAACGAGTTGAAGTCACGTTTCACGCGAATTGAAAAATCATAAAGAATGGAATAGTGTGATGTCACCCGCATGCTACTTGAATGCGTCAGCATTCCAGTAGCATCATGATTGCCAGCCTTCGACGCGACCTGCACGCAACCACGCTCCAGTGGCACTTCTCTACTCGCGATCGATGCTACTCGAATGCTACCACGTCCTAGTAGCATCTAAACTCGCTATTTAAGCCTCTCTTTTTTTACGGATTTTTGATTGCTCATTTTCACACTAAACATATTCTACTATATATATTAAACCCTTAGCACGAGATTTTATCAGAGAACAACAGTTTTTAGCAGAGAACAGACACAAGGGTTTGGAGAGACAGCAACATCGAACTTCTGACGATTTTTGTAGTTTCATGTTTAATTTTTCAGATTCTTATGGCATGATTATGTGTGGTTAATTTTGTTGTTTTAGGATAGAGTAGATGAACAATTGGTGAATTTGATTCTTATTTATGTAATTGCATCTTTATTTCTCTTTTTTCTACGTTCGTGTGCTTGTTTATAATAAATTGATTGATCACCTGTTTATTATTCTTTAGTTTTAATTCAAGAACTGAAAGGGGAAATTAGAATTAGAATAGTGAACGTAGGACACGCTAGTAATCAACACCCAAAAGGTTTGAACTTAATGTAGAAGTATTTAATCTTTTGTATAGTTGCAGGATGTTTGACTTATGGTTTAATTGCACACAAAAGGTTAATTAGGCTAATGGAGTGATTGCTTTAGCAGATAATAAAAATAATTAAATAAATAGGAATTAATTGTTTGAGTTATTCATCGAAATCGAACCTTGGAATATTTATTCTTGTTTGGAGTTTGAATTGTAATTGATTTTGATTTTTTTTTATGTTTTTATTTCTTTTGTTTTCATTAGAATCAATAATTCATTCTCAAATTTCGTTATTCTAAATAGTCGAGTTTGTAGGTTAGGTAATCACTAGAAAAATTCAGTCACAGTATATTTGACTTTGTGCACTTGCAGCGTTAAAAAAAAAAATAGCGAGCAATAATCTATATAATATATTAAAGGACTACATATTGAAACTTTCTCCTTAATTCAAGGCTGACGTGGCAAAACCACAATTTTTTAGATGTAAATTTAATTTATATGCAATATTTAAATTAATGATTCCATAAAATAAATATATTATATATGGTAATTTTATTGATAACTCTTGTATAAGAGTTATTTATTATCTTTTTATTTCTTTGTTTTGCCTTTTATGTGGTGTCCTTTGTTTATTTTCTTGTTTTATTTTTATTTTTAGTCTTGTTTTGTTCCTTTGTTTGGAGAAGAGGCAATATTATTTCCCATATGCTTTTGTGTAGGAAAAGGAGACAAAAGCTGGACAAATATGCTGACTGGGCGACAAGATTAGAAGAGAGAGAAGTTGTCCCAAACTAAAAGTCAAGAAAAGGGGCTGAAATTCACAAAGGGACAAAAAGGAGGGTAGCAAGGTCATTTTATTGGTGTTATTTTGGGAAACCTAAGGGCTACTACTAGGGGAATCAGCCGCAAGATACAGAGGGGAGAGATATACAGAATTAAAAACACACGAAAAAGAGGTGGAGAGCTGGAGCTGGTGGAAGCTAGCATACAGCTGGGAAAGGGAAGCACTTCTATAGCAGCGTGGAGGGAGGATTGGAGAATCATCCCTACACATCTGTTCTCTTCATTTCCTATCTCCAAATCTGTATTAGAATGTTTAATGTGTTGAGAAACAACTCTTTACTTTCTGTTTTTATTTCCAGAATGAGCTAAGTTGTAGTGACTTGGGTTTGGAATGATTTTTGCCTAATTTAATGAAAATCAAAGCTCTAATTTCTGATGCTCTGTAGTACTTTTCATTTAGCAGCTCTTGTTCTATCTTTATTGTATGTTTGGCCAGCATATTATGAGGATTTAGATGTTGATAATTCTGGAAAGGTTATTGATGTTGGAAAATGTTAAATGAACACTAGTTTTTATTGTATAGGAATATATATTGATCTGGTGTGGCTTGGTAATTGGTGATGAACTGTTGTTTAATTCAATTTAGCTTAGTTTAGGAATATATGAGCTTGGTTGATTTAATTTAATGCATAGGTGTTGAAAAATTCGTATGCTAAATTGAGAATTACGCCACTGTAACTAATTGCTGAAGAAATGCTGTAGCAAAATGTGCACAACTGGGAAATAGGCAAAATGATTTCTGAACCCGAGTCCGTTTTTAATCTGTTTGTTATCTGTTTTCTCCGTGCTTTTGGTCTCTGTTTCCATTAAATCTTGGTTTGCATATTTCAGTTGTTTAATTTCAGTTGTCAGTCTCGTTGTCTTTTGTGTTGTTTGCATCTTGAATTCTAGAGTAGAAAACTCCAAACTATTGATTTAAATTCTTGTCGTTTTATTTCTTTTTAGTTGAACGTGTGCAAGTACTGATTTACATTCCCTGTGGATACGAATCTGGAATAATTCCTTATATTACTTGTGATTGCGTGCACTTGCGCAATATAAATTGTGTTTGTCATTTTACACAACATTTATTAATATGGTTTAATTATGTTTTATATAGTAATAAATCATCATTATAATTTTATTTAATTAATTATTTAGTCAATATTGCAATAAATATAATTCAATAATTTAGAAAGAATCTATAGTATTTATAATGAAATATATAATTCATTAATATTACACGGGATAAGTCTGTATGTAACAATTATATTTTGCAGCTATATAATTTTTCATGTAGCATGGATTTGCAATTATGTTAATAAAATATATGTAATGTGATTTTTTATTAATACATTCTATACACGATAAATTAATATGGTAAATAATATTTACTTCTTATAAGTATGAATTTATATTACTTTTTAAACAAATTACTGCAATTTTTAATAATAATTTTTTATAATTAATTAATATATAATATTTGAAAATTTATATTTATAAATTATACTCTAAAATAATTTTCTGTTATACACTTAGTTATTAATCAAATGAATATTACTCCCTCCGTCCCACTAAATTAGACCCATTTGAAAAGTAGATGAGTGTATTATTTTAATACAAATGGATCTAATTTAGTGGGATAGATGAAGTAATAGGTATTATATACATGACACGTGTATATATATAGGGGAGATGCATTAAATGAAATATACTATGACGCGCGGTTCACTGTATACATTACATATATACACGTGTCATGTTGGTGGGTGAGAGGCGCAATTAAAAGTTTAAAACTGAGTGCCATGTTCCCTTCTTTGATTGTCAATTTTAGAGCATTCTTGCAATGGCTGGGACACTTATATACTAATTGAGTTAATTAAGATTAAAACAAGAAACTGATACAGTACTACATAGCGTACATCATCGATCATAATTCATAATAGAACTTCAATTCTTTTTCTTTCTTTTCTTTTTTGATATAACGTGAATTCTCAACACATGGAGAACGAACGTCTAATTTATTAAATAAATTATTGAGAAATAGATTGAAGCGATTGGACTTGAGACTTGCCGCAAGGACCCTTCAACCTAATATAGAGGCGGTAGTCATCGTAGGTGGTGGCCGGGTAGCGCGGCGGCTGCTCCGGCGAGACAAGCTCCTCCGCCGGCTTAATTACCATTTCACCCTTGGGATTGTAGAAGAATGCCAGTGATACCCTCTCCCTCTCCGAGTTCACGATCACTCTGTGCTCCACACTTTTATAATTTCCATTGCTCAATATCTGAAAATTAATTCATTTCACTAATATAATACTTTGACGACTATGTATTTATGCCATATTAACATTTCAAGTCTTAAGTTTTAATATTTGTATCATTGTGTGTGCATATTTATGAAATGAGATAAACATTTTCATTTACTCAACGATTGTGTCCCAATGTGCCACATGTCAAAATTTGAAGTCTCAGTTTATGAACAGCACATACATATTAAAAACGAAGTATAAATGATATGATATCCCTTATTATATATATATGTGTGGAATAGGTAGGTAGAATTTAATATGGTAAAAGGCTATGGACCTGTAGTTGGTCGCCAATATTGATGATGAAGGCGTTGGGTAGGGGGTTGACGGTGACCCATGCGTCGCCACGGCGGACTTGGAGGCCGGAGACATTTTCATCCGGGTAAAGAACCGTCATGCCACCCGGATCCGAATGGGAAGAGAGACCCAAAGTTAGGTCCGGTTGAGGGCATCTTGGGTAATAGTTAACCCTCATGCATGCACCCAATTCCTCCTCTCTTCCAAATGCATCTAGAAGGTACTCTTCACTCAGTCCAAGGTTTCTCGCCAAAACCTTCATTATTTTTCCACACAATTCTACTACTTGTCTACTGTACTCCCCCACCAATTCCCTGCAATATTTATTTAATTATATATTCCATCCATTAATTTTAAATTTGCAATTCTAGCTGTAAATATATTCTAATATATGAAATTTTAATTAGGGTTTAGGAAACATGTGTGCTCCACTCTACGGGTGCAGTGAAGGATATGCTCCCCATAACACCAAAACAATGCATGAACTA
Organism: Leonotis leonurus; assembly: GCA_026898415.1. NCBI lineage: Eukaryota > Viridiplantae > Streptophyta > Magnoliopsida > Lamiales > Lamiaceae > Leonotis > Leonotis leonurus. The sequence goes on along the minus strand of JAPKLX010000100.1, from coordinate 262,876 downwards.
ACTCCAACCTAGCTAGTTCCCGACATATTGGGACTTATATCTATTTTGATTAAATAAAAACCTTTTAAAGCCGCAGCAGCTCTTTTATTTTCTTATTTTCTAAAGGTAAGATCTATCCTTGCTTAGTATTGACCACATCACTATAGCTTTTCTTGATCTGGGAATCCATGGTAATTATGTGCTACCAAAACAGTATTGAATTATATATGGTGTAACTATTTTTTTCTTACTTTTATGAGACAAGCCCAAAATTCATGGGTTCAATACTAATGTGGGGAAAGATTTAAATTAATCCTATTTAGCAATATTAAAAAATATGGTGTAATGATACGTGTTACGTTTATTACCTGCATGAAACGGGTAGAGTAGGCCATCTGTTCTCATCCCTGAGCTCAAGGGGAAGATAATGGAGAAAAAAGTAGTCGCTCCAATCCAGAGAAATCCCCTTAGCAACGCCGAGTCGGCTACCGTAGCCCTCGTAGGTGGCCGGGGAGTTGGCGAACTTCTGCTTCTCCGGCAGCGGCAGCTGAAAGAACTCCCGCCACGCCTCGCGGCACCGCGCCATCAATTCGTGGCCGACGCCGTGGTTCACCACCTGAAAGAACCCCCACTCCCGGCATGCCTCGTCTACCATCGCCGCCGTCCTCCGCCTCACCGCCGCGTCCCCGGAGTACAGTCCCGCCATGTCGATCACCGGAATTTGGGCCTCTCTGAAGGCGGAGGGGGCCGGTCTTTCGGAGGGCTTCTTGACGTAGCGGGGCGGGATGACCCGTATCCCGGTTTCGGATAGGTGTTGGACTCTGACTACGGGTTCCGGCCAACTCTGCACACTGCTCATCATCTGTATATATGTATAGATATAGAGAGAGGTTTTATATTATAGCGATATATGGAAATTAAGGTAAGGTCGTATTAGCATACGTGGCAAATGTAAAATTCAAGGGATTTTTTGAAGTTTGCGATCTTAATTTGGCGAGGAATGATAGATTTACACGTGAAGTAGTTTTGCATAAATCATGTAATTTGAATAAGAGGAAGAAGAGAAGATCAAGAAGAAGAAGTATACATGTGATTGAGCAAGTGAAGGAGGGATAAGAGTGGAGTGAGTGGATACACATATATTTATATAGAAGAGAGAGTGTGTGTGTATGTGTGTTTAATCCCGGTGCCGTCAACAAGTGGAAGTGGGAACGATTACAATATGCATTAATTAATATTCGTGGATTTACTTTTTTGTAGAGGAAAAGTGCAACTATGTTTTTGGAACGTATCAATCCTGCCTTGATTTTTTAAAAACTACTACAAAGTATATAGTATGATTAATTAATTTTATCTTATACAGTTACGTAATAATAAAATAATATAATAGGAGAGGAAAAGACATATTTTGAGATATAATTCACCCATTACATTACTCCATATTACATATTCAATAGTTCGATCATTATTCATTTTAGTGTAGTAGTCGAGAAAGACGAATGGATCAAAGAAAATTTTCATGCTTTTTTTAGGTATACATCCACAACAATTTGAGGGTTAGTGCACATGTACAATGTGATCAAAGAAAATTTTCATGCTTGTGAACTTGATTGACTTAGCCACTTAATTTAACAACACACGATTTTTAATTATGTACAATGCGATCAATTATATGGGTACTACTTTTTGTTTACGGGAATTGAATATTATAGCTGGTGAAAGCGACTGATATGTGCTGAATGATAAATTAAATTTCAATATTTAGAGTGCATGAGAGAATATATAATATGTATAATCCATATTTAATTAGCGCATATATATCTTGGCTGTTCTACATTACATTAGATTTATCAAAGTTGGGCAACAAGGAAAAAGCTTTTGCTTCCAGCCAAAGAGCTCGCGTCTCAACTGTCTATATCAGTATATGTAAATACGAATTGATTACTTAATTGTATTATAATTCATGTTGCAATGACATGGTTTATGATTTGATATATATATATATATATATATATATATATATATTTGAATTTTAAATTATTAATTATGACACATATCACTGTCTTATTAATACAACACGTGATATATGAATGTCAATTTTCAACACGGCACGATAATCTGACACGAACCGATATGAAATTAATGAGTTTGGAGTGACCTTTATTGTATCAGGTCGACCCAATAAGAATCTGAAATTTTCGAATTGGGTTCGTGTTACCTGAAATTTACTATTATCATTGATAGTATCTTTTAGCCTAATTAAGATTTATTTTATTAGTTTTTACATCTCATGTTTGACATTTTTATTATCATTGCTCGTCTCCCGCATACATTATGGAGCAACGCCTCTCATATATATTCTCAAATTGTATAATAGTATCATTTATTACTCAAATTTTGTCAAATGTATCAAATTGTATAATATCGAGTTGTTCTTAGGTTGTGACCTTATCGTCTCAGATCAATTCGATAAAAATACGTGTCAGTTTAGATTCCAGTCGAGACTATTTATATTAAGTTCAAATTTAAATTAACTATATTTTTAACAGTTCAACTTAAAATATATTATATATTAATTGAGTGAAATTTGAATTTGCCTATTAATTCATGAATCATGAATTGGGTGTAGTAAATTAAAAATTCACTTACTACAAATAGAGAAAAATAATAATTATATAATAATTTCATACATAGTTAAAATAACAAAATTAGCAATAATAATCGAAAATGAGGTATATAATATTAAAATAGTGGACCCGGAAAGCAGAAATGAAGATAAAAAGAGTTCTTAAAATTCTTCATAACAAATATTCTAGTCGATATATAAACAAAACGTTATCCCAAATATAAAAATCCAATTGGTTGTTAGAGGTACACAAGAGCAGACTATGACTGCAAAATGGAGAATTAATTGGTTAAAATATCATGCGTAAGAATATTGAGAAATGAATATATAGGGGTAAGATGGTCAAAAAGTAGTTTTTGGCCCATCCGCAGTCATTTTAGTCTTTAGACTTATGCCACGTGACAAATATTAGTAGAGCCTATAAAAATAAAATCACGTTTTACTTGTTGAGTCATATTCCTAGTTTCTCTATTCAAACTCTATGACTTTTCAAAATGGAGCCTATTTCTCACTTATTGTCTATACATATTTGAAGATCTCTTCACATTCACTTTTTTTTATCTCTTACCTCAATTTTAATTTATACTTATTTATTAGGGTTGATCTAAAGAATTTGCTTTTAATTAGTAAGACTATATATTTAATTAATTAAAAATTATTGGTAATTATGATTCAGTGTACATCATATTTAGGGCATATAACATTTGTAAGCTTCTCCAGCCTCTCAAAAAGAAAACTTTTAAGCTACAATATACAATAATAAATGTCACTTGGATTGTATGTACTTGATCTGTTGATAGAGTAATCAATGCTTGAACCCTCCTTGGCATGATCTATAAAAATGTAGTCATAATTATTAGTCTTACGTCCTACTAAAGTTGACTACTTGTTTTGATTAAAAACAAAAAATGCTCACATATTTAGTCAAAACAAATCAATTTTAGTGGAACAGGATCGCATTATCATGGGTGATTATATATACGGAGTATTAATTATAGTGAATCTTTTTCAATAATATTTTAGACAATCAAATTATTTTATTGTTAGTCAAAGGGATCTGTTCGTGTCGGGTACTCGCTCTACTAATTGGTATAATAATTAGGGAATTTCCCTATGCAGTTCAGTGATCAATAGTCTCAGTCTGTTTCGGGCTTTCAGCATGACCTTAAGACTTGGGTATAAAAATTATAATTAAGCAATTGAGTAATGTATTTGGAATAGGATATGTTGTGATTAAAAGGTATTGAGTTAGTAATCTAGCTAGCTCTCATGAGTCATGACCGACGTTATCTTATTAATGTAAAGGTAGGTGAATGTGGATGGATGGATCTTAATGAGACGTAAAAGAAATGGTCTGCTATTGTAGTATGGTGGACAAGTAATGATGGAACACGTTTGGAGTGTGTGAGGTAGAAAGAATCATATGATTAATGGAGTGAGTGGAGTGCTTAATTTTCAATGATATATATGATGGGATAGGAGGGTTGAGCTTGAGGGGTAATATATATATAGTAGCTAGATTTGTTGAGACAAGAAATCCAAAATAGTTTTGCCTCTCCATATTGTCCATGTATAGCTAGCTCCACTCACTCACTTACTCTCAGCTATTCTCCACTTTGAACTGGTAGTAGTTAGTATGAAATAATTGATCATCAGGATTCCTCATTAAGATTCTCGATCACATGGTAGGGGGGTGCTGGTGCTGGTGGTGGTGTGGGGAGAAAACTAAGTTAATTAATGAAGAACAAGTACTTTTTTCTCAACATATATATATATACCTGCATGCAGTGATCGAGGCAGGGCTCAAAAACCTCTACTGGTTTAATAACATATATAAATTCAACCACGAGTACAAATTTAAAAACATGCAAGTCTACAGACTTTTTAGCTGCTTAGACAAATTAAATTCTTCGCCAGAAAATTAAGTAGAACAGTGTACACACATTTCAAGCATCCATCTTGTGAACTTAATTTTGTCGTAGCCTTGTAAAATTATACCACGTAATTATGAATTGAACATGCATGAATTGATAACATGTTTCACATCTTAGGGGGAAAGTTTCGTGCCTAGCTAGTTTTGGTTTGTGTCTACCACCACAAAATGCAATGCATGCAGAAGAAACACGTGTTTGTACTACATTAATTCTGCATCAAAATAATACTACTATATTCAACTAGTTAAAAATGATTTTCTTTTTTTTTCTTTTTTTTATTTTTTAAAATAAATTAATATTCTGTCGACGGAAAATTATTTTATAAGATAATTTAAAATATAAATTTTTAAATAATATATTTTACGACAAAAAATTTAAATATTAAAAATGTTATTATCTATTTAAGAATTTGAGTTTTATAATAAAATTTGAATTATTAAAAATGCTATAATATATTTAAAGGCTTAGGTTGTATAATAGTTATTTTATTATAGTAAAATTAAATAATAATTATAAATATAAAAATAAAAATTTAATTGAATTCGCTATAAAACTAAAAGATATCGTCAATAAGGGGTGATCGAGGAAACCTACATAATGACTATATTTTTCTATAACATTTTAAGTGGTTTAAATTTAAATTTGGTATATTAAAACGATTAGTTTAACCTTTTTATATTTAAAAGTGCTATAAAATAACAAATTATTATAAATATTATTTACAATAAATTATCTTACATAGAATGTATTGATAAAAAAGCCCGTTACCTTATGATTTATTAACATAATTGCAAATTTTTTTGCTATTTAAAATTATATAGTTGCAAAATATATGTGTTACGTGAATACTCATCCCTTGTAAAATTTATTAGTACATAATTACTCTATGTCAAATCAAATAATGATTTTTTTTCGGATAAAATATTTATGTAGATCAAAAGTATGAACAATCAAATAGATGTGAGTTAGAGACACATTTGATATCCACACATAGTGTCATGGGTTTATTTTAATATTATTTGTATTTGTATATGGATAGTTATTATTCTTACTCACAAAAATTATTCACGATATACCTATGAAATATCCATCAAAATGCCTGTTAAATACTCACTCACCCACCTAATATTAACAATTTTTTATATTTTTCTAAAAATTATATGTAAAGTATTTCCTAAATTATGTATAATATCTCTTAAATATTAATATTATATGTTTCACACATGATTAATATTCACAAGTGGCGGGATGATGGATACCCAAAAGGTGATGGATGATGGGTTTGAGGGTACTCATATTTGTTCTTTTTATATAATTCTTATATAATATAAATGACTATTATTTTACTATAATATTTCAGGTAGTTAAAATTTGGATTTTTTTTTTATTAACATGACTATTTTGACATATTTCTCCTATTTAGAGGTGATATAAATTGACAAAATATTAGAAATAAATGTTATTTTCAGTAATTTATCTAATGCAGATTGTGTTGAAGAAAAATCATGTTATGTTATGATTTATTAACATAATTGCAAATTTGTGTTATTTAAAAATTATATCATTGCAAAATATAAGTGTTAAATCAAGACTTATCTCATGAAAAATTTATTGGTATATAATCGTTTTATGTTGTAATTTAAAAAATTGGACTTTTTTTTATTTGAAAAAATTAATGATTTGACCAAATAAAATCATGAATATTTATTTGATCAATTCAAATAATTAATGTTATAAATTATATGTATTAAAAATTATATTGTTGGTGGGTCAAAAATAGGGGTGACAACGGCCACGATATACATGAACATTGGCTATCCATATCCATACCCGTGAGGGTAGTGATGATATCTTACCCTCCGGTAGCCGACATCCACATTTATATTAACTATATTTTTATATAATTTTTTGTTAAATATTTTTCCACCCACTTTATATGAACTATATTTGTGTATAAGTTATATATAAAATTATATATCATGTCTCTTACATTTAAATTTAATACACAAAAGTCTAATATATATGTTTTGACAACCAATCGTTTAAATCAAATTATAATTTATAAAATATTGATCATTTCGACCAATCTTACCGTAAATTATCATACACAAATTAAAGAACCATAAAATAAGATCAAATTGACTAAAATCGATAGAAAAAACCCAACGATTATATATTATAAAACTATAAAATATTTAGAAATATTAACGTAATTTAATTGAGACAATATCTCAAATTCTATTTAAGTTCAATTATACATACAATTTTTTCTTTTTATAAAATTTTCATATTAATAAAGTTTACTAAGTTTTCAATGTGTGATAGACTAATTTGTAAGTTTAGTGATATTTAAATTATACTCTTTATTTAATATCTACATAATATATATTAAACTAATATGCTATGAAATAAAAAGATATGGAAAAAATTATTATAGATTTTATTTACTTTATATATGAAAAATTATACGTACAGTTTGACAACTAATTGTTGTCAATAAAATTATAATATAATATTTATAGGAAAGTTTCAATTACCCAAGTATTTATTGATAATCTAATAAGGGTTATATATGAAGAATACCCATTTCCGTAACTAAAAATGAAAAGTATCCTATCTTGTAAAACTCTATTAAAAGTACTTAATTTATGTGTTTTTGACCCTTATACCCTTTCTTAACATAATTTCTCTATTATCAATATAGTTAAAATTAATTAACACTTCAAATGGAATAAATCATGCATTTCTATCAAGCCCATCACACTTCCGTAACATGTAAACCAACTTTTATACCTTTTTGACCGATAAGCTACCGGATTATATCCACCGAAAGTTTTAGGGACCACGTCCAACCACCCGAAGCACCGTATGGTTTCCAGCCGTAGATTCCTTCAGCACAGCCCTCGTTCGTTTCCTACCCGGAGCGTAACAGTATATTGTTGGTAAAGAAGAAACGAAATAGAATGAGCAAAAGCCCGATCTTTTATTAAGGAATTATATAATATATATTACAACATAAGTAAATCTCCTTTAGGGAGGAGACAAACTTGTTTAGCTACCTATGGTAGCTGGAATTAAAACTCGCATAAACTAGTAAGAGAAATACAATGTTTATTGTGGAGAAAACTTAGAAGATTTTCGATGATCTGAACCTTCTCCAATGCCTCGTTTATATAGGAGTCTCTAAGCCTCCTTTTCCCACTGCATTATTGCATTGGATCCCTTATCTTGTGGATCACCTCTCTTTCACGTGAAGCTGGGTCCAGATAAGGCTGTCGACACAATTTTCGTGTAGTGGCCGGACCCCTTCTTTTGAATTTTAGTGGTCCGTTTCCATTATTATTCCACCGACGATTCTTTTTTGGGTGGAACGTCTCTTTCTATCACCCACCTTTTTCTTTTTCTTTTTGGTGGGTGTTTCTCGATTACATGCTTTCTTTTATTGAAAGCATCTTTTGCTTTATCCTCACATGGCTCCTTTATTTTTGTCGGTCATTTCCTTTTTTGGAGTGGCCCTTGGAGCTCTTCCTTTTGGAGAAGTATTCTTTTCCCCGTACTCGTTGGCTCGGAACTTCTTCTTATCTTATTTGGGTAAGAAGCCTTTCCCGAACTCGAGTTCATGTTGGGATGGACAGTCCGAACAGATCTTGGACTCCCAATGGCCAAAGTGAGCCATGTTGCAGAATTTGCAATGAGTCTCTTTACTCATTGCAATCTTATTTTCCCACAGAAGAGTTCTTTTCCTTTCAAATGCCTCTTCCGCAAACTTGGTAGTTTTTCCTGTCATGGTATTTAACAGGAATGTTTCATTCGTCGAATTCTGAAAGAACTTGAATGGAAACTTGACTTTGTCCATCTCTGTGAGACAGACCCATAATCCCCATGCTCGCCTTGTTGTGATTTGATCATCAGAAATGGAGGCGATCATTGGAACATCATTAGCTGGTGCCTTGATTTGATTGAAGGCATCCATTCGGGGTCTTCGTAGCCTTATGTAGTGAAAGGCCTCGTGATTCCCTTTCCCTGCTGGTTCTGGTGCTGCACTTATGAAATACAACTCCAGAGTATCATCTCGGCAAAGTTGTTCATTATTTGCCTAGGTTTCATGCACCGCTTCCTGGATCTACCGAGGTAGACCTTTGATTTCTGGAAACGATGGAGACATCGTATAAAATAAGGCAAGTGCCCCAAATTCATACCATTACTTGACATCTTGGGGTTTTGATCCTGGCAACATCCATACCCGTGGATATTTTTCCGAGACATCAACCCGGCAAGAAGTAGGATTGATCCCTACTCTTGTAAGTAGTTTCTCCCATTTTGCTTGATAAGCTTGTTCAGAAGGGGAGAAAATAATCATGTTAGTATTAGCCTCAGATTTGCCTGTCCTCGGCCTGAGACTAATCTCTCCCTCTTTTTCCCCAGAGGTGGTGGGTTGACATGATGGTTCAGACGGTGAAACATTTGCATCATCTTTTTCTTGGACCAGTGGTTCAGACTCCACTGACTTAGAACTCGCTTAAGGGGTATTTGAATCCCCTTCTACCGGTTTAGGTGCCGGAACACGAAACTCTGCTTTCTCTAGAGATTTTCTAGAAGCCCGCAGGATTGGCTTTTCCAATGCTGACCCTAACTGAGTATAGGTCAACACAGGCTCGTATTCTACCGGAGACTTTCGTCTTGTCGGTAGCTTGTATTTTTCCCATCTGATTAGCATGGAGAGTGCACTCGTCCCATTCTTCAAGAAGCATCTCCAGATTTTCTCGGAGATGCCTCTGGGCTAGAATGATGAATCCAACCTCAGCAGGCTCCATCTCTTGTTAGAAAATCTGCAAGAACATTTTCATGAGATTTTACCACAACAATATCATATATATAATATTGACATAAAGTTTGCCATCTAAGTAATCTAGCCTTTTCAGGCTCTGATTCTATGTTGTTTTTCAGGAAAGCTTTAACCTGTGTGTTATCAACTTTTAAAGTAAATTTCTTTGCTAGTAAAAATAAAGGCCTCACTACTGCGAAGAATTCCTTTTCGTTGATATGCCATCTAATGGCCTCGTTTTCTTAGAACAAACCACTGCAATATCTGCACGGTTCTCCTCCATACGGAGCAATCTTCATTAGGACCGCTGCCCACCAATGATCACTCGCGTCTGTATAAAGGACCAGAGCGTCCTCATCCTGTGGTATTCAAAGCTTTGGGAGTTTTATACATTCCTCCTTTAGCTGTCTCATTCCTTGTCGATGCTCTTCTGTCCAGATGAACGGAACATCCTTTTTTAGCAAACTGTTAAAAATCATTCTGTGCTTTGCAAGATTTTTGATAAACATTCCTGCAAAATTAACCACTCTAAGAAAACTCTGAAGTTGTGTTTTCTCTTTTAAATCCTCTGGAAAATTTTGGACCTTTTGTACAATATGATCCTGTAAAGTAATTCCAGATTCATCAATCTCAATTACCAAAAATTCCATTTTTTAATTACTGCCTTCTTTTCTGACAGTACTAATCCTTCCTTGTAACAAACATTTGCAAATAATTCAAGATGTTTGATATGTTCATCCATATCTTTTGATGTTATTAGTATATCATCAATATAGACGAATATGAAAGAGGAAAAATATTTAAAAAGATTATCCATTTTTCTCTGGAAAATCTGGGGAGCATTGGCTAACCCCATTGGCATCGCATTCCAAACGAAATGCCCTTGTGGTGTTGAGAAAGTTGTAAGCTTCTTACTTTCTTCCTCCATGCGAATCTGGTAAAATCCTGATTTGCAATCAAACTTTGAGAAGACCTTAGCATTTCATATGCAGTTAATAAGGTGATCTCTACTTGGGATAAAATATCCGTCAAACTCCAGAATATCATCTCTTTGTAATTAATGACAAGTTTAGGTTTACCTCTTTTGATCTCACCATGATTCCTTACCAGAAATCTGGGACTACTGTAAGGAGAATTGGCTGGCTCGATCAACTTCAAATCAAGGTGTTCCTTGATAATGCTTCTCATATCTTCCTGATCTTTTAAGTTCATCAGGATTGGTCGGAACCTTACGAACTCATGCGCCCTTTCCGGTTTTACCTTTAAGGTCGCCTTGAGTTGGTTCTTTCCCCACCATGCTAAAGGATTCTAATTGTAGCATCTTGAGATTTTCCTTTCAACATCTGCAAGAGAAACCTGCATATGAACTTCAATTTCTTTGTTAGAAATTAAAGATGTCTTGAGGATATGAATTTCCTCCATTTGAAGATCTTTTTCTCAGATACAGCTAAGCACTGCTTCGCTGTACCTTCTTTGATCCTTCATTTTCGGTTGACGAAGTTTGCCTTCATCACCACGCTTGCTGCGAAAAACTACTGGTAGTTTGCGATTAAAAGCGCCTTGCAGCCTTTGAACAATGATTTTATGTTCACATCTGGTTGTGAACACTAATCTCTTCCTATCATTGTCCTGCGTGTATCTTTTGAACATCTGTAGGAAATTATTTCCCAACAAAATGTCTGCTCCAGTATCATGAAAATAAATTGGTGGAGTTTTAACCTTATACCAAGGTGTTTGACCTGCTCCCCCTATTAATATTTCCATCTCTTTCACTCCTTTAGATAGGAGTAAAATTCTTTTAGAGAAATCTCTTCCAGCAATTTGTGGTAATGTATCATCAACTGCTGCTAGGAAGATTCCTCTTCTTGCTCTGCAAATTCCTGCTCCGAAGTCAATATAGGCAGCAAAGTATTCTGCCTTATATTTTTCATATAACACCCCGATTGGAATGTATATAGAGAATGGACTTGTCATAAGATTATGAGTCCCTTTTCCTCTATAGTAATTCTCATTCCATTGCCGACTTGTTTCCATGATTTGTATTTTTCCAGGAAATCAAGTCCGAGAACCAAAACATCATCGCGTCCGGCTCTTCCTTTAATCTCTACAATGAAACCCCCAATGTCTAGGGTTCCATTGTAATGATTTATCTCTGGCTGTTGTAGATTATACAAGATGTTGCAAGGAAAGTTATTTTCCCATCTTGTAATATCAAATTTGATCGTCATTCCTCTCCATCCTTCTGGGCACTTCAGATTGACTGAAACATGTACCTTCCATGGTGATTGAGGTTGACTCTCCTGGATAAGTTTCCTTCCAAAAGGTTGAGATATAATTCTATCTCCTTGGAAGGATAATCTTCTGATGCTTATCCTAAGACTTTGATCATGTCTTATGACCGGCCTTTCTTGAATTTGAATGTTGACTTCCCTTCTTTGTGGAATCTCCATTATGTCGGGACCAATGGCTGTGGTCACCGTCTTGAAAATATCAGGTATTTCGATGAATTGTTTTCCTAAGAATAACTCTGTATGATGAGAGTTGGAAAACGCATATGAAATATGATATGTTATTGAATAAGGTGTGTTTCCCTCATCTAATAGCTCCTTTTGTTTGAAATCTTGATAAAGGGTCAGAGTTTTACTGAAGCCCGAGTCGTTGAGATTGTAGGCAATCTTGGGATAAATAATCCCAACGACTTGACCCGCACAAAGATTTCCCGCAATGGTTCTCATCACGGAATCTTGCAGGTTTCGGATCCTCCTATCACATATCGCTATGTCAATAGGAGCGTCAATCCCTGTGAACGTCGTTGATTTGAGCATTAACTGTATTGCCCCGATATGTATCCATTTCATTTTCTTGGCAATATCTGGTTTGAGCTTTTCCAAATCCTCGCGTATGTCACTTGCTGGAATCAATTGCATCTCCACCTGATTTCCAGTAAACTCGATCAGAAGTGACATCTCTCGTCTAGTAATTCCATAGACGATGTGATGTTTTCTTCTTCCTAGACTGAAGTTTCTGAGAACACTGTCTAGATTGCTTGCATTAAAGCCTTGATACTTTTGAATGTTCAAGCTTTTCTTCATGATTTTGTCGATCAAGCTCGGAGAGATCATAGTTTGACTGGAAATTGCAGTCCGATCTTCTCTTTCTTGATGACAAGATTCTGCTTCAATCTGACGATTCTGTAAATCCATCAGATTCTCCTTCTTCACTAAGGATTTCATCCTGCTCGTATATACTCTCATCTGAGGGTATATCTTTGAACTGGTAAACCTGTACCAATTCTTGGTAATAGATGGCATCTTCGATATCTGGTGTAGACTCGAACTTTTGCATGCCTCTTTGCTCGTTGTCAGGACAATTTGTTGAAATGTGCCCCTTTGCCCCGCAGGTCCAGCAATTGCAATCCTTAAAACTTTCGTTGGCTCTAGTATGAGCTTTTCTGAAAGTTTTTCTTGCTGGAGTTCTTCCCTGGAAACGGTTTGAGCTGAATCCCTGGAATGAACTCCTGCTTCTGGCTGGGCCGCTTCTTTGTCCAGTTTTGTAGGATCTAGCCTTCTGTCTAGACCAAACTGTCCTGGGTTTTCAAGTTTTTCTTCTTGGATTTCTTTCTTTGGAATAAGGTTGGTACCTATTCCTTTTGCGTTTTATTATTGAGGGCTCTTCCCCAATAACCACTGGAAGATCATTATCTTCGCAATTCAAATGAGCTGCTTTGTTGATTCTTCTAAGTTTCTTCAGATTTTTCTGAGCGGTGGCTTGTTGACACCATTCTGAAAGCTTTTGATGTACATAAGACATCCTTTTGGCGATGTTGTCATTTGCTTTCGGGATATATTCCATGATTAGCATCTCCTTCCATGGGCTTGGAAATTTTAGGAAGAAAATTTCCTTTGCAATTGTTTCATCAGCTTTTGACTGATGTTGGTAGATTGTAAAGAGTTGAAGGAACTTATTGAGCGCCCTTTGATCTAAGACAGCAAGCCTTAGATTGTAAAGCGCCAATAAATACTTCCTTCTTTTCTCTTTATCAAATCCTTCATAATATCCTTCGCCGATGAAATGATCTTTGAATAAGACACTCATCCTTCGGATAATCTCGGTGTACGATTCCTCAATGAAGCATTGATTTTTTAACTCAATGTGGAATTCTTCCCAGGCGATTTTTACCACGTCTGCAAGACTAGTTTCAAGAATTTTTACTAGTCCTTGTTTGTCGAGGTCGAGTGTTGCCGCTGTAATCCGCATCGATCCTCCCCATTCATCTATTACTGATTCACGATCCTTGAAGCTAACTTCATCAAGATCGAGCATCACTCCATATGGATGAATGGGATCAAGGGTGGCCTTTCCAACCGGTGAATCTTGGATTCTAGGTTGTCGCCTCCTTCTTGTTCTTTCCATTAGTACAGCCTCATCTAGTACAGTCAAGGTGTACGATGGTCCCGCATGGAAATCACGGGCTTCCCTCATGGCCTCTTCGGGTAGCGCTTGTTGATTTAGTGGCACCGCTATGTGTGGAGGATTGTTGGCTTTCACCATCTGTTGTTGGTTCATCTTGAGATCAACAACCTTCATGCTAGCAAAAGATTCTGCTAACTCTTGTAGATCATCAACTCCGAGTCTTTCAAGGTGATTCATGATTTTCCACCTTGAAACATTCGCACATATCTTTCTACTTGAGGATCTTTGCAATTTTCCTTTACAGGTAAATGATATTTTGGCCCTTCGGTGAATAGCATCTTGTTCCTTTTTTCTGAACGAGATCTGTTCTCCAATTGGCCTACTCGTTCCTGAATATCTTTCAAGATGGTTATAATCTCATCTTGTTGAGTAGATATTCGGTTTATCTCTTGGGGTACTCTGTACAGGCAGTTGCCGTAGTTTTGCACCGTCTTTTGGATCTCCCTTAAATCAACCGAGATTTTTGAATTATCTGGGTTGATTTCTTGGAAGACTGGAGTGAACTCCCTTCTTTCTTGTTTCATTCGAAATGGGTAGGATGACCCATTTCCCTTTGCATTTCCACCTCTCTTTGAAGTGAATGGCCTACTCGGAGTAGATCTTGGTATCTACTCATCATGACAATAATTTGTAAACTTTCATTTACGGATACAGGACCATGAGTCCTTTCGTCTAACTTGTCAGCCCAAAAAAGAAATTTTTCTTGGTACTTTCTTGTAGTAATGTCCAATTTTTGGAGAAAATACCTGTAACAGAAGCATCTCGGACAATTGTCCGAATCCATTTTTCTTGGAGATCTCCTCCGTTATGATTAATATTATTATGTAATAAATAAAATTATAATTCCTTAATAGACCTAGGGCTCTGAAACCATTTTTGAATCTTTATAATGCCAAGATTTATCTCAAACATGCAAACAAAATATTAACATGTTCTAATTTCAATGAGTAATATGCTCAAAAGATTCCATCAAAATCCGGTCGTGAAAAACAAAAACCCGGTCTTCAAAACCCGGTCAATATTTTTTCGACCATATTTTTGTTTAATACCATTTTAAAATATTTTGAGCATCTTATTAATTGAAATCATTTTGAAATACTAATTATTAACCATATATGTAATAGAGAAATGTTCTTCTTAACTAAACATTTAGGATATATAAGCATGAGTAAAATAGTCCTTTTGGGCACTTTTCATATATTTTTACAAAAGAGGACACATTTCATTTTAGTGTTATGAAAGAGGGCATTTTTCATGAATAACTCATCTAATAATCTAGTATAATAAAATTTTCAATAAAAAAAAATTATGTTATTTTTTTAAAGTTTTAATCAATTTACTATTAGTCAAAATTTTAATAAATATTAAAATTCATAAAATAAAATTGAAATTTAAGATAAATAAAAATGATTGATTATGGTGATGTCACATAAAACCATAAATTAATAAGATGACTTTCAAATGTATTTGTAATAATTACCACTCCGTCCTCTCCAAAGACATGCATTTCTTTTCGACAAGCAAATTAAGAATTCTTTACTTATGCTTTAAAGTATTGTAATAATTAAAAGGAAAAAAATAAGGGTACAATTAGTGTTTAATGATTGCACTCTTATTACAATTTACACTACAAAAAAAAGCCCTTCTGGCGACGGAAAAATCCGTCGTGAGGAGAAGAAATCCGTCGTCTTGGAGGGCTAGCGACGGACTGGCGACGGATTTTTTTCGTCTGTATTTCGTTCGTCGTTAGCTCCTCGGACGACGGAAAATACAGTCCGTCGTTAGCTAACGACGGATAAAATATGTCGTCAGAGTCTACCGGAGGACGTTGACGGCGCCGGAAAGCTAACGACGGATTAAATCCGTCGTTACTGGCGACGGACTGCAGTCCGTCACCAACCAGCGTTGACCGTTGACCTAGCGACGGACTGCAGTCCGTCGCCAGGTATTTTTTTTTATTTTAATAAATAATTTTTTTTTAACTATTCATTACCTAAAACGTGTCATAACAAACAATACAAACATAATCCAACATTGAACAATAATTTAAAATTGAACCAATCAAATG
Organism: Leonotis leonurus; assembly: GCA_026898415.1. Lineage (NCBI taxonomy): Eukaryota > Viridiplantae > Streptophyta > Magnoliopsida > Lamiales > Lamiaceae > Leonotis > Leonotis leonurus. The sequence continues at coordinate 246,971 of JAPKLX010000100.1, read as the reverse complement.
AAATTCAAAATGAACGCGGATTTCATATAATGAACAAAATAATTAATTGTATCAGTAACATCCCACGACAAACCATAAAATAAAATAATATGAAAGTGTATCAGTATCATCTACGAATCGTAGTCATCATCAGGAGGAAACTGGGGAGGGGCATCAGACGGGGGAGGCTGATAAGAGGGAAAGAAGGGTGCACTACCTCCTCCCTGCTGAGACTGCATCCAGCGCATCATGTCGGCATACTGAGACTGCATGAGGGCCATCTGCTCAGCCAATCTCTGCTGCTCAGCAAGGTACTCACGGCGCTCGCGATCCTGCTCCTCGACTCGGCACCGCAGCTCCTCAACCTCGTCTCTGGATGCCCGTGATGTGGACGAGGATCCCCCGAATCTAGATGCTCTCAAGGCCTTCGCCGCGCCTCCCGTGCCGAACATCCTCTTCTTCTTGTTCGGGCGACCAAGAACCTCCAGATACAGCTCGTTGATGTCGACTGCATCGTGGTCCCCCTCGGGTAGCTAGGCCCGCTCCTCGTCAGCACGGCGAAACACCTCAGTCTGCATGCATGTAAACGAGAAATGAACATTTGTTAGTATACATATTATAAATATTGAAAATCTAATACATATATATATATTAGATTTAAATTAAAACTTACCGCTATCGCCTCAAATTTTGGATCGGTGTATGTCCCGTCCGCATATCGATGCTCGTCCAGAAAGGAGTCGAACATGCACGAAATGGGAGCTACTCCCCTCTCACGACCCTATGCATCAAATCACAATGGAGTTGTGTCATTGAAACATGTGTATATGAATTAAAATTGTACCACATAATTATAATTATTATTTAAAGTATATTATTACCTTTTCCTCAGCTCGTTGCATGACCGACTTGGACCCTCCCCTATGCTTGATAGGACCAGTACCCGGTCCCTGAGGCTCAGACAACCAGTTGCGCCTCGCTGCTTGGGATTTGGCCACAACATCATCCCGGGACTAGTAAGCGAGCCAACCCATCCACACATCATCAGTCCACCACCCAGGCTTCCCACCTCTGGGTGGCGGATCATTCCTCCTCCTCTTGATCCCGCAGATATAATCCTTATATCTCTCCCGGATTTTATTATACCATAGCTGCTGAATCTTGGCATCAAGTGCCGGTTCCCAAGTAAATTTTTTCTAGCATTGAAAATGTATGTTAGAAATTGTAGTTATAAGTTATAATTAAGAATGAATTTGAAAGTAATAGTAAATTTTCGAACCTTAAACTCCTCTCAATATCGCTGTCTCACGTCCTCAGGCGTGAGCTTCCAACTGTAGCCAGTCGGGTTGGGAACTATCTTAAATAGTTCCCAAATGTAATCTGCCGGGTCGGCATGCGGGTAAAATCCCCTGCATAAGTAATTTTAGATTGATTTATGTTAGATTTTTGAATGACTAATTAAATAATTGTCAAAATTGAAGATGTGATTGCATTTACGTACCCCAGCTCACTCACAGATAGAACAAAGTCACCTGTGGGTCTACGCTCCATCTGACCATCACCGTCAGAGCCAGAAGACGGACCGCCTATGTGTATGCCACCAATATGGTGGCTCAGACCGCCGGTCCCGAACTCATATCCAGACGATGAGCTCGGGGAACTACCCCGTCCAAGGGAGAGCTGTGATCGGCGTGAACCCCTACCACGAGGAGTCCCCACATCCTCTCGCCGACTGTAAGACATCTATTATGTTGAAAATAAATAGATAAATAAGATTCATGATAGAAGGTTTATATTGAACATATAATTACAAGTTACATTTATAATTAATAATGTAATATTTGAATGTGTTAAGTTTTCTACACAAAGTGTTAATCTTCGTCCTCTTCATCGTTATCATTTTCATTTTCCTCATTCTCATCTTCATAGTCATCCTCCTCATCTTCATCTTCTTCCTCGTCATCTGAAGCTTCATCCTCTTGATATTCATCATCCTCGTCATCTTCATCTTCTGTTTCGAGGACATTATCAGAGTCCACGTGGTCATCATCATCTTCAATTTCTATATGTTCACCATCTCGGTGAACTGATGTAATATCATCTACATCTACAGTAGTTACCACATGAGCGTCATCATCCTCCTGAAACGGTGACTCCAACGTAGACACATCCGCTCGAGACTCATCGATAGTGGCCCTTGCCTTTATAGAACAAGCTTCCCACCATTCTCTACACTGTTGGTTCATACTCGGATATGAACAGTAATACACTTGTGTAGCTTGAATGACTAATACAAATGGTTCATATTTTCTAAGTCTGCGCGTATGATTTACAGACACTAATTTGAACTGTGTATCAACCCTTGTACCGGCCGGAGAGGTGTCGAACCAGTCACACTTGAAGAGAACGACCTTCTTATTGTGTAATCCTGGGTATGTGAGTTCGCACACTTCGACTAATTGTCCATAAAAATCCGTCTGACTCGAGTCCCCATAGTTACCCGCTTTTATGCACACACCACTACTCATAGTTGCTTTGTGAGTTCCATGTGATATCGTGTGAAATTTGTAACCATTCACCAAATAACCATGATATGATGTAATCATTGGTGAAGGTCCACGTGCAATGTCCCACATAACAGGATCAGTTACACAATTTTGTACCTACATCACACAGAAGTTTATACTTATCAAGTTATGGAGTTGTATGTCCCTTATATAGTACTTAATTAAATAATTTCAAGTATCTTAGTGAAAATTTGACTCACATAGGAGCAAAACCATTCAGGGAATTCTATAGACATTTTCTTGTCAATGTCCATGTCAGTTATCCATGGATTTGAGTGTCTGAGATGTGATTCGTATTCCCTTCATAGAAAAGAACATATTAGTTGATAAAAACCACACATTGCATTAAATAGTCGTATAATATGATTTTTAAAAGATTACTTGATATATGGATCGATCTCCACGCAATTATGGAGTACATATAGATGCGCAGCTCTATATTCCCTTGGATCCAACGATCTTTTCGTTGTTTTTCCAAAACCAGTTCCGGCAAGTTTGAATACAGAAGGCAAGTCTGATTGATCTTCTACCCCACTAGTAGAACATCCTCCAACGTAGTTGCGAGGCACCTCTCTATGTTTCGTACTTACATGATCCTCAAAATAATAGGAACAGAAAGCAGTGGCTTCCTCCACTAAGTATGCATTACATATCGATCCCTCAACGCTTGATTTGTTCTTCACATTATTTTTCAGCTTTCTTAAATATCTGTATTGAAAGGATTCATTTAGAAAGCATGAAACAATAGTTAAAATTCAAGAAACATTAAACACAATTGATTCAGTTTGATAAAGTACCTCTCAAATGGGTACATCCATCGATATTGGACTGGTCCTCCATCTCTTGCCTCGTCGGCTAGATGGATAGGCAAATGTTCCATTGAGTCAAAGAAGCTTGGTGGAAATATTCGTTCAAGCTTACACAAAATCAGTGGGATGTTATTGTTAAGTGTCTCCATGTCGTCACTCTTTATGTTTCGTGATGTCAAATCACGAAAGAATAGACACAACTCAGTTATGGACTTCCAAACAGCTTGTGGGAGTAGTTCTCGAAATGCAATGGGTAGTATGCGCTGCATGAAAACGTGACAGTCGTGGCTCTTCATCCCAAACATCTTAAGTTTACTCATGTCTACACATCTACCCATATTTGAGACGTAACCGTCAGGAAACTTAAGGGTTTTCACCCACTCACACAAGACTTTTCACTCCTTTTTGTCAAGTGTATAGCATGCCTTAGGATATTTATTAGTGTACTGGTCACGCATCAGCTGGGGTCTATGACAATAGAGGTTGAGTTGCTCCCTCAACTTTGCCGTGTCTTTTGTCTTGCCTTGGACATTCATAACAGTATTGAAAATGTTGTCAAACACATTCTTTTCAATATGCATAACATCTAAATTGTGTCGAATGAGCAGAGAACTCCAATACGGAAGGTCCCAAAAGATGCTCTTTTTCCGCCATCCAGTGGTAACTTGTCTTAAGATGCGCTTGTTATTATCATCATAATCTTCGGTTACCTTTACTAGTCCCAAATCTTCAATCTGATAAAGTATCTCTTCCCCTGATCTCCTCTCCCGATGATCATCTGCAACAATCTTATTCTTTCTAAAGGCCCTCCTATTCCTCCTGAACTGGTGATTGTAAGGTAGGAACTTGCGATGTGTATCAAACCATGACTGCTTCCGGCTATGTGTTAAGGAGAATGCTTCTGTTTGTTCCATGCATCGAGGACAAGCTAATCTTCCGGCTGTACTCCAACCAGACAACATCGAGTACGCCGGAAAATCACTAATGGTCCACATCAATGTTGTGTGCATCTGGAAGTTTTGTCTTCTTGAAACGTCATAAGTATGGGCACCGACTGTCCACAATTGATTGAGTTCAGATATAAGTGGCTGTAGGTAAACATCTATCTTATCTTTTGGATTTCGGGGACCAGGAACAAGCACTGTGAGAAACATGTGTTGTTCTTTCATGCACAACCACGGAGGTAAGTTGTAAGGAGTAAGGATAACAGGCCAGGATGAGTACTGTTGTCCCGATTGCCCGTACGGTTGAAAACCATCTGTTGACAGTCCTAATTGTATATTCCGTGGCTCCGCTGCAAAACCCGGGTAAGTCACATTAAAGTGCTTCCACGCCGGCGAATCTGCAGGATGGCGCATAACACCATCATCAGCTGAGGTTGAATGCCAGATCATGTCGCCGGCCGTAGCTTTAGATGCATACAACCTTTGTAAACGAGGTGTTAAAGGGAAGTAGTACATCTTCTTAAAGGACACTTGTTTACGTCCCCGACTCCTATCTTTGTATCGGCTTTCATTGCAAAATTTGCAATTCACAAGATGGGAATCCCCCTCCCAATAGATCATGCAATGATTCCTACACGAATCTATCTTTTCTACAGGTAAACCCATTGCCCGTAGCAATTTCTGTGTGTTGTAGTAATTCATGGGCACTTTGTGGTGATCTGGGAATGCCTCATTCAATAACACACACAACTCGTTGAAATATTTTTGTGGCATCCCAGAACGGGCCTTCAAAGTCATCAGACGAGCCACAAAAGACAACTGAGTGTGGTTCTTACACCCAGGGTATAACTCTTGATCGGCAGCGTCCAACAACTCGTACAACAACTTTGCTGTAGCGTTTGGATCTTCCTCTGTGTCTGGGTTGTGGAAAGAGGGACCCCCGAGATCATGAACCATCGCGTGGTATGTCCCGTACTCTTCCTCAGGTTCTACATCTACGTCGACACGTGTTTCTTGAGCATATGAAGGTATTTCATTTTCACCATGAAACCTCCAGATCTCGTAACCCCGTGTGAAACCCTTTTTAGCCAGATGAAGCTGTACAACATCTGTACTTCTAAAGTATATATTCTTACACTTCACACACGGACACTTGATTTTTTATCCATCCATTAACTGAGGCTGACTACTTGCAAATCTTAAGAACTCGTCAAGCCCAGCAAGGAAGTGCGGATTAAATCCCCCGTTCGGAAGTAAACGCAGATACATCCAATCTCGACTCATTTTTATAACCCTGATTAATATTAATAAGTATTTACATAGTAAAATGAAGTTGAATTAGTTACGGAGAGGGCAAGAATATATTAGTGGTCGATTAAATGAGACATTAATTTGAATGAAGATTGCGCATGTGTAAACATAGACTCACTTAGGAAAGTGCTAAATGAGAGTTGAATTATTTGAAGTTACATAGAGGAAGAGAATTATAAGTTAATCTGGAGTAGAATAGTGGACGACATTAGAGGACGAGAATTATGAAAATTATAGTCTCAGGTTGAGAATTATGGTTTGCCGGCGAATATCATAAGTTCATTTGCAATTGATTGCATTTGGTTATTTTCGATCATTTAATTTGGTCATTTTTGGAGATTTGTAGTTGATTGCATCCAAATTAATATATATCCCATATCACTAGATCTAATCAAAACAGCCAGCTGACACAATTATGAAAATATCCCAACATGATCAAAACATTCGTGCATAATAATTAAAATATCGCAACACATGCATCTCATCAAACCACCACAACATAATATTACACATATTGGGAGAAGATCCTTAAGACATAATCAAAATCTATCCCAAAGGGAGAAGATCCTTAAGAAATTAATTATGTCTATCCCAATGTCATAATATATATATATAAATACAACATTAATCTAAATTAAGATAATTAATAATCTTAAACAAACTTGACCTAAACAATTTATTACGTCTAACCAAATATATTTAATTACCTAATTATTTACATTTAATTAACCTAAGTAATTAAATAAGTACATTATTATAATTTAATTACCTTTCACCGAAGTACAGAGCGCCGGAGCGGCAGAAGGCGGCTCGGAAAGGCTGAGAGAGGAGTCGGGAGGCGACAGGCGTAATTGAAGAAACCCTAATTAAACAATTTAAACATATAATTAAACTAACGCTCAATTAACAAATTAACTAATTAATACTAATTAACAATTAAGTAAACATATTAAGTTAATCTAATTAACTAATTAAATTAAACAATTACCTTTCACTGAAGGAGGCGATGCCGAAGGGAACCGTCTGGAAGGCAGCAAAAGGCGAAAGGCAGGTCCTAAACAAATTTAATTAAAGTAATTACATTCTAATTAACATAAACTAATTAACAATTAAATTAAACTAATTAACAATCTAAACTAATTAGATAATTAAACTAACTATCTTATATATACTAATTAACAATCTAAACTAATTAAAATAATTAAACTATGTTATATATACTAACTATCTTTTATATACTAATAATTACATTAACTATCTTATGTATACTAATTAACTATCTTATATATACTAATTATCTTATATATACTAATTAGCAATCTAAACTATCTTATATATACTAATTAAATAATTAAACTAACTATCTTATATATACTAGTTGGGAACTATCTTATATATACTAATTAACAATCTAAACTAATTAAATAATTAAACTAACTAAATTAATAACTTATTAAACAATTAAATTAATTAATTAAACCTATATTAATTAACATTCTCAACTAATTAAATAATTAACTATAAAATTAACTTATTTAAACAATTATAACACTAACCAATTATTCAAACTAACGCTAATTAATTCAAGAAAGCCAATTAAACATAATCAATTATTCAAACTTATAACCCTAGTTAATTCAACCATATTCTTAATTACACATAATTATCGAATTAACTATAAATGACATTAAATAATTAACAATTAAATTAAAGTAAATAAAGTAATTAAACCTAGATAGCTATATAATATATTAATTAACAATATAAACTAATTACATAATTAACAATTAAAATACCTAATTAAACCATAACCTAATTAATTAATCTAATTAAACACTAAACCATAATTAATTAATTAATCTAATTAAACCATAACCTAAATAATTAATCTAATTAACTAATTAAACAATTAACACAATATAAACAATAACCTATAGTATTACTTAACAATATAAACAAATTAAACAATTAACCTATTTCAACAATTTAACTAATTAAGTAAATTCATATAATTAACAATCAATTAATACTAATTTAAATAACTAAACTAATTAAATTAAAAACTACTTAAAATTTTAATTAAACTAATTAAATAATGAAACTATTTAATTACACCTATACTAATTAACAAATAATTAACACTAATTTAATTAAACACTCAAACTAAAATTATCAAACAATTAACAATTAACACTAATTATAAATTTCACAATATTTTAACAATTAACCACAATTAACACTAATTTAATAATTATCAAATAATTATTCAAAATTATCAAATAATTAACAAAATTAAAAAAAAGGAAATAACATACCTGTGGAGGTGCTGCCCAGCGGCGGCGGCGGCTGGGCGACGTCGACGTACAGAAGAGGAGGAAAAATGGTTGCTTCTCCGGGCACAAAAACGGAGCCAATTAATTACAAAAATGTCGAGATTAAGAGGAGGGGGGAGGGAAATCGAACTAATACACATACCTGGGGTTGCTTTGGCCGGTGGAAGGTTGGAATCGCCGGATTTCACTTCAACTCGCCGGAGAAAGAAGAATGTAGGTGCTGCTGTATTCTGTTTCGCGAAATTTCTTACTGCCCGATAAATAGGGCGGGACGACGGACTGGGCGACGGACCAATCCGTCGTCCGGTATAAAAATTAAATAAAAAAAAATAAAAATTTCACGACGGACTGGTCGGACGACGGACCAGTCCGTCGTTAACATTGGCGCCAGCTTACGCGCCAAAAAAACGGTCGCCAGTCCGTCGTTAACATTATTTGTTAATTTCCGTCGTCAGTCCGTCGCCAGTGGACGACGGAACACCATTCCGTCGCCAAGTCCGTCACGAGTTTAGCTTTTTTTTGTAGTGTTAACACTCATTATTTTTATTTTGGGAAATGTCTTTCTTTGGAGAGGACATTCCAAAATGGAATACGCCTATCTTTATAGAGGACGGAGTGGTATTATTATATAGATATATATTATAGATGAATATTGGCTGAAATTTTAAATTAATAACAAAAATATTTCATCTCAAATTAATATATTAAAAATAATTTATTAAATTAAATGTTCAAATAAAAATCAAGTTATGTATTTAAAATTTAAATTATTAAAATTTTAATATTAAAAAATAAAAATTTTAATTAAAATATAATTATTATATGATTAAATAATTAATTGGACAATTAAATTGTGATGTAGAATATATAGATTGTTAGTATTTATATAGTTTCAATAATTGTTGGATTTTATATTAAATCAACGTGAAATATATATTGATAGTAAATATTAGAATTAATAATAAAAAAAAATGAGATTTAAGATAGATGTGAGATAGAATTTTTTAGCAAATATTAATAAATTTTAAAATTAATTAAAAAATTCTAAAGGGAAAAGACCATTTAATCTGAATCAAGAATAAACAAATGAATAGTCAATTAATTAGATAGTTCATCAATCTTCATAATAAATTATATATATTATCCAATTTTCAAGAGTAAACGATGATGATTGCTGAATGTTATATATATTCGTATAATAAATGTACAAAGCTTATTGTAGGGGCCAATTATTATATCTATATTATATATTATAATTAACAAAATTATTTTTAATTTATATAAGATATAAAGTATACATTCAACTATATATATTGCAATTTTGACTGAATAATTAATTTAATGACTATAATTATGACTAATTAATTATATAAGATATTAATTATACACTTACGTAAAACAATTCTTTCCAAATCATTGCATTATATATTACCGTATATAAAATATTAATATAAATATGAAAGAAAGCTTACGGTGATGCCACGTAATCCTTGAATTAAGGAGAGAGCTTTAATATGTAATCCTTTAATATATTATATAGATGTCAGAATCCATGGGCTAGAACAACTTTCGAACAATTACGCTTTAGCCAAGAGAGCTACATTTGAACAACCTTTGAAAAAGGAACCACCGTTTATGCTAACCCCGAACAAGGTATCCCACTTTTACGAGTCCTTGGCCTTGGATTCAGGAAGATAAAAAGAAAAGGGATTCTTCTGTCTTTGGGTGAATGAACGATTCTCTTATTTTGTCTGTTAAGCAGGAAATCGGGTCTTCGCTCTTTGGTTTAGTAGTGTAGATCAGGAATGCTCGTGGGTGATTGACCGTTGAAGAGGAAGCGTTTTTCCCATATATATCTTGTCCGAATCGCGTATCTGTATAAGAATGGCACAAGTATAGGTAGAAGGAAGACTGTAGCTAGAAGGAGATATGCCATGACTTATGTCGGGTACATTAGTTGCAATTGATTGTAGCAATTCCACGTTGTAACTTTTGGGGAACTCTCCAATTTTTACTATATTCATCGCTTTTGTTTTTGACATAACTAAAAAAGGATCACTATATATATATATATACATATATATATATATGTGTCTTTTTATCGATTATAATTCTGATATATAATTAAAATATTTAAATTGGCGGTTGTATATATTAGTGAAATATTTATCTGTATTGGCCTTCATAAATTACTATCACGATTAGCACATAAAGTACCTCTAATGTAGCTAATAGGGCAAAGTCTACTAAATTAATATAGTATCCCTAATCATTTTGGAGAACTCTACAAGTTTTTGTGATTTTATGTTAATAGGACTATTCTACTGTCCGTGATGTGCAAATTTAAAGTGCCCATGGTTGTTGTGGAATTATAATTTTTGTTTTTATTATATTTATTACTTTTTATTAAATAATATTTAATTATATCTTAATTAAGGATAATGAAAATTAATAAAATTTAATGTTTATTTACGAGTCATGTTAGATCATTCGTGAGTATATTAGCGCCACCTGCAACGGGCGGGTGTTTAAAATAATAATTTAAAATAATAAATGGAAATGATAAAGAAATCACATTAATAAATATTGCATATTTGTATACATTATATGACTCTCATATGTTTAATTAATGCGAAAATAGAAATACATTACTCTTAGGGAATGTTTACTAAGTAGGATATGATTAATTAGAATAATTCACTCTTTTATGATTATTTTAATCTCATCCTTCTAAATGGAATATTAATCAAGCAAATAATTTCTTATTGGATCATTAATCACGAGGTTTGGAATATTCTATGAATATAATTCTATTTAGTAAACATTAAATTAACATATATTATTTTTATGTATGAAGACTTATCCCTACTCATCATCGGTAAACGTCACTAATATAGAATACAAGTTGCTGAAATGTATAATTACCTTTTCGAGTCCTCAGAGAAGAAAAAGAAAGTAGTGGGATTAAGTTGATGGATTGGTAGTGGGCCGCCTTATTAATAGCTACTACAATTCTACAAACTTATATATTTCGCACGTTCTTTTAGTGTTATGTTGACTAACTGCTATTGATATCGACATCTCAGTTTTCACCACCAATTCTGTGTAAATACGGCGCCCACTTTGTTGTTTGTCTGCACATTTCTTTAACTCAATTCAATTCTTATTATCATATCAATATATATATTCCAATTCCAATTCCTGTTGAGAAATACGTCTGGGGATTTGATAGCATTATGTAGATATGATGGAATAAAACATGAGTCAAACATTTCATGATTATTTTTTTAAGATAAAGATAGAAAAAATCACACATGTCCTCATGTTGAAATAACGTCCCAAATATTTATTTCTCTTCCGCTTCGAACATTGTGTAGATAAAGCACAGTTCAAGGCTTCAAGCATGCAGGAATCACATTTCTAATAATTCTAAAATTTCTTAATTCATTTGCCATTTTTCTCCATTGCAATGATAATAAGAACCTACTTTATAAAGCAGACACTCATGATGGGACCTAATTCAACTATGGACCAATTAGCATCTCAATTCCCCACTACTTATAGCGTCTGAATTTTATTAGCATGACTATCCACGAGAATGGCATAAAATGATTGAATACAAATTCATCTTTAGTAGTAGTCATAGTAGCAGTATAATACGGTCGACAGCCCAACATCATTATCATTACCCCTTTTCACGTGTTTCAATAGGCTTTAACACCCGCTCTGTGATTTGTCTCCTACTTCATTTTTATTCCATTATTATCTAAGATAACATACAAACTACTGGAATAAAATGTTTCAAGAACTATTCACACGTATGCCAAGGAACACATACAACAGTGACTCAATCTTCTAGTACTGGAGGCATTATCCATGGAGAAATAACAAGTATTCAATATCAGTATAAACGAAAATTGCACCTTTAATTTATCCAGAATAACGTGCAAAGCAATGAAGGTAAAGACGGTTCCATAATAATTGCAGTAAAGATATAAGAAGAACCAGATGACTCGGCCAACACAATTTTTTTCAGAAAGTGTGCCAACGCGAAAGTTAAGCCTGCAATGATCATTCTCCAAAACCAATAAAAGGAATTTGCTATCTCAAAGTGGGCTCTTTGATTTTGTGGTCAGGGAAAACAAACAAGAGTCGGTCACTGTTATTCTAGCATATATTAACAACTGAATACGGTCATACATTTCAATCTTAATCTAGGAGGAGAAAATAACAAACACCGAGAAAATCAATTTGCACATATTGTCATGTACACTAGAGAGATATTCTTTGACACTGATATTTACTATATTACCAATCATCTCAATCATCTACCAATGAAGAAATAGTTGTAGATGTTGAACTGGGGGAGAGAGTAGGATAAAGCAGTGCCTCTGGGACTAGAAGGTTGTGTGCTTTTACTTAAAATACTTTGAAGATACTAATCAATTGTACTAGCCCCATTCACAATCTTTCCAAGTTACCAATCAGTTGGAACCCCATTGTATACAAGGCCACAATGATGATATAGATGGTAAAAGGCACAATTAGGCAACTCGTACAGATGATAGAAACAGTGGAATCATCTATATTTACTCACCCATGTTAATAGAACCATCCTTCATCAGCTTTATGCTTAGACTATTAAATCTCCCTCTTGAGTAATGTCGGGAAGCCTTTCTCCAATCTGTGCCAGTTTTCATCATGGCTACAAATTCTTCGTAGCTTATAAGTCCATCCTGCATTTGTGGTATGTGGTTAGAATCTAGCTCATGCTACCCATATTAATACTACAAAATTTATTTTCACCTTATCCGTGTCAACCTCCTGAAAAATGTCATTTGCAACATCTGCACTATTATCTTCACCATCTTCCTTCAAGGCTTCATGAAGCTCCCCAGGATCAATGTATCCATTTCCGTCTTTGTCAAAATAGGAGAAAGCTTTGTGAAGATGCTCATCATTAGACATCTTCTGTAGATGAAGTGAAACGGCGAGGAATTCACCATAGTCCAATGTTCCTTTACCATTTGCATCCACCTGTTGGAACGAAAGGAGTAAACATGCAAGGATATGGTTAACAAAATCAAACCAACAAATATTTTCCTGAACACAGCCACACACACAGAGACAGGAAGATTTCTTTTGTTAGTTGTTATCAATATACTGGCTGGGTGTTCAAGGAAAGAGTATTTTCGAGCATCAAGCATAAAGCATTATATATAAAGTTCTTAAGTTGATATCTTGATGCATGTTATTATAAGCAAATTAGAGTGGCATTAAGGAATCGGTAGCAGTAGGGTCAAAGTAAACCAAAGACTGTTTTCTATCAATGACACATAATATTAGGAAGAAAATTGAATATTGCCCTATCATTGTTATAAACTCAAATGCATGTTTCTGAAAAATGATTAGCTTTACAAGTGACAGCATTTCTTTATGTATATTAAGATTCGTCACTCTTATGTACAAGCTCTGAACTAAAGGTCATTACCAATTTAACACAAATATCAAACGAAGGTAGTGGTTGTATATGTACTGGGTGAATGATGGCCAACTTACAGCTTCGATGAGCATTTGTATTTCAGACTCCGTCATCTGTGAGTTAGAATTGTTCAATCCAACCTTGAGTTCATCAGTTGAAACAATACCATCATTATCCGTGTCTATCCTTGTAAAAATCTCTTTGATACCTTCAACTTCTTCATTAGATAAGAAATCAGCAATGACCTAATTAAAAGACCACAGGTGAAGATCTTTCTCAACGAAAATTAAAGAATGCTAAAGGGAGTGAAAAGCTTAAAATCATCAAACAACCCTAAGAGCCTTTCGCTTGAATCTGTTCATCAATGAGAACTGCTTCAGTCTTGACTTGACAACATCTCCAAGAGGAACATTTGAAGCCTTCTTTGCATTTAGGAGCCAAGGATGCTCTGTGAACAAAGGATCATGCCATCAAACATTAATGACTACATATGCATAGAATTTATTACATGAGTATAAGCAATAGGTTGTGCAAACAGGTCTGCTAAGAAAAATGACTGGTCCATGATCCCTGTTCTTTTACTTTAACAGAATGTATGACTTTTCTATATTAAGATCAGGAGAAATAGTGAGATCATACATAATGTACAACCACACATAAGTACTTGCATAGGTTGAACCCAAGATAGTATATCCAAAGAGCACTAAAACAGTAAATCACTCAGAATGAACAGAGTATCAAGAGATAAAAACAAATGCATATGTGAATATATCATATATGATTCAATCATTCATTAGAGAATAGCATAAAAAAAGACCAATATGTGCATATTTTGGAATATAGGAAAGATATGTATGAACTTAAACCAATATGTTAAAGACTAATACAACATGAAAATCTCTCATGATAACAATCAAAAGCAAAACTTGTTGACCCTAGTTTAAACTTAAAACTATCATCCCTTCAAATGTAACTTCAAGGGAAATGTAAAATAATGAAATTAAACGTGCACATATCAGTTTAAAAAAATATGGCAGGAGTATTATAAGACACTCAAATGCTACCATACCTTGAGAAAAGGCAGAAGGTAGAAGAGTAGAAAAAAGTCAGTGAGTCCAAGAAAACCATACATACCGAACATTGATAATCAAGTAAATGTCAAAATTGGTCAGAAGGTATAGCATGCAGACATAAAGTTAAGATACATACCAAGAACTTGTTTTGCTGTAAGTCGGAGCTTCGGATCTGGTTCCAACATCTGTCTTACAAGGCTCTTGGCACTCTCTGATATACTTGGCCATGGATCGCGTTCAAAATCTATCTTCCCACGTATGATTGACTGAGCTACACCTTGCTCAGATTCTGCGCAGAGTATTTTCTTGAATGTCAAGTCATTTTGGATATTTTGTATTCTATTGGAATAATAAACCCACACAAGCAATGAGGAAAGAAACAAATTGTTTACGACCACAATAAATGGTTAAATGGCAGAAAAATTAATATAAAGTATTGTTATTAAATGTCAGCACATGTGGTGTCCCTTGACATAGAAAAACCTTATTATTGATGAGCATTTACAAGTATTATTGTATAAAATAGCAAGTAAAGGGAACAGGTTGTTAAGATATGTGTTTTTCCAAAAGTGTATATCCATTAGGCAAGTATATAGAGATGACGGATGGAGATAGTGCCAAGAGGATAATGGGTTAATACGAGTTACCTGCCCAGAAGGGAGGAACCCCACACAACATGATATAAAGAATGACTCCTGCACTCCAGATATCAATTTCTGGCCCATAATTTCGCCTGAGTACCTCTGGAGCCATGTAGTAAGGGCTTCCCACAATTTCAGAGAACTTCTCACCTAAAATCCAAGAGTTCATATTTTCATTCTTAAACGCGAATGAAAGTTGAGAAAATGAATAAACAAACTTCTTAGACTCGTATCTAATAAAATGAGGGTTCAGGACACACCAAATCTAGTAGCATATACTTCCATTTTACATAGTCTATATACATAACTTAGCATCTACAAGACCCTGAAAATAACATAGATAGCTGGCTTTCCTAAAAATGATTCACGAGCTGTGCTATTCAGAGTCCCCACCCTTAAAGGGATAGTAACTAATGTAATTGGTCAGTGACGAGCAGATCATAACTACAAGGTCCCATCTCTTAGAAAGCTACTGTATCGGGTCATATTCTAATTTTTTTTAATTTAAAGATATTCTTTCCTCGACATTGTCTTCATCCAATTTTCCTTTCACGTTCTAAGTTATAACACAGTCTTCCAGTATGGTGCATTGAGCAATTCAAAACACAATCTATGGAGGTAGTCACAACAATAGAGCTCTTACGGTTTCTAATTTTACCAAGATCATTGCAATTCTATAAATTCAATTAAGTCCATAGCCAGATGGGATTAAAAAAAAAGGTTGAAACATCTCCAAGTGTCCAAATATTTAAAAGGAGATACCACCGAAACTATTCGACTAACCTGGCTTGAAGAAAATAGACAATCCAAAGTCAATCGCTTTAAGAGGCGAATTTTCCTTCTTATTCGAGAATAGAAAATTTTCCGGCTTCAAGTCTCTATGGATAACCCCATGTTTGTGGCACTGTTGCACGACCTCCACAATCGTCTTCGTCACAGCCGCCGCAGCCCGCTCCGTGTAGTGCCCTCGAGCCACGATCCTATCGAAAAGCTCACCGCCCTCGCACAGCTCCATCACCAAGTGCACGGCATTATCGTCCTCGTGCGCCTCCTTCAAGCTCACGATGCTGGAATTCCGCGGCAAGTGCTTCATTATCGCTACCTCCCTCCTCACATCCTCCACATCCACCGCCGTCCGCAACTTCCGCTTGGATATCGACTTGCAAGCTAACATCTCCCTCGTATCCCTCTCAATGCACAAGTAGGTGACCCCAAATTCCCCTCTCCCGAGCTCGCGATCAACTAAATACTTGTCGTCGATGTTCTCCTTCTCCACGTCCGTCAAAACAGTGACTATCTTCTTAACGTTGCCGGATGACTTATCTTTCCGGCCGTGGTCGTGGCCAGAGAAGTTGCAAGACTTAACGTCTTCTCTGGCAACGGCCGCCGGAGATCTGCAGCAATTCCCCATTCACAATTCAGTTGAGAGCTGTCCAATCGGGTGAAGAAAAAGGCGTATGTGTAGCAGAATCTCAGGTTAATTTACATCAATGGAGTGTAGAATGGAGGTGAGGAGTGAGATTTTGCAGAGAAAGAGTGAACTTCTCAGCTACAGAGTGGGAGTGGCCAGTGGCAGTGGGGGTCACTCTGCAAATACAAGGTGCTTCATTTACAGATGCTTTATATTTTGGGCATTTAGAATTTTGGTAGAATATTTCTTTTCTGTTTTTGTTTACTTCTTACTATTTGGACCAATAATTGTTATACCACTATTTTCTTTTTGTTAAAATTAGTTTGTCGGTAAATTAATAAGTTTAGCCTAAACATAAACATTAGTTTGGGATTTTAAAATATTTTACAACTAATTGCTCCATAGTCCATAGGTAACATAATATTTTTCAAAAACATTCACACTTAAGTCTTAAGATATATTACTAATTACATATTGATATAGATCGAAAAGATCTGACTCATTTGTCATCACACACTTCCAAATAAAATAACTACTTAATATCATTGCGCGCTAACATGTGTAATAGAATTGTAATATAATTTACATTAGTAAAACAAATATGAAATGGAGACATGCTGTAGAATATTCACAGGATAAAGTGTTTATAGTTAGGCTTTCTTATTAAAACTGGTGATTATAATGATTAAGCTTGCAAAGTGAAGTTAAGAATAATAAAACCAATTAGTAATAAAGGTAAAACAGTCTATCATTGGTGACCCAACATATGTTATCATTGCACAGTCAACGCAGTCAGACAAGTTCAAGTGCTTAAAATTTATGAGTTTATATCATTGCAAATTTTTTGAATAACTAGGTTTAATATAATTTGTGTAGCAATCAAAAATCTCGCTAATACCATATTTAATTAATCACGCACATCCCTCAGTTTTTTTAATTTTACTAAATCACACATATTAATAAAATGAAAATTTTACTTATATACTCTTTATTGAATAGCATAATAAATATATTCATACAAATAATATCAAATTCCAATAAGTATTAAATAAGTGCAAAATTGAAAGATTGTCATAAATATACTCTATAATTTTGAAATAGGACACTTATTTAAAAATAAAAAAAAAAATGAAATAGGACAATTAAAAAAAATCGAAGGGAGTATATATATATATATCAGAGAGAAAAATGAAAAAACATTAAGTTGCATAAAACTCTTTAAAAATATGCGTTAGATACCCTTATATTTATTAAATAGCATGATATACCTATACATTCTTAAAAATCTTGCATAGAAAAACCACGCTGTTAAAATAAACGAAGTGTGACTCTAACTTGCTGAAATTGTGGATTATTGTGTATAAATTGACGTAATACCCTTCCCTCAATCCCTCAAGTCAAGACAAAAAAAAAGCATATGCCAATAATTGTGTTTATTAAATTATAATCTAACCGTATACATTGAATTGTTTTAGTGACACCTATTTTTTTTACGTTAAATTATTTGTCAAAATATATTTTAATAATTTTATTTTTAATTTGATTTACTTACGTGGAAAATTAATAGAACGTAGAAATCAATTCTTAAGTATTAATTGTGGTATACTCTCAAAGCTTTTATCAAAATATAATATATTTAGTGGGAGAAAGAGAGTATTATAATTTATTGATTAAAATATAATTGATGGGTTGAACCAAATACTAAATTATTTACAACATTTTTTAGATAAAATATAAAGAAAACATAATAAATTTAGATTACTTTATATTTTTTTAAAGCGAGCGAGTAGAATGCTTTCTCTCACAAAGTATGGCTTTTAACAACAATCTCCCGTTACTCACCAATTCGAGAGAAATAAACATTATTTAGAAAATTAAAATCAAATTCAAGCAACACCATTAAACATATCTATTGTCAAATTATATTAAACAAAAATTTGTAAAATTTATAACTCAATTTCAGAAATTGAGAAAAAGTTTGGGGTTTTGAGAATTATACCTTCTTTGTGAATAGTTTTGGTAACTATAGAAATCCAAGTGAGCAAAACAACTAGAAATTCAAAAGAAGTGGCGCCACTTTTTAAAAGTAATATCAATGTGAGAAGTAGGAATCCAGAAATTCTAAAGAAAAGAATAAGTTGTTAATGGTAAATTCTTAATTTGAGAATAGGTTGTTAAATAAGAATATAAAAATGGTAAATAGATAATTTTATTATTATTTTAACGGTGTTAATGGAGAGATTTGGCGGTCTTGTGTGAATGAGAAAGTGTGAAAGATTTTTAAGAATATATGGGTATATCATGCTATTTAATAAACATAAGAGTATCCGATGCATATTTTTAAAAACACAGAGTAGTTTTATGCATTTTTCCCCATGGTATGATTATTGTAATATAATGATAGAAATTTTGGTATGATATGCCTTGTTGGATTATAGTACCAAATACATCTGTATTCGGCCGCAAGGAATCACCAAAAAATAAAGTGCGATTAAAGAAAGTATTATACACAAAATTTAGTTAAAGAGAAGGTGTTAGCGGGAATTAAGAAAAGGTGATGGCATGTGTTGTCTCTTTAATTAGGAAGCAGTTGATATATGTGGGGATCATGCTGTCTCACTTGTTTCCTTCTCATATAATTGATTATTAATTAAAAAGGCTTTCTATACTATATAACTAGCTAGCTAGATTCATAAATTTGGCTCTAGTCACCTCCTATATTTGGAGCAACACTTAGACTATCAAACAATGTGGAGTATTAAATTACCACTCATATATCATCGCATGCAAAATCGTTCCACACATGTTTGGGCTTTAGGCAAAAATTAACAAAATAGATCATTTATATTATTACAAAAAAAAAACTCAATTAAAAGGATGTACCTTAAATTTTTTCTATGTACTAATGAAAATAATTACATTTTTGGACCACTGTTTTACTTGAGCTCTCGACGGTCGGTCGGTTCCAGTGTAAGTATCAATAGATTTCGTATTAAACAAGATGAGTCTAATTTATTGATACATGCTTCGATGACCATCTATAAAAAATAAGGGTTAATTATACAAACTAGTTAAAAAAGATCGTAAAAGATAAATAATAGCTACAAGCATAAAACTATTTAAATTTTAGTCATTTTGAATGTGAATTACCATAAATATCCTTCTACTTAAATTTAATTGTATAAAAAGGACGAATGGTATGAAATGTATGAGTAATATTCATTCATACGATTCATATGTACATATAATTTAATAAAATTAAGTATCACGTATGAATGGTACGATTCGATACAATTCATAATATTCATACTCAGAAATATAAAATATAATTATAAAGATATTATAGTGCAAGAAAGTTATAAATGACTACAATTTAAATATTATTATGTCGGTGACTATTATTTATCTTTTACAATCTTTTTTGACTATTAGTGACTTTTGACCTTTGTGAGGGTGTGGAAGGTCTCATAGTACCACGAAATTTAACTGTCCCAAATAATAATATATATATATATATATATATATGAGGATGTCAATTTAATCTTAAAACGCGGGTCGGTCTGAATATTAATTTGAAATTGAAAGAGGTTAAGGTCAAAATTTTATAATTCGAAACGTTTTTTAGTCCGAATGGGTTGGATTGAAAACAACATGAACCTGATGAGGCTAACTCGAAAATCAAGTAGGTTGGTCCGATTAATCGAATGAATAAAATAAAATAAAATAAAATAGAAATTGTATAATATATTTAATTTTATATGTAAAAGTTGTATTTTATCATACCTACGAGTTAATCAATCGCTTAATAATAATAAATATGATATATTTTTATTATGATATCATTATATTTTTCTATTTAAATTTTGTAATGTTTAAATGTGATCTTTAACCATTTGTGAAAATTTTATTTTATTAATTATATTTTACATATTTAATTTTACAAATATATAATTATAAAAAATATATATGTTAATAAAATTCATAAACATTTTAGTCTGATTGGTCCGAAGTCCGATGAACTAGCCGAAAATCGATGGTTCAGGATTAGAGTTGTAAACAATTCGAAAATATTCAATCCTATTTAGCCAGAAATTGAGTGGATTGTCCAACTGTTTAGCCTCTTTTTGGTCGTCTAAATTCGTATATTCCTTGTCTTTATTCTTGTAGTTTTCCCATTTTGCATGATGTTTCGAGCTCAATTGACGTTTCATTTTATATTTCAGGATCACGAGCTTAAACAAACAAGTGCTAAAATTAAAAATGGGACGAGAAAAGATCGAGAAATGACAAGAGAATGAAGATGAAAGTCGAGAGCATAAGTAAGCAGTCGCTCAACCTTAGGAGACCGCTGACTAGACGTCCCGTGACCTAGGCCGAGCCACGCCCACGAGGAGCCAAGCGCCAGGGTCAACGCCCAACGGCTCACCGGATGGCGCGCCCGTGGAACATGCAACGGTCATGTCAGCGGTCGCTGACCCTCCTCGACATCTATAAATAGGCGACGCATTTCTCATTCAATAGACACTTTTTTTCCATTTTATGGACTTATATTTATATTACATCTCGACATATTGTTCTAGGGTTGAGATTTATCATTCGTGGTTAGTCGTTTTAAGTTTTAGGACTTGATTCCGAAGATAGTCGATTACAATTTCAAGTTCGTTGTTTTTCCATTCATCGTTGAGGATTCGAGTTTTTTCATTCCAGTTTATGAATCACGTTTGCTTCCGTTATATATTCCGGGTTTGATTTTATTATTGAGTTTGTTATTTGTTTATGCTTTCGCGTTTCTATTTCATTTTATCGATTCTACGTTCTATTCGATTTCAAATTTCAAATTACTTTTACTTTCATAATTCTTTCATATTGATTTCAATCTAGTTCTGATTTAGATTGCAATCAATTATCCATTTTCAATTCGCTACTCGTTTTCTTTAATTCGTAATTCGTGTTTCCTTTAATTCGCAATTCGTTTTTTCGTTTATTTTTCTTAATTTAGAGTTTATTTTCTTTCGCAATTTATTTTCGCCGTCTAGTTTTAAAACCTCAAATCAATCTTTTACTTGATTTCGTATTGAACAAAGGATTAAATTGTCCTGCTAAGTCTTTCATGAGAATACGACTTTGATTGACTTATCATTGCTAGACGACATCGTTAGATTGCGGGCAACTCGAAACAATTTTAGTCGAAACACCAACATCTCAAATATATATGCATATATATAAATATTTGTATTCATGGTTGATCCTAATCCTAATCCTAACTGGTATCATAAAAATAAATGTTAGTTTTTGAGAGTATGTTCGAAAATATAATTTTAAGAATTTGCAAAGCCTAATAAACTGGTGAAGATAGTAAAGGAGTGGGACCAATAAATAGCAAAGAGATATGAAGAACAGGCTTTGCTGAGAGTCTTGGTATGGTCTGCGGATAACACCATTATGTAATGCGACGCTACTTTTTGAGGAAAATCGCCTCAAAAGAATTGTAAACTGGTGGATAGCATATTGCACTTTATGTGTTTGCTGAAATGACTGACCCCAGCACTACTTTAGTAGTCATGTTATCATTTGTTTCTCTTTCGCTTCTTTTTTTCCTCTGTGTAAAAATTAAATGTATGGACTATGGAGCTTCATCTTCATTTATGGAGGCTCTACTTACTCACCGTACTTTCGGATTTCATCCTCGTTAATGCTTGTAATTGCAATGGGTCCTCTCATTAATGGCACCTACTTACTGTTATAAATTAAATTTATTTTCTTTTACTTTCCTCCTTTTCTCCCACTTTTGCCTTTCTTCTTTTCGTACTTTCAAAAACTATATTAGAATGGGCGGCTCTAACGTCCATTCGAGTAGCTGCATAAAATAATACAATGACTGCTGCTCAAAACTAATAGGCCCAATAATAATTATTAGTGATATTTATGAGTAATTATTATAAATATCACAAAATTTTAAAATGCATGTTGCCAAAATTATTTGTGACATTTAATAGTATAATTAATTTTGTGTAGTGACACCATCTTAAATACATGTCACAAAAAATTTTAGTGACATGCATTTAAAATTTGTGATACCTATAATAGTTACATACAAATGTCACTATTTGAGAGTTTTGGTACGTTGAATTTAATAAAATGATGACATTGTAATTTAAATGTATCGAGTGTATTTAGAAGGAGAAATTATGATTATTAGCTTTTCTATGTAACGAGAAGAAAATTGGGATTAAGAGTGACTACAATTTACAAACATGGACACTTCCTTCTAAGGGTGTGCTTGGTTGAGAATAGCCACGAATAGCTTGGGCTATTGGGCTCAAACTAATAGCCCCAATAATAATTGATAATTCAAAGCAAGCCAAATTTAATAATTACTAGACAATGTTGTTGGTGCTTTTGAAATGGGTAAATTATAGTTTATGGTCTGAACTATCAAGTAGTGTTAGTTTATGACATGACTTTAAAAAATGTTTAGAATAACATATATTTTAAGAGAAAATGTATAAACCATATCACAAGTTATAAGTTTTATCTAATGTGAGAATGATGTTTATGGTTTTTATTTAAGAATTTTTTTATATAAATTGCTCATATCTAGATATAAAAACCCTTCAAATACAAAGTCGTCATCATCAAAATATTTCCTAAAGATAGAAATTTCATCTTCCATCTATTTACACTTAACCTTTGAATTTATCTTCAAAATATTAAAATATTTAAATTAAAGTAGTTTTTAATATATGTATATATATTTAAAATATAATTTTTATATATAGTTTTTTCAACTTTTATAAGAATAAAATAATGTATATTGAAAAAAAAAATTCATATACGACTATTTTATTGCTCTATTAAATATTATTATTTTTAAATATTTTTTTATCTAAAAATTATTATTTAACGGATACTCTATGTATATTATTTTCCTCCTCGAGTAATCCATGCCGCGTACTCATCTCGATTTAAACGAGTATGAAAGCGGGTATGAAAGTTAGTTTTCGAAATGCGTACAGGAACAAGGAAAATAATATGCACCCCATCGTCATCCTCACTTCAATGGATGAAAGTGTTAAGAGTATATATAAATAGATATAGCATGTTTTCACCTTTCTAAAATCTTAAATTTAACTTTTGAAATTTGAGATTTTGGGCAGCGTAGATTCTTTGGAAGAAGATAGGATAATGCATTTTTATATTACAAATCGTTTATCTATAATTTAAATATATTTTTTAATTTGTCTTTCTTAGTAAAAAAACAATTAAACGTCATTTAATGTACAAAATGAAGAGATAAATTTTCAATTCATGCCATCTTTTATATTTTACAAAATGGAGATAAATTTTCAATTTATGCCATGTTTTATATTTTATATTAAAGTATATGTCATTTTAAACATTTTTGAAAGTTTGAACCACAAATTAAATATCACCTCAAAGTTCATGTTAGATCTATATTAAAGCAAAATCAATAGTAAAAAAAATTTCCTGCCTAAACATCTATTGAATAATATTTATTGTATTTGTATTATAATATTTTGCATAATTATATCTAACATTATTATAGAATAAATATATTAAATTGTGATTTACAGTTACATATATAATCATCCCATCATTTTCTCTCCACTTTAAATGATCATGCGCTCACACATAATATAATAAATTATGATTTGCAGTCACACAAACACACACACACACACATATATAAATTTATTGTATTTGTATTGGAGTAGTTCAATTTAACATTTGCTAATATGCGTGGTAAATTATGTCTAGATGCTATTGGAATAGTTCAACGTATGTAGAAAAGTTAGAATTATTCTTTGCAATGATGGGAAGAAGAAAATTTTAGTAGAGATCACTCTATAAGATGAGGAATAAGTAGTGATCGTATATTAATTTCATATATTATTTTAAAAATAGTATATGCAAAAAAATAGTATATACAATTAATATACGATCATTACTTACTGCTCATCTTGTAATTAATTTTTACTAATATTTTTTGAAGGCATAGAAAATTATTGTGCACCATTTGGGAGAACTATGCCACCGAAATAGAAACAATATTTTGTGCTCGAAATAAGAATGTTATTATCATAATTATCCAAATGTATCAGCTTAATAGCTACAGATCAAACGTTCATGTTTGCAACGCTTTCAATATCACTAAAGTTTGTTACATCTATATTATTTTTTAAATTGTCTATTAAAAATATAAATATTATTAATTTTTGCATATACAATGTTTTTGAAGATATTCATGGGGTATTACTCTTTAGGTAGCATTTACTTTGAATAATTAGCTAGATTGATAAAATATATGATTGACTATTTGAAGGATAAGATTATTAAATTAATTTAAAATTGAGTAATCCATCATTTATACCTTAAAGTAAACACTATATTAATTTGAATTATTTTTATTAATCAATTATATCATGCAAAATAAACATCACCTTAGTTAATTTTGGAGGACTTATTTTGTACATGGCAAATGACAAAAACTAATTAAGTTGCTTTTTAAAATTTTATATGTTGCTAAGTTTATGGAGCAACTGTTAGACCTATATTGTGTAAACCTAGGTTCTTACAAATATACGAGATCTATTGTACGTGACAAGTTAACTCCGGTCGAATCTCGATGGAAAGCTTAGCAGTGTGATTTAATCATAAGTGTTATTAAAACAAATAAAAGGGAAATCCTAAACACTCTAAACCAATATAAAGCTGGAGAAACAAGAAATAAAATAAATAAACAAAAATAATAAAAATGTGGGATTCCGGATTTAAGGGCCTAGAGTTAAGAAAATTTAAAATCAATTAAATCATGCTCCTAAACTCATGCTATTGTTCGTTCTTTAAGACTTTCTTGATAGTTAGTCTAATTAATCACTTACGTATTCTTAATTAGATAGTAATCACGACTCACGTATTAGATTACCCTAAGAAGAATTCATCAATTACGAATATTAATGATTCACAATTTATAAATGATTTCCTAGAGTTACTTAATCACTTAACTCACGTATTCGATAACTAAACAGTAATTCTAACTTACGTATTCAAATTACACAATAGAAAAATCATAAATAAATAAATAACGAAAATAATTTCTATGTCTCCGATTTGGAATTATTGTTGATTAAACCCTAAATCCAATCCTTGAATTATTTCTCAATCTCATCTAGAATTTGTGGGAATTAAATGGTGATCAAACATTCAATTCATTTAAGCACAAGTTTAATCAAAAAATGAGCAATCAATAAATAATTAAAGAAATTCTAAACCCTAGGTAGAGAATGACAAATCAATCCATTCAAACAATCGAAGATAAGAATTAAAATAAACTTACTAAGAAAGAATCTTAGATTGAACGTCAAACTCGCCCTCAATTCGTCGCCCCGATGCGAAATTACAAGCAAATCAACTAATAAAAGTGTTATAAGGTTCTTAAGGAGAGAAAATATGTAAAAGGGATAAAAATAACTCCCAAAATAGGAGTTTAAATAGCCTAAGTCACGTCCAAAAATCGCGCCCAGCGGCTGTTGGGATTGAGCTTCTGTCCTAGCCGTTGCACAGGCCCAACGGGCGCTGGCCCCCCTCTCTGAAAAATACGAAAAATTTAAAAATACATTCTTGAATCTCGTCCGATAGGAGTCCATAGCCGCAAACAGAGGAGTTGTAACAAAGGAGAATGAGCGAAAATAAAATTGTTGTGCAAGACATAATAATTTCGCATATGGCCATGCTCTCGGTTCTTTCTCCTCTCGTCTTCTGCCCGTAACTCCTAGCAAGCTCCTGCCGGTTTCCTCGGCTTCATTTCTTCGCATCATCGGCTCGTTTCGGCTCGTTCTTTACGCTTCCTCGCGCCAAACTTCATCATCATGACTCCATTTCGCGCCATTTTCCACACCAAGCAACCTACACACAAATTCGACACCCGCCATAATAACGAACGAAATACTAAATAAAATTAATTAAAATACTACAAAACGAGACTTGAAAACACGTGTAAAAACACGACAAGAACGTATCAAACGGTAACATTTAAAAACTAATATCGACATCATTGTTAATTTCATGTTAATCCCCAATAACTAAAATATTTCCCTTATTTACTCTTTTAGGATGAAAATCACTGGAATAATAATAATATTTTATTATTTAAATATAAATAGATTGAATATATGTTTGGGATGTTCAATTTTGTGGGAGAAAAGAGTTTGAAAATCTTGATTTGTAACAAAGATAATAGTTCTTCTACTATAAATGTTGTGTATAAAGAAATGTTCTAAAATCTATGATAATAAAAATATTTGTTATTGATCAGTAGTATAGTAAATGAATTTTGTGATTGGAGTCTCAGAGAGAATAATTTTATTTTATAATTGCAATACAATCGTTTATTCATGAAGTTCAATTACAAACGTATCACGTGAATTATTATCGCATTATCTATAAATATATACGTCTTTTGTGCATGGCACGGTCACAAGTGTTAATTGAACGATTTTAAATACAAAATAAATGAAAGTGGCATTTCTTTGTTAAACAATCTATTATGTTATTCTTAAGGCGAATAAAAATTTAGATAGAAACAAATTAAATCACCAATTTCAATATATATATATATATATATATATTCCACCCCAAACTTTTTGCAAAATTACTTGACTGCCAATGACTTTCAATAAAAAGGAGCAATATTTACCAACTCTATGGCTCTATCTACCCAATAAGTACACATCTTCTGTCTAACGAATCGCTCACAAAACCGACATCATCGTCGCTCTGAATAACTAAAAACACGCGCTCAAAACAAAGAAAATTGTTCTGTTCACATCTGACAACATAATACTTTTTTTTTTTTTTTTCCGAAACATAATACTTATCTGGCCAATGTTTACTTGCATGATATAAATTGGAGTATAATTAAATCCAGCTTAATTGGCAACTGTTGGGTTTGAGTTAGGTTTCTTTGAAAATTTGAAAGCTCGAGTTCGATACGAATTCTAAAAAATAAGTTCGAGCTCGATTTAAGCTCGTTAAAAAGTATATATATATATATATAATATATATATATATATTAATTTGACAAGTTCGCGAACTATTTGAAGTTCAAATCGTTTTTAGAGTTCGTTAACAAAGTTCTTTAACCTTTTGAGTTGAATACCATTCGAGTTCGGCTCAAAAAATAATTTAAGCTCGGTTCGAAACTCAAATTCGATTCATTTAGTAAGCGAACGAATTTTGAACAAGCTTTTATCGAACCAAATTCCGAATAATTCACGAAAAACTTGGTTCACTCGCATCCCTAAATATAATTGATTGTTTAAAATAATTCAATCCAATTTAATATTTATTTTGATGGTTAAATGACATATTATTTTATTTTAAATTAATTTAATAATCTTATATCTCAATTTTTCAATATTATATTTTACCAATCAATCACCGGAAATAAACTATATCTCATGAGAAAGTAAATTAGGCTTAATCAGATATACCAATTTGATTTTGCTTCCTTTCTAATTTAATTTCTCCACAATGCGTCGCAGAAAAAAATAGGGGGGATGATATTGAAAAAAAAAATAAACTTTATATTTTATTCCGTCAAGTTTTAAAATTTTGTTTATAAATTAAAATTGATATCAAATATATGATTTATTTCGTCAAAATTTATAAAAATATACTTGTTTTTGTCCTATTATTTTCTGTCTCAAAAATCAATAAGTTACTCACAATTTTAATGAAAATGAGTTAATAATATTGAAACGGAAGGAACACTACTTGGTGGAATATTCATCAACTTGTTTGTCGGGTTCACTCTATAGTGCAAATTGTACAATCTTAAGTAGGATTTATGGTAAGTAAAAATGTTATCCAAACACTTCAACAAAAGAAATTTGTTTAAATTTTCATAAATTCTGAAAATATGTTATAGAAAATAGAAAATTATGACATTTTAAAATAAATCAAATTAAATTAAATACCTATAGATAACTGATGTAAGTAGGTGAGCACAAGTCAAAAACTGATATAATTATAGTTGGTGTTTCATGTGGAATTTAACCATAAATGGATATATTTATTTATTGATATATGGTCTTGGGCAATAGTCAAATGGCAGACTTCAAAACTAACACCATCAAGAATTTATTTACAATATACGAGAGAAAAATGGAATGTTGCACATCAAAGTCAAAGGAAGAGGTGAGAAAAGATACACCTTTGCAGTAAAATAATTAGAATTCTTGAGCAAAATTAATATTTTATAATTTTTCAAGAATCAAGAGGCATCATTTATTCATTTTATGTAGAGCTTTTTTACTAGTACTCTACTTCTTTAACCCCACGCGTTATATTTAATATTGTAAGCTGTAACTGTACTCTCATTGCTAGGTCGGTTGGGAAAAAACAAATTATTTAGATACAGAATTTTCAGTTCTATTTTAGTGAATTCGGCAGAAAAGTGTTCCGATTTACATTTCATCTATTGAGGTGATTCGGTATCTAAAAAATACTAACTTTCAAATTAATAATATGACATTTTCATAATTCGATATATATAGACATTGCATTTATAATTACTCTCAAATAAATTCATATTCCTGTTTTAGATGTGATTTTTAGTTTATACATGAACCTAGTTTTAACATTAAAAAAGAGATTAAAATCTTAAACGAGATAACCGATTCTTATTTCTTCATAACAAAGACAAAATTAACATTAAAATTTACAATATTCTAAATACTAAAATTACAAAAAAATAAATTCCAAATAGGGCGTTGTGGGTAGCTGTGTGAATGAAGCAACGAGTGGGCCCCATATATTCAAATGCACAAGTCATGCATGCATGACACGTGTCCATATATGTTGGGCGATCACACGTGTGACGTGACATATCTTCAATAGAGCTGAATCAAAAGGAAAATTTTCAAATTAATTGGGCCATTTGAAACTTGACCTTTTATTGCTCATCTTTCATTTCTGTTTCTGGAATTTGCGTACCCCAAATCTTTCTTCCTATAACCAATGTTTTAAAAAGATCATTTGATCGTTACTTCAATTGGTTGTACCGTTTCAAAAAAATTGGATGACCCGTAATATATATATACATTACTCCCACTGTTCATAAAAAATTTATATATTTGTGTAATTTATTACGTCTACGAAAAACTTGCACACTTCTATTTTTAATAATTATACATATATTATTGGGTCCACCATTATTTTTTTAATCACTCACATTACATATTTAACTATAAATAATATGGGTCCGCTTCCACTCATAACATATTTTATTTGTTTATCAATCAACCATTAACTTTTTTTCACTCACATACACATATTTAATTAAGAAATATTGTGAAATCCTTACTCTACTCAAAACACATTCATAGCATTCGTTAAAATATGTGCCGAACCCAAGTATGCAAATACTTGGTGGACGGAGGGAGTATTATATTTCAAAATATGTGGATATAAATATTTAAATAAAATTTGTATAAAAATCAAATTTAATTTTACAATTTTTTACATTTCATGAACTAATAGTTATTAATTATTAATATTGTTAACAAATATATATTTGCGACTAAGATAATATTTTAGAAATTTATGTAAAAAAATGTTGTATAAAATCACATGAAAATTATTAATGTCTTTTATAATAATTTTAAAGTTTAATAATGATATATTAATAGCTTTTTAAATCAAATAAAAATAAAAGTAGCTTGAGTTTTAAATATTTATATAAAATAAATATAATATTATATTAAGTTTAATAATTGAATTCCACGCACGGCCGGTATGGATAGTAGCTATTCATATCCATACCATGAACTAAATGCCTATTAAATTCACTTAAACCCACCACCTGTGGATATCCATCACCCGTTAGATACTCATTAACCTATAACTAAAATATATAATTTTAATATTTAAGATATAATTTTGATGAGAATCATATATAATTTTATATAAAAACAGATAAATATGGTTAATATTAGGTGGATATGTGAGATTTTTTACGAATATTTCATGAGTGAATTTTCATGGATATATAAATTTTGCGGATATGAATATTAACTTTTCATACTCATACTCATGAACTAAATGAATATTATATGTCTTTCAAATTCACCACTATTAGAGTTAGACACACGCGTGTGTCCAATACCCGCAGGTAAATTGTATTTATGTGCTAGTCTTCTTGGGGCTTTATTTCTACTAATTATTATAAAGTGAATGCAATCTTTTTAATTTTCTTTTCCCATCATTATCGTTATCTAAGACACGGTTTATTATAATTGAAACATTAGTGGCTAGATTCTGGACGTGCCCACCTTAAATTTACTTTTCTACTCATCTCTTCTTATGTCGATAAATAAAAAATTACGCTCACTTTTATATTATTGGTACGAATATATTCTGGTGCTTGTATTTGAATCTAAAATTTATTACTCATCCGTTTCAATTAAGAAAAGTTAATTTCTTTTGGACACATAAATTAAAAAGTGTATATTTAGTATTTGAAATGTATTTTTAATAAAGTAATTTTATTAGTTGTTTGACAAATTATTACTATAAAAAAATTAATTTATCTTAATTAAAACGATAAAAAAGGAATATATATGCATCATTTTATTTGAGATGGAACGATTACAACATATTGATTTTCAAGTGTGAAAGAAAAATATATACTCATTCGATCGAGTGTGAAAGAAAAATATATTGATTTTCCTTTGCTGCTAAATTCAACTTTAGAAGCCATATAGCTATTTCAAAAGGCAATTATATGATTTTGTTGGAGATATATATATATATATATAAGTTTTATTTGAATAGGACGCTGTCGAGCGAGTTGATGGATTGATTGGGGCAATTTTCTACGTACTATTAATAAATCGATATATTGTTATAATCAATGTTAATAGAATAATTCCACCATGTGCGACGGGTGAAGTATGTGCGGTTGATACATAAATACTATATTACACAATATAAATACATGAGATGCTGTATTTTTTTTTATTAATCTAGTTTTCCCTTCACAAAAACTGTATTGTAAGGAAATTAACGCAAATTTTAAATTTTTTTTGATAAGTATGTTTTTAGTGGAAATTGAATATTATATTTTATGTGGAGAAAGTGATTAACAAAATGTAATATACTGCAATTTAAAATATTAAATATTTTGGGGGAAATAACATATATAGTTATATACTATTTTGTCTATTTATTCACAAAAATAAACTTTTCGCGGATAAATAGACAAAAATATTGTAAACATAATTTTATTATATATATAAATAATGTTTACTTCCTTCCTCCCCAATTAAGTGTTCCCAATTCTCAAAATTCACGTACCAATACAATAACTCAATTTATACCTTTATCCTTAATTATTGTATGAGAAACATAAAAGGTAAAATTTATTCAATGATGGAAAGGGTAAAATTGGAACTTTGATATTATTTTTACCTTGATTTTTGAAATAGGACACTATTTAAAGGACAAATTTTTTTTGCTAAGGGGACACTTATTGGGGGACGGATGGAGTATTCATTAGTAAACCGATGCAAATATACATTTCAGATGAAAAAAAAATGTAAAAACAAAAATTGTATGAATGTTAATCACTTCTGCATATATGTATAAAGCATACAATGTATATAAGGACAACCTACAATGCATATTTCGTGCAATGCACAGTGCATAAAAGAACTAATTACATTGCAAATCGTCATGTTGCTCGCCCCCACATGAATCCACATAAGTCTCTATGTGTTTCTTGCGCTGACAGCAATCAGGACAAACGAAGTTTATGTCCCGTCAACTGTCGGAACGAGTTGAAGATCTGAAGGATAGAAAGTGGACATGAGAGTGATGGCTTGGGAGGTGGAGGCCGGTTTGGAGGGAAGGGAGGGTGAGGAGGGAAAGGTTGAATTGGATGCTAGTGGTGGTATAATTCGAATAATTAGTATCGTTGTTGTAGATGTTGGTGTCGGAGAAAATGGACTTAGAAGGCGGAGTAGGGGCAGCGGTGGTGAGGTGGCGTTGCATATATATACACAAACGAACAATACTACAAACATTGCATTGTATATAACACAGATGCAAAAATAATAAAAATTGAATCTTATTGTTACCGAAAATAATGGTGTAGTTAATATTCTATAACATGAAGTATCATTATATCCTTATTTAGTTATTTATATCATATTATCATTTAACTAAATTATTAAAATATAATTAATCACAATTATCTAATCACTGTAAATCAATATCCGAAATTACTTCGAATTTCTTATTGAAAAATTCATTTCTGCATAATCTACCTGCAGCTATATTTATAACTTGTACAAGCTTGTTGAGCTTATGGTGAAGTTCGGTTATGCATGTATAATTAAATGTCTTGTGACAATAACATAATAATAGGATTACAAAATTATATACTACTATTATCCTAAAAATATAAATGCAAATATATATATGAAAGGTTGCTCCAAATACTAGAAATATAAAATTCCTAATCGTTGTCATCTCTCTTGCACTTTTCCTCCGTGAAGTGAACGTTATTTTGTTTCAAGTGATTGCTCATTTGCATGCACATCATAGAGATTAAAAAATTAAAAAATATTATGATAAATTATAAAAGTGACATGCATGAAAATATATAAAAAGGCTGTTTGCCATATCATATAATTTCACACGCATTGCAACGTATACAGACTATACTAATATAACATTTTCACAAAAATGATAATATGACCTTGGTATATAATACAAGTTTATTAAAAAAATTATATACTAATATTTTTTAATTATGATATAATTAAATATTTATTTGACACAAAACAATAAAATAAGATAACAAAAATTATAATAACTTATGAACTTATGTAGCACGAACACGTTAACAAATATTTGTGGCAAATAGTGGAGAAGAACTAAACAATATATGTCCTTTTTAAAGAAAGACATTTCTCAAAATTGAAATAATAATTAAAATTCAATTAGTAAATACTAATTTGACACTTTTTTTTTCGTTTGAATTACTACAACACTTTAAAGTCTAAGTAAAAATTTATTAATTTATGTGCCAAAAAAACATCTCTCTTTCGAGAAGACAAAGTGATATAATTATTTAATGAAAAATTGAAATAAAGTATGGGTCAAACTATTCAACATGCTAATACACAGTTCTACTATATATTGTAAGTAAACCACTAGTATTATTTCCGTCCCACTAATCTTGACACACTTTTCTTATTGGATGCCTCACTAAACTTGACACATTCTAAAAATAGTAAAAATTATTCATTTAAAAAGGTGTGGACCCTAACAACTTTATCACTCTTACACTATTTTATATACTTACCTTAATAACCATGTCGGAAAAAATATGTCATGTTTAGTGGGACGGAATGAGTAGTATGAAATAATTAAACATACTCTCCAAAATAGATTACGAGAAGAATAGATTAATAGTACATATATATGGAAAGTAGCATAATACATAAATTTATGGTTGCTACTAATAATTAATCAATAATTCATAGCAATATTAAACAGATAGCGAAATGATAACTAAAATACGAGAAATAAAAGGCTTGTGGTACAAGTATAATATTACATCACATCTGGTTCGGAGGAAGAGGAACGAGTTAAGAAAATAAAAGTGCCCCACGTAAGAGTGACGTCATCCATACCACAATATGAACAAATATGGATGGGATGGGATGGGATGGCCCAATAATAAAGTGTTGATTTCCCCCACATAATTTTTTCACTGTACAGTTTTTTTTTATATAAAAAAAATCTGTTTTATATTATATCATAAAAAGGGAAAATAATTAGTTTCCGCGTAGAGAGATGAGAATTAGGATAAGACCACTACCAGAAGAGAGTAGGAAACTCCTATTCTATTTTTTATTCATTCACTTCCAATATTCTCATATTTCTTTTCACATTATACAAATATTATTACCCCATCCACCATAAACTACGTAACATCCTATTCCGAATTACATGTAATATAATTTAATATTAATTAAATAAAAATTAAAATTTCTATAATTTGTATCTCTATATAATACTATCAACTATCATGCAGACTGTTGACAGTATCTGTTGCATATAAATGAAATTATATGAATATGATGTGTGCTCGAAAAAAAAGGTATAAAATAATTATAAATCGAAGCACTGATAAAAAAAAATAACCGTACACGACTAATGACAATCGACTACGCAAGAAGAAATAGAGAGAGGGAAATTTGGATTTGCATTTTCAATTCATTTTTTGTTTTCTCAAGTCGCTTTGACACATAAGAGAAACTGAAAATCATTCTTTTTCTTTAAGGAAAAACCTCTGTCTTTTTTTAAAAAAAATTCCAGATTTTCACACTATATTTTCACACCACCCTTTTCATAATTCATATAATATCAAACAACAAACCCTTTTTCTCTAGAGTTTCCTTTTCCACCAAATCTAAATTCCTTTCTTCCTCAATAATCCTTTCATTTCTAGGCTCTATTATATATGGATCAAGGGCACCATCATCACCAGCAGCTCCACCACCAGTACTCCACAGCCTCCGCCTCCGCCGACGCCGCCGTCGGCGACAGGTTTCCCCAATGGAGTATTCAGGAAACCCGGGATTTCTTGATGATCCGGGCCGAACTCGACCCGAATTTCATGGAGACAAAGCGTAATAAGCTCCTTTGGGAAGTGATTTCGACCCGGATG
This sequence comes from Leonotis leonurus, assembly GCA_026898415.1. NCBI lineage: Eukaryota > Viridiplantae > Streptophyta > Magnoliopsida > Lamiales > Lamiaceae > Leonotis > Leonotis leonurus. The sequence goes on along the minus strand of JAPKLX010000100.1, from coordinate 211,658 downwards.
AAAGAAAAGGGTTATAGCAGAAGCGCTGAGCAGTGCAAATGCAAATGGAAAAACCTCGTCACCAGATACAAGGTACCTGCAGCTTTTATATATTTATATAAAACACACGCGCGCGCATGTGGGTATGTGTGTGGATCATCAAATCAAGAACATATATATATATGAGTAAACTATTGGATAAATAAGCAAATAATAATTCATTCAGATCTCAACATATTTCCTTAGTATGTGTGTTTGTGTGTGTGACGTATTTGCTCATCTCTATATCGAGAATTTACGCGGAAATTTTCTATTTTGATTGGGAATTTCGTCAACCATATATATCAGTTGCGTGTCTCGAAAGATTCATGTAATAACATATTTATACAATCAAATAACAGCAATATTTTAGCATTTATTTAATTTGATTATAAGATATAAATGTTTAGGGATGTGAAACAATGGAGACAGAAGCGATGAGGCAGCAATTCCCATTCTACAACGAGCTGCAAACCATATTCACTACAAGAATGCAAAGAATGCTGTGGCTGGAGGCGGAGGGCAGCGGCAGCGCCGCCACCACTTCCAAGAAGAAGGCGTCGGCCACATTCTCCTCCGACGAAGAGGACGAGAACGATGACAGCGACGGAGAGAAAGCTGTGGCCGCCGCCGTAGCCGGCGGCGCAAAGAAGAAAAGAAAATTGAAAGGTGGGGGGATCGCGGCGGTTAATCCAGTGGTGGCCGGAATAAGGGAAATGATGGAGGAGTTCATGAAGCAGCAAATGAAAATTGAAATGCAGTGGATGAAAGCGTACGAGGCAAGGGAGGAGGAGCGGCGGATAAAGGAGATGGAGTGGCGGCAGACAATGGAGGCGTTGGAGAATGAGAGGATGATGATGGAGAAGAGGTGGAGAGAGAGAGAGGAACAAAGGAAGATAAGAGAGGAAGCTCGAGCTGAGAAAAGGGATGCTCTTATTACAGCGCTTTTAAACAAGCTTAGAAGAGAAGATAACATGTAAGATATTTCTTGTAACTTCTTTTTCTTTTCAGTTAGTGTAATTGTTGTCTCATCTTCCTTCATCATGGATAGCTCATATCTTAGGTTTGTTTGTTTCATGGAACTTTTTGGTTAGCTCATGGCTTAATTTATATATTATATTTATTATTTGCTTCTTATTAGTTTATGTTATAGTGGGCTTCATTTGTGTCATTAATGTTACATGAGTAGGGATTGCACGAGCTTTGAATATTTGAAATTTCATGGAAGAGAAGTAAGAAAATTGTATTAAGATATGTGAATCCTATTCAATGAAGATCTATACTACCTTTACTGTCTTTTGGTGAGCTAATACCTCTCTACTACGTGGCCTAGCCATAATTTTTAATTCGTGGATGCGAAAAATACATAACAATATAAATATAAGTATAAAAAAATAATATTAAAACCAACACATTTTGAAATATTGTTTAATTTTAAAATCGTATAATGTCGAATACAAAAAGAAAATTATGTAACTATCTAATTTATTATTCGACAAGTCTTCATTTCGTGAAAGCGTTTGACAACATCGTTGTCGAAAACTTGTAGAAACAAATTTATCTCAATAAAAATGATCAAATCACAAATTCATAAATTGACATATATAACGCATATTAAAACTAACATCAAGAAGAAATATTAGTATTATTTTAAAATCAAATCTTGAATGGTTGTAATTTGTCTTGTTTTTGCTCGCGATTTGTAAATGAAAAGACGTGTAATATGTTTGTATTTCAAGTTGGAAAGAAGAGATTAATTTTAATATACAAAAATTAAATGACAATAATTGTTGGATTGGACTTGATAAATTAAATTGAATTTGGAACCACTATTTAATTGGGATGCAAAACTATACTTTTTTAATATTAAATCATAACTAATAAGTATAAAAAAGAAATGGAAATTTTTTTTGGGGTACAACTATATTCCATGCTCCTTCCACGACTGCTCTACCTAGCTCATGCGCATATATATATATATATATATATATATATATATAAAAGGAAGAGATTAAATGAGAACTAATGCTTATACAATTAGATTCTACGTGTAATGTACCAAAATAATGCGTAATATGTATAGATTTTAGTTTCTATATAAGATTTTGGTTCTCACTGTATCCTACTTCTGTGTGTGTATATATATATATATCTTAACTATATGAATATGTATATTCATTGTACTATGATTTAATTAGTGATAAAATAAAATATATACGAGATTATTTTGATGATAAATCATGTTATAATGATTCATCAAAAAGTGCGTGCTTCCAATATCGATATGATCATGTCATATTGAAATTGGACGATTTTTATGCTCTCATAAAATCTTGAGAAAAAAAAAAGTGATCATAATTGTTTTTTTTTTTTTTTTTGTGGTCACATATGAAGTGGGAATGTGATATTGAATCTTCCAGATTTGGGGAGCACATCTGAATTAAGCAACATGAATATCTCAATAATTTAGAGGATTATATTTAGTGTGCAAGTTTATATTCGAGTCCCTTTATTTTTATTTTTTTTTATAAAAATATATTTAAAAGAAAGTGTTGGGCATTCACAATTAGTAGAGTAACCACTACGCAATAAAGTTTATGATTTGATTAAATTTCTTAGTTAATTATAGTTTTATTATAATTTGATTTGAGGTTTTGTCCAGCTTATTATATATATATATATATATATATATATATATATATATATATATATGCGCGCGCGCGCGTTTTCTTATATTGGCATCACGTGTTTTATATAGTGAAAGCAAATTAATAATATATCTATTCCGTTATTTATGTCTTATTTTGACAAAAAAAATTCAAAATTTTAATTAAAACATAACATAAATAGCGAGAGTGGATAAAATTCTAAATATAATTTCACTTTTGACTTTGAAGGGAATTGAATATGTGCTTCTTGAGAGAATTTAAAATCGATTATGAAAGTGGCGCTTAGGTTAATTTGGTTTAATATGAAATATTTTACAATTATATTAAATTTGAAGTGATGTTATTTTAGGATTTGATGCATTCAGACATACATGCATGTGAATTGTAAGAATTTTCATTTTATTTAATCTGGGTATTATGTATATTGAACTGACAAATGTTGAATATCAGACAATGAGTAAATATATGCATACTTACAGATTACAGGTGGTGATACAATTTTGGAATTATTATGTGCGTTACATGTGTTTTCTTTATAGTACATATGCATGTTGATTGAATTGAACACAATTAGCTCACAACACATATTAGCGTGCGGTTATTGTTCTTAGGTCCAGTTTGTTTCTTTCATTGCTAAACTTTTTTTATGATTATTGGAGAGAGATAATCATTACTTTAACAATAAACAGGAATAATAGCTAGCTAGTATTGATACATTAATTAATTTCCAGCTTTAGTTAAAGCCTACTGGTTACTACTATATAGGATTTATTTTATTTAGTGCATTATTTGAGGGCCATGCATTTTCATAGAATAGAAAGCACACGTATTATCACAACACAAGCTGTTTTAAAATTAAGGGTGAGCATTCGAATATATGATTCGGTTTTAGGTAAAATTGAACCAAATCAAATTAAAATTTGAATTAAGAAAAAAATCAAACCAAACCATAAAATCAAAATAATCAAACTAAAATAACTAAATTTATTTCGCTTTAATTTGGTTCGTTTTTTCCGAACTTTATATTATGTTATTAATCTCATTCAACTTTTTAAGATCAACAATCGCTAAAATATAATCAATCATATATTTTCATGAAGATTTAAAAACAACTTTAAAAATTTAAACCAAAAAATTTCAATCCAAATACTAAAATCACAAAATCATCAATGTCTATTCAATAGCTTTCAAGTTCCAACAAATAATGTAGATTGCTAATTTGTTGAATCTTGTAATCCTATCATCTACAAGCCTACAAAAATGGTTAAATATATATATATGTACATACATACATATATATATATATATTCGTGTGTGATAATATATCTTATTTAATAAAATAAAAATACAAATAGTATGAATAAAATTTGGATTTTCGGATATTTCAGATTTGTTTAGTTTAAAACCAAACCAAATCAAATTAAAATTCGTTTTGAAAAAACAAACCGAACCAAATCAAATTTAATATTTAGATTTGATTCGGTTTGGTTTTTCGAATTTGGTTAATTTTGCTTATTCCTATTCAAAATTAATCAATCGATTCATTCAATCATGTCAAACTATTCGATTTAAGATGGATTTCAAACTCATACTTCTCAACTATATTCTCATATCTTATCGAAATAATACGTCTCCAAAAAAATACTACTAATACTTTTAAAGAAATAATTGAAAAGTTAATACTTCTAATGCAAAAACAACAGTTTTCGACTAAAACTCACGTGGAAATAGGTGGTGTGGTGAGATAAGAAGCCCATATATATGTAATTTAATTTGATTCAAGATAAATCAGTTAAAAGATAAAATAATTCTTAATAAGTAAAGAATGTCAATGCAATATAGTTAATCGTTTTTTATAAAGTAAAGACGAACACTAAATTTCTTAGTAAATCTATTGGACTGTCATAGAGTAACAAGCTTCTATCCCGTGAGAGCTATATGATTGGAGTATATATTATTGGGTTACTAATGGTCAGGGGCGGAGCTACGTTCATGGATGGTGGGTCAATTGCCCCACCTCAATTATATATACTAATACCCCTATTATTAAGAAAAAAATACAAATTTACTTAGACTTGCCCCATCAAATTTTATTTAAAATGGGGGCAAAAGGGAAGTTTGACTTTTATTCTCTTTCACCTAGTTTCTAGTATTTTATATGTGTGACTTGTAATTTAAAAAGATATAAATAAAATGAAGAGAGAGAATAGGGAGTAGAAAAGAGAAAATGACAAAAATCTTACAATCAACTTTTCATTCTTCAAGTTTGAGTCGTCTTCTTCCTCCTTCTTCACTCTTTCCTTAAACCTCAAAATCTCCATTGAAGGTATATACTTTAAATTTATTATCTTTATTTTATAAATTTAGTTTTAATTTCAAAGTTCAAACTGGGCTATAAATATGTGAATGAAATTATGATAATGCTTTGAGATGAAAGGCTGTTGTTGATTGATAAATATATGTGAATTAATAATTAAGTAGATTATTTAAGGCCATTAGGGTCGTATATTTCTTTAAGCTTTGTTCTTTTCATTCGTGGTTTGGATTATGAGGTAATTAATTAGTAATTTAGGGGTTCATATGTACAATACTTAGGGTTTCCTAAAAAAAGCAGTGGATTAATGTATATAAGAGAATTAATTACCTCCCTAGTTATTCACCTCGAATGTTTTTACATAGTATTTTAATCTAATATTGTTTGATTGCATATTTTCTTTGACTATTTGTGTGATTGAGAAATAATATGAATGGTGGTGTCATGGCTTTCAATGATGATTTGATTCAACAGTTTATTTAAAATATCATTTACTATATTTTGTTATCAAATAGGAATGGATAAGTTTCTTATTAGAAAATCATCAGTGATAAATGAAGAGACAAATCAAAGAGAAAAGACGCATCAAGAACAAGTGAGTGTCTCTTCAAAGAAACCTCGAGTTGAGGTCAATTTGGATGATCTCCCTGCAGATCCGGGATTAAGGACAAAGATTTCAGCTTATGATCCTAATGATAGAGAAAAAGTAAGAAGAAGTTACTTGCAGAAAGGGCCTTATCAGCCTCGCAATCACAATTTTCCACAAAGAACGTTTGGTAAGTTTTCAAGAAGATTTTGTCCATCTTGGTTCAATGAATTTCAGAATTGGTTGGAGTATAGTGTAGAGAAGGATGCTGCATTTTGTTTATGTTGCTATCTATTTCGTTCCGATTTGGGAAAACAAGTTGGTGGAGATTCATTTACAACAGTTGGATTTAGTAATTGGAAAAAAAAAAGAGTTGCTTACTAAACATGTGGGAAGTTCTAACAGCACGTATAATCAAGCTTGGCAAAAATATGTTGATTTGATGAAGCAAAGTCAACACATTGAAGTTGCTATTTGTAGGCAATCTGAGCAAACTCATAGTCTTTACAGAGCTAGATTAACTGCTTCAGTTGACTGCATTAGATATTTGTTACGTCAAGGCTTGGCTTTTTGAGGACATGATGAATCTGAAAGTTCCTCCAATCAAGGTAATTTTCTTGAACTACTGAAATTTTCTGCTGATCATAATGAAGAGATAAAGAGTATTATGTTTAAAAACGCTCCAGAGAATAACCAATTAACTTCTCCGGATATTCAAAAGGATATTGTGCATGCTGCTGCTCTTGAGACGACCTATGCAATAAGGAAAGAACTTGGAGATGATTTTTTTGCCATCTTAGTTGATGAATCTCGTGATGTATTCTTTAAAGAACAAATGACTGTTGTTCTACGGTATGTGAATTCAAACGGATTTGTTGTTGAACATTTCCTTGGAATTGTTCATGTTAGTGATACTTCTTCTATGTCACTCAAGAAAGCTATTGAATCACTTCTTTCAAATTTTGGATTAATCATAGCTAGAATTAGAGGGCAAGGATATGATGGTGCAAGTAATATGCGAGGAGAATTTAATGGACTTAAAAGTTTGGTTTTGAAAGATAATCCTACTGCTTTTTATGTTCATTGCTTTGCGCATCAGCTTCAACTTACTATTGTTGCAGCAGCAAAAAACCATCTCCAAGTTGCATCTCTTTTTAACTTGGTCGTTATCGTAGTTAAAGTTGTTGGGGGTTCGTGTAAAAGACAAGATATGTTTAGAGAGAAGCAACTGACTGAAGTTAGAAGAGCACTTGGAAGTGAAGAAATTTTTAGTGGTCGTGGTTTAAATCAAGAATCAAGTCTTAAAAGAGCAGGTGATACTCGTTGGGGCTCCCACTATGGGACATTGATGAGTTTGATTACAAGTTTTTCTACTGTTAATGATGTCTTGGAATATGTAGTTGAAGATGGATCTCATTCAGAACAGAAAGCTGAAGCTGCTGGTCTTATAGAGTCTTTGGGAACTTTTGATTTTGCTTTTACTTGCACCTAATGAAGAACATATTGGGTATAACAAATGACCTCTCCCAGATTTTGCAAAGAAAGAGTCAAGATATTGTGAATGCAATGGTACAAGTTAAAGTGTCAAAGAAAAGGCTTCAAGAGATGAGAGATCATGGATGTGATGATTTACTATATGAAGTAGTGATGTTTTGTAATCGTCATGAAATTGAAATTCCGAGCATGGATGATGTTCATGTTCTTAAGGGTAGATCAAAACGTAAAGCTCCAAGAGTTACCAATTTACACTACTATAAGGTAAGTGTATTTTATGAAGTTTTGGATATGCAACTTCAAGAACTCAATGATCGATTCACAGAAGCAAACACTAATTTACTTCTTTGTATGGAATGTCTTTCTCCAAATGACAATTTTGCTGCTTTTGATAAAGAGAAACCGATGCATTTTGCAAAGTTTTATCCATATGATTTTTCTTCAGTTGAGATCATGGCTTTAGATAACCAGCTTCAGAATTATTTTATGGATGTGCATTCTAGTGAAGACTTTATTAATCTGAAAGGAATAGGATGTCTCGCAAGAGAACTGGCGAAGACAAAAAGAGATGTTGTGTATCCGTTGGTGTATAAGCTTATTAAACTTGCACTTGTTTTGCCTGTGGCAACTGCAACTGTGAAAAGAGCTTTTTCTGCCATGAAGATCGTGAAGAATCGCCTTTGAAATCGGATGGCAGATCGTTGGATGAATGATTGTTTGGTTACTTATATTGAGAAGGAAATTTTTAGTGCAGTAGATAATGAGTTGATATTACGCCGTTTTCAGAACATGTGTAATCGTAAGGAATTATTGTAATGATATTTTATTATATAACTTTTATCTAATATTTTGAGTTCTTAAATATTTTGCCCCCCGCCGCTGCTAATGGCACAAGAGTTACGTTTGTGAAACTATGGGCTCATATTACTTTTATATATTTGTAAGTTATGAACATAATCTAACCTAGACCAATCGAAGTATAATAAGACAAATTGACTAGCCAAACCATACTAAGAAAATTTATAACTACATTTTGTTTGAAGATTTTTACTAAAAACATACGATATTTTAAAACTGAATTTATCTAAAATAAATAAAAAAAGATGGGGTTAAATTCATCTCGAACTTATTGTTGACTTGATATTTTAAAACTGAATAATCTTTAGATAATTTCTTCTTTGGACAAAATCTCAAATAGAAAAAGTATACTAAAATTTGAGCCAAACTAGTATTTCCACTACACGGCAAAATCCGGAGCTCCGGCGAAAATATGGATCGGGCACAGCTTCTATTGGTGGGCTTACCCCTATTCCTCTTTTGCTCCGACATCTTCAACCTATTCTCTCCGGCGCCGGCGAAGCCCGCCGCTCACCACCACCACCACCGCCCCGATTCGCAGCCACTGATCCAATCACAGCACGTGCCCCTGGAATTTCCTACACAGGTTTGACTCAAACATCTTTCAACAATATGATTAATGATTATAATAAGTTCAAATTATTTGAATTCTGTGCCTTGTTGGATACGGATGCTGCTGAGCTGATTCCCTCAAATCGAATTAATGTGAGAGACAATTATGTATTGAATTTGTTTATTTTATACCTTTGTACGCGGCATTAGATTTTGCAAGCTCCCTAATTTGGACTGAGATGGTGAAGTCAACTTTCCAATAACATGTTCGTATACTTCTGTTATGTCTAACATCTTTTTTTTGTGTTCAGAAAGCAAGTGGAATTGGTTATGGCAATACTGTTACCATTGACTTTTGTTCATCTTGTTCATACAGGTATTTATTATATTTTTTCCCCTTTTCGATCAAATTTTATATTGGTCAAGGCTTATGTAACAGAGATTCCTAGTGCATAGTGCATTGTTTATTAAAGAGAATAAAAAAGAATGATTTAATGTGCAATGAGCATGGCGTTGTTAAGAATGCATAGAGAAGGTAATCATCATCTTGTATTAGCATGATTCTTATTGGAAAGTATACAGAGCTCATGCTAATTCGGCGATTATGATGAGACTAAATATAAGAGTATTTAAACCGGGGCAAGTGCACATAATATCTAATAGTAATATGCTTATGGGTTGTCTGGAGATATTGCATGAATGTTAGAATATGTAATGATTTTTATCTTTCTATGGAAGTTGAGTGTCCTCTAAATGTTCACTTGAGAAGGTTCGATTAATAACTGTGTGGATAACATAACAGTTGAGGGGAACGCTACTGAAAATAGGAGCATGATATAAAGTTTATCCTCTCTTCAACTATTTCATTTATCTACTTTCATTTTGGCAGAGGAACTGCAGTCACAATGAAGAATATGTTAGAGAGTCAATTTCCGGGAATCAATGTTATTCTTTCAAATTATCCTCCTCCTCTACCTAAGCGCCTTTTGAGCAAGGCCGTGCCAGTTCTACAATTTGGTGTGATTGGCATCATAATGGGTGGTGAACATATTTTTCCAAGACTTGGATTTGCTGCACCACCCCAATGGTACTATTCCATTCGTGCAAATAGATTTGGGAGCATGGCAAGCACATGGCTACTTGGAAACTTCCTTCAGTCCTTCCTGCAAAACACTGGCGCTTTTGAAGTGCACTGTAATGGTGACTTGGTAATGTTTCCTTCTCTTTCATCGGCAGTCGTTATTAATATTATGCTCTGGTAGTTTTCATTGGTGATATTAAATTTGTAGTCTGTAGGAAGATCTGACATTGGAAGAATTTTCACTTAGCTGCATATTCGCCCAGATTTTGATAATTAAGCATTTCTGGTGATGCAACCTCTTTGAGTATTACGTTGAAAGAAATTAAGATTAGAACAACATAGGATTTGTGATCTCCTAAAAGGGAGTTCAATAGACTAGTGAAAGATGCGGTGATTTCCAAGATTTAAGATGCTGACCCCAAAACTTGTGTGGTGGTGTTGGTTGGTCAAGGCAGTCCTTAAATATATTTCTGGTTCAACAAAATGCAGCGATTTCTTCCCTGAGGTTACATACATGTTGACGGCTGAGTATGTGCTTAACTTTATTGCTTTTCTACCAAATGGTTCCTGAATCTGTTGTTTGTGTGATGCAGGCATTCTCCAAACTTAAGGAGAATAGGTTCCCTGGAGAGATAGAGTTGAAAGAACTCATTGCTCGTAGGATCGCTAATTCAAGAGTTATCATCTGATAGTCATCATCAATGGAAGGCATCGAGTCGAACATAAAACTTTTGTGAACATAAAACTGTCACGAAACAGGAGTTTCAAAACTTTTGTTAATTCATACTCTGATGATTTTTCCTTTATGTGAACAATATAAAATCAGTAAGCTATTCTCAAGTTTATTGGGCGTGCTGCTCATCTAGTGTTTATTCTGCAGCAAAATCTAGCAGCTAATTAGTTCTCAATGGTGGTGTATTCTTTCGCATCAACATATTGTGCATGGATGAAAAGCAAGTTGCAACTTCAAAAGATAATAGGATAATATATTGCTAACAGAATGAAAAATAAATTACTCTTGCAATCTTCCAATGTCTATGAAACCTGTGCCGCAAAAATCAAATCCTCGTGTACGAAAATGTATACTCCAATCACATACGTGTTATGTACAGGAAAAGAATTTTCCAGTTTGTGTACTGTGGTTTAGATTTAAATGCTGCAGAGTGCTCGCGATGACAACCAAATGGCTTTGGATCTAACACTCCACACAAGGTGGATTGATGGACAAACATAGCCTTGATTAGACTTTCCAGAAGCTTCTGCACAGTCGAGAAAGAAAGCGACGCAATGGATGACGGAGATGTATGAAGATTCTCTTGCAATGGTACTATATATGATACCACTTGCGGTTTTCCATTGCCTTGACGAGCTCATTAGCCAGAGAGGAGAAGTCTTCAGCTCCATTTCGTAGGTCTTCTGTTCGTCTACTGATTTTCTGTAGAAAAAAAGACACAGGAATAGCCTCGGTTATAAATGACGCAGTGGTTAAGATAATCGAGCCCCCGTTTCAAATAACCAAGTCGAAATAAATAAACCTTGAGATGAGAATATGTGTGCAGCACAAGCAAAGATGACAAATTATGGAGGAAAAAACCAGAATCTCAACAATTTTGTGCTAAAGTTTAATGTGTAGCCGATTCTTGACACATGATATATCTAACCGGAGAGGAGCATTGACTCTGTTAAGAAACAACATAGAGACGATGCTTATGTGCAGCCCCCATTCTTGCTGGTTTTCTTCTAGGGCCACAAGTGTATTTAGATTTATAATTCTGCATTGGGAATCATGGATTTTATCCTGGTTCACCTACTACTGTTACTATTTCCAGCTTTTATTTGGTTCTTCCCTCTTAGGATAGGTTACGTCATATTTGGTCCATTCTTTCCCTCTTATAATTTATCATCTACCCATAATGAATTTTCATCACTAACTAAGAGTAAAAAGAAGGTGAAGCTTTGGATCAATTATGTAAACCTCAAGCTTTTCTTGGCGTTCCAAAAGCTTGTTTTTTGCTTGTCCAGCTGCAGATGAGGTATCCTGAAAAGACAGGTCAATATACGATCCATTAGGATCGCCTACCATGATTGCAAGGATGATAGCTCAAAGAACCTCCAGTATAACTTACCTCAGTTTTTCTATATTTAGCAACAATCTCTTCCCGTGTTCTGATTCTGGGCTTAATTTCAGTATTATCGTTGAATAATTTTTCCCGTTCACTTTTCTTGTCTGCAAGTCCAAAGGAATCTCTCTCTTATTCCAACAGTTGTCCGAATCACAACCCCAACACCAACAGAAACAACATTTTGTATACCTTTATTTTTGTTATCTAATGCTTGGGATGGAGCAGATGCCGAAGGCCCAGGCTCATCAATGTCTATGTCATCTGAACAACATTTACTGTTAGCTACACAGATCAAAATAAGATAAATTTCTAACAAGAGCACTAAGACTCTAAACAGAATAAAAGATTAGTTGGTGTTACATAAAAGTAGCAAATAAGAAGATATTCAAAAAAGACGCCAAGAGGTGTAAAACCTATAGAAAGCTCAACAGCTTCTGGTTCATCTGTAGTCGATAATGGCTCTGGAATTATGTTCCTTACAAAGATCTCCTCAAGGTGACTAAAGTCAGTTCTAGAATTGGAGTCATGATGCATTGATTTGTTTGGTTTTGATGCCCTTAATCCTTTTACAATTCCACTCAAAAGGCCAGGATTCCCAACCTGTAATGGCAAGTCAATCAGTATCACTATATTGAAAACTGAATAAACTGAGAAAACATCAATCACTTCAAAAAAAGACCTGTTTTCTCTTATGATCAGATGATATACTGATTGCAGCACTGGCAGCAGCAGCAAGCACTCCATCGTGAAGACTGGGAAGGGATTCTGGTATCCTAGAAAATAAACCCTCATTCATTTTTTGCATTCTTACAATAATATAAGCAGTGGTGATATGGCAATGTTAAAAAACATGATAGGGATACCTGAAATCATTTTGACCCTCTAAAAGAGAAACAAATGCCACTTCAGAGCCATTTGCCTGTGTGTAATTCCCAATATGAAAATACATTCTTGTGGAAGTGCATAAGAAAATTAAGAACAAATCTTCATGTAGCAGTAGCACCACCAAATTTTAAAATGTTATTGTTCAGTTTATAAAGTAGGCCGTTTATAACAGTTACCAACGCAATATGTAAATTTTCTGCAGAGCTGATCATCCTTTCCATGTTTGGCTTGAAGTTCCACCTCAACTCTGAGAGTAGAGAAAATTCTTTCACCACCTCCAGATCAGGCAAAGATCTGCATAAGAGTCCATTGAAAATGGTGAGCTTCATTTGAACTTTGAAGACATCTAAACATCTAATAAACTGTTGGATTGATAATGGAAATCTAACAATGTAAGTTACAAAAGAAAAGAACTTGAAAGAAGGCAATAAACCTGATCTCCATTTCTCCTGTCTGATAGAATATTGCCAATCCGCTAACATGATCTGTCCTGAAAACAGAAGTCCAACAGCAGGGCTTGGAAAGTTTGACTTTGTAAATATTTTTACTTTGCCCCTGAGAAACAAAATCATGTTAGAGAAAGACAACATCAAAGAGAAGGAAATATGAGAAATGTGAGACTTACTTGAACCACCGACTTTGCAGGGTATACATGCAGCGAGTCCCTGCAACAAAGCAAAATAAATAGCTCCTTCAAACTTATCGCAGATAGATTTTCATCCAAAGCACATTCTTCTGTTTCACATTTCTCATTCCCTTGAGCTCCACTTGGCAAAGGCTCAGTTTTTAACAAGTCCTCCTTTTGCAGCTGTTGTTCATCTACAGAACTAGAAGCTGCAAACTGGTTTTCTGAAGTATAACAAACCGTAAGTAATGCAGATCATCACAGGAAGATAAAACTAATCATTAAAATTGGGTATACGTGCCTATAAGATGCATGGAAATTGCTGTTGAATTCTTTTTCTTCAACTGTACCGGTCTTGAGCTAATCATGCTACCATTGTTGCCATCAATAACATATATACTTCCTTCCTTGGTTAATACGAATATGGACTCTCCTCTAAAGTTATCTGGAATCTTTGCTGCAGATTCAATTGTTTTCTTGTCCGTTTCATGGTCAAAAGCTTGATACAGTACAGATATTACTGGGGAGGTTGGTATAGAGTCTGTTATAAATGCAACAGATGATGACTGCACATCTACCACTGCAATCTGAAACCATACGCATAACTCAGTGATCAATGCATCAATGCAAAAGATAGTAATGAACTTATTACTCACTCGAGAAGATTCATGTCCAACAATAAGTTTGGAGCCTTGGCTTATAAATTTGAGTGTCTGAACTCCTGATTTATCAAGGTTGAAAACAGCTCCACACAGAGGTCCCTGAACTTGAGAACTGCGAACTGCAAGGAGTCATAATTAATATCAACCAGAAAAGACATCAAAGTCATATTTTGGTGCCCTTCTGGATATCAATATCCCCTTTTCAAACATTCTAACATTAATCTCCTCTTGGTATGCCTTGTACCATTCAATTCAACTTTGTCAGGAATAGAACCGAGCTTAAAACCCACAGACCATGTTAAGAGATGTTAGCACGCCAAAAACAATTTTGATTTGTTGAACCAGATAGTTATGCAGATTATCAATATTCATAGAACTAAGGGAATAGTAACACTGTATATTCCAATTCGCTTCCCAATCTATTAATATGACTGATGGAGGATACTATTAAAGGAAAACGGCAACTGGACTGGGAACCTATCTAGCCATCATAAAAAACATTTTAAATCAAAGTTCAAATTACCTTCACTTTTTGTTTCTGTAACAAAATGTATGGTTGTCTCCTTGCTGCTGAAGAGATTATAAATTTCAACCTGCTTGAGATTAATCCGCAACAAGAATGAATAAAGGGCCAAAAGAAAGCTATTTTCTTGACAAGCATGAAAATACTTTTAAGAATTATTTCTAACCCGACCACATTCATTTCCAACGGCTAGTCTCATTGTGGAGGAACATAAATCAACTGTTCTCAATGAGCCGCCAGAGTCGACCAGATTTTCACTGTTGGCCTGTCATTCATAAACAAATTCACATTAAGAATGAAGGTTAACTTATTGGTTTCCCAACCTTATAGGTCATTGATCAATTAAATTAGAACCTCATTTGTCAAAACACTGAGGAGAGAAAAGACTGGATAAGTAACATCCCATATTCGAACTGATCCATCCTGATATCCCGCTACATATAGTCTCTGGACCTTGTAATCTTTGCCGGTTGACAACTGATTTATTACTCCCCCAGTTAAGGGCCACCTTTTATTTCCAGGCAATGTCAATGTTGAACTTGCTACGGCTATCTAATTACACAGAAGCGTGACTAGTTAGGTAAGGATGAGGATAAGAACCACAAAAATAATCCATGTTACATCATGAAAGACACTTAACATATAAGTATATTACCTTCGAACATATGCTCTCTGTGCTTCCATTTACATAAAAAAGCTCTGCCACAGTTATTAAAGGATCAACAGTTGGTATTGTAACTGGAAAGTTTAGAGGAAAAACAACAGGTACATCCTTTTCTGGCTGCAAGTCTGGGGAGTATACATGTATGCAACCGGGGTTTGACAATACAAACAAAGAAGCATTTGTATTACTCCCACTTGCACCAGCACATGGAACTAAAATCATATCAGCAAAAGAGCCGGTGAGTGTGAGGTCAGTTCGGCCTATGCATCTTAATGCTTCCATTCCAGATGACCATTCAAGACTTAGAACCTGCCACAAAATAAATCCTGAGAACATCTCTAACTATTATCAATTGTTATAATCAGTTTAAATTTCGACTAGAGGCGATTGTCTTGGGAATCTAGTAAGGTATATGACAGACCAAATAATAAAACCTAGGCATTCAATTTGTATTCCCTTTGCAAACTGAGTATATTTTGAAAGGGAAAATCAACAAATATAACCAAATGTTTTGCAGAAGATTAAGATATTTAAGTGCAAAGATTGCTGTTATCTATCAATAAACAAAAATCTTCAATCAAACCAAATTTGTAGTGAAAATACCTTTCTTTATTCTTCTGGATATATTTAATTGCATATTATGTGATAGAAAAACAAAAGGATTCAAAGATATTTTGCAAGTTTTATAGCATCATATTTGGATCTGCTCGTATGCAATGTCCAATAATAAAGCCTGAGTATTCCTAGATCAAGAAGTAATCGTAGAAATAATTTTGAACTGGATGAAATATCTTTCAAGAGTTGAGATATGAAAACATACCGTAACAACTTCCTCACTACCTATCTCATCACCACCATATATAAGAAGTTGACCTTCTCTATGCTTACTGGATTTCGTGTTATCCAACCAATGCAAAACAATAACAGGGAGCCTCTTTTCAGAAGACGACAACTGCAACTTGACAACGTTTGATGAAAATCCAGCTTCTTTGTCTTTTATGGAAGAATCTTTTGTATTCCAAAATAGAATATCCCCGTCCACATATCCTACGGCGAGAATGGAACCATCAGTAGATGCCCAACAAAGAGCACTGATCTCTTTCTCTTCTAAGTCAAGGGACGGTGTATCTTCTACAATATCAGCATCCCCATCATTTGGTGAAACAACTTTGCTCTGTAATTGCAAGACCTTATCACCTCGAACAACAACAGGGCGTGCTTGAACCACATCCCAGAGAACAACCAGTCCACTTTCATAAGCGATCAATACCCTGCAGATGTAAAAGCTTGTCAAGCATCCACGAAGAATGGGGTTTCATCTTTCTGAAAGTCTCCATCATTCAATTCATTTTTTATCTGATCTTACATATTAAGCTATATCATAATATTCCTCTCCTGAACTCAGGTAGGAGTCACACTCATTCATTTATGCTCCCAATGAAAATAACACCCAAGACCCGCTAACAATATTGGGTTCAAAATGACTTATAATATTCAATGTGCAATGATTTATAGGTGGTCCTTCTCAATGCTAGAAGTTTCTCAAGGTACTTATTCCACTGTAGATATGTTTTGTTCTTTTCAAGGATGCTAAATTAAAGAACTTTCTTGGGTTCAGCACAACCTTAGAATTGGATAAGAAAGAAAGCTTGAGAGCAATGAGCAGCAAACAAGGTTACTCTCACAGAAAACACAAACTAACGACAAGGTAAATCCACTTAAAAGCTAATTAGAAAGCTCCTTTATGAGAAAACTGTTGCAAGCTCCTCAGCATGTCTCAGGATATCTATTAGTATTACATCACTTCAATTTAGATTAAAAACTTTCTATTAAATTTGACAGAATAATAAAAGAAAACGTGTATAATTATATCTTGCCTATTTCCAGAAGAAGACGGTTGAGGAAGAAGCCCGACTATGGGTTGACCATTTGAGATAGAGACTCCAGTTGCTTCTGCGGAAAAAGGATAAAAATAAATATAGATAGGTATGATAGGACAAGCATTACTGGAGATAAAACAGTGCATGTATTTCACTTAAGCGATATTTGCGATTCTCTTACAGTACTAACCAGCAAGAAAATCTGAAGATAGTTGATAAGGTAATCTCATAAGCTGTCCGCTGTCTAAATCATACTTCAAAGTAGACATCAATCCATATTCATCACCAACATACCTATAACATAAAGATAAAGATCAATCTCCATGGTGGAGTCATTGCACTATAAAATCTAAATCAATCTTCATATCATTGTCATACATAAATGAAGAGCCACTGATTACAGAGAAAGCAGTTACATTGGAGTCCCACTGTAAAGTACATGCTATTGACCTCCTTTCTAAACTCCAAACCTGCAATGACATTTTCAGATAATAAGGCATTCACATGAAAATATCACTGTTATGTTCTACTTTTTATGAGTACCAAGACACTAAGCTGAGATTCCAGATGAACAGATATCAGAAGCATTTTTCAAGTGACCAGTGATGTAAGCTGAAGAGAAATAGCACACCTGAATATCATTGTCATTTGTAATGCTAACTAAGAAACCGTGATTCTGCAGAAACTGCAAAAGAGAAACACAGTAAAAGTACAAAACATAAGTCGCTAATCAGCTAATGTATTAACAGTTAAAGAACTAACAACAACATCACCAGGCATACAGGATGAAGGGTTAACAGAAAATGAAATTATTCAGCCTTACAAATTTTGAGAAAAATAAAAACACCAAATTAGTATGGTTTATATAGAACCTGTTTACTGCGACGAAAAATGATTACTCCTGACAAACTCCAGAGAAGGGGATTTTATCTGGCATTAACTCAAGTATGCAAGAGTTAACAATCAAAAAATGGACAAGGCTTTTTTAAACTTATTGACAAGGTTTGGCCACTCACTCAAATTTAACTATCTAGGATTTCTAAAATAATCAAAGGAGCTAGTTTCACTAGAGAGGAAAAATAGTATGCAGAGAAGATCATATATTTGTTCGAACTTTTTGGGATCACAATGTAATTTATAACAGTTACCAGTGAGTAATCACTAGGCAATCTCAGTCACCTGTAGATGATAAATTCTTTCCAGTAGCACAACTTATGAAGAGAAGCATTTTACAGCATGGTTCCAGCTAAGTTTCTAAATCAGTAAACTATATGAAGTTACGTTTACATGACCTCCAACAACAAAAACCTTTTTTAAGTGCTGATTGTCTGATTGACAGGAATAGAAGTTAAAATACAACCTTTCGGGATCATCCAGAGTCGTGTAACTGACCTCTAAGTATTTGAAAGGTAATAGCTTCGGAGAAATTAGAAGTCCTTCAATGTTATCGCCACCAATAACCTTGATCCTACCATCCCTGCAAAAAGTACTGTGAATCAGGTGAAGAGAGCGTATAAGGTATGTTGTTGATTGCTGGTAACAGTAAAACCAGTTATGGTCGACAGGTTTAATTATCTGACACATATACCTTACGGTACTGAACTGAAAGAAAGAATGTATTCCAAATGTAACAGCCCTCAGTCTATGTTAAATCAATTCCACTCAACCAAGGCACATTAAAAGCAAAAAATCAAGATTTTTTTAACCATACGGCATATCCAAGCTAGAACACACCACCACTCCAACCTATGAACCCAAAATTCCACAAGAATTCGTCGCAGTTTCGACGAGGGCTAAATACCAATACAATTAACTAAAAACTTACCTGGATGCCAGCATTAAACTCATTTTCACGTCGAAACTACTTGAGTACCAACTGAATTTACAACATCCCTAGCTACAAAGTACATTTAAATAATAAGCTCATACTTAAGAGCTTAGCACGAAAAGCTGGCGCAAACTTACAATGTGCCTACTGCCAGTAGGCGCTGAATCGGATCAAAAGCGAGTAGCGACGCCGTAGATGGAATTCCATAGTGCACATTAATCATGAAATTCAAGTCGTCCGCAGAAAGTGAGCTCTTTCCATGCCGCTGAATCAAAAACACACACAATTCGAGTTCGATTATACTGAGAGAAGACCAAAAAAAAGTGAAAGTCAAACCGAAATTTGATGATTTTGTCACCTGATGACGATGAACGGCCTTCTGAAACAAGCGCTTCGTGAACATGAGGATGTTGAAATTATCGCCGGTGGGGAAAATGGAAGGTTAGGAGTAGAGCTGATTCGGAAGTGAGGTTTCCCGTTTTGTTTCCGAGTGGAGTTTAATGGTTTTGGTGAAAAGATGACAAAGCATGGGATGTTCTTCTCGGTTTGTACGCAACAGACTGACAGAGCGTCTGGGACCCACTCTGTGTGGACTATCTACATAAAGCAAGCACCTATAAGACCATATTTATCGACGAACATTTTTCCAATCCAACCTTCCCACCTTTATATTATTATATTTATTTCTCTCTTTTCTAAAAATTTATTATTCATCTCACTCACTCACTTTAATTTTATAGGTTTATCAATAACCACAACCCAACATTCTCACCTTTATATTATTAAATTAATTTTTTATATATTATTATTTAATTAACTTTTTTTAATTAATTAATATTATAAATAAATAATTTAAATTTTAAAAAAAAAACTACAAACTAATATCAAATTGAGGATTCTCAAATAAACATATAAATTACAATAACTAAAACACGAAAATCAAAATAAACAACTGATCACCGAACAATTATACGAAAATTACACATTTAATCATCATCACCAAATTTTTGCCATATGTGCTCGATCAGATCGTTTTAAAGACTGTTGTGAGCTTCTCTATCACGGAGTTGTGTCCTATTCGTCATATATTTTTTCAAACTTGCAATCCTTTCTGTAGAAATCCAAAAATATCATCTTCAATGTCTTCTACTTCACTTTGTCCTGCAGTTTGAGTAGCTCGTCGATCTTCCATATATTCTGTGGGATCACGATAGTTTAGGTAAGTGTTTCTTTCATCCTCCACTATCATATTCATGCAAGCAAGCATTATTTTTGCCATCATATCACGATCCCATAAAAGGCACGGACGTTTGATAAAAGAGAAACGAGCTTGTAGAACGCCAAATGCTCTCTCAACATCTTTTCGGGCAGCCTCTTGATGTTGAGCAAATAATTTGTGCTTCTAAATTTGCGGTTCAATAATAGATTTGACAAATGTTGCTCATGAAGGATATATGCCATCGGTGAGATAATATCTCATATTCTTTTC
>JAPKLX010000100.1:160456-191397 GCA_026898415.1 Leonotis leonurus | reverse complement strand
AGATGTTAATGAAAGGAGAATAAGAAATGATTTCTAAATTGTGAATAATTATTCCAAAATTGGTCTCTATTTATAGAGGAGAAAATAATAAGAATTTTGATATAATTTATATATTTTTTTAATATATAATACAAAAGTTAAATTAATTTTATAATAATATTATGATAAAAAAATAAATTAAGAAAAAGTTATAAATATGAGGACTCATCTACAGCCACCCACCAATAACTTTCTAATTTAATTTTTCATTTTTTTTAATGGCTAGGGTGGGTTGGCCTAGCCACCAGGTCACCGATAAACGCAGTCTTAACATACGAGAGGGGGTCGATACCCCGCATCTCCATTTTCTTTGTTTTGTCTTTTTTTTTTCTTTTTTCTTTTTTTTTTAATTTATTTTGTTGATTATATTTCCTTTTCAGTACAGTACCTACCCCAGTATCTTAATTAAGTTAGTAGTGCATTCATATATTTGCATTTATGATATGTTTCCACCACTGAATTTGGCTAATTTTTTTATATTTATATTCCAGTCAATATAATTATATTAAAATGTAAATAATTAATTTTTTTAAATGCGATGATATTTATGCATTCTTTATCTTTTTATTATTTTTCTTTGTTATCCTTATAAAATACTCCCTCCGTCCCACCTCAATTGTCCACTTTCCTTTTGGAGCGCAAACCAATACCCACTTTATTACCTTCTTAATTACATTCCACCTACTTTATTTATTCCTAACCACTTTCTCACTCATCATTACTTTTCCTTATCTTTTTTACACTTAGGAAAAATTCATCAATTTTTTGACTAGTTTTTTATTTTTTTTATATTTTCCAATTTAATTGTTTAAACTTCATAATTTTCGAAATTTTTTAAATTCGAAAACAGTGTGCATTTATTTCTTTAACACAATTTTAATTTTCACATTAATTTATTTTTACAATTTCGAAAATTTAACATAAAGGTGTAAATTAAAGTCAACACATTTCAAATTTAGAAGGAATTCTCAAAATATGAAAATGAAAACTAACAATCTGAAAATTCTAGAGGGAAATATGCCAAATTTTTGAAATTTTCATACCAATCACAAATTGTGCCAAAAATTAAAGCAACTCTTATAAATAGAGAAACATTCAATACATTGTTCTCACAACTATTTCACTACATAAACAGTCTCTAAAAAAATGGGGTTGTGAAATGATTTATCAACCGAAACAAAAGCATCCATCGTCCAATTTCTCCTTCAAGATCTACAAAACGGCAAACCCAAGCGAGGTAAGTTGACGGAGGCAGCCAACACGTGGGGATGCCACCCAATGACTGTCAGTCGTATTTGGGCTGAAATGAAGAAGCAAACAGAAGCAGGTGAGTTAGTGCAGATTCCAAACAAGAGATACAATGGGAAAAGAAAGAGAATAGAGATAGACATGGTTCTTATTGCAAGTTTGGAGCTATCCAAACGCAGTACAATACGAGGGTTAGCAAAGGGAATAAATTGCAGCAAAAGTGTTGTTGGGAGATGGGTTAACAAGGGGCTGATCAGGTCTCATTCAAATGCAATCAAGTCTGACTTAACAGCTCCAAACAAGCTATTAAGGCTGCGTTTTTCATTGGATGCAATAGAATATGATAGAGTGCAGAAGGTGCTAAAGTTCAGAAGCATGGAGAACATAGTTCACATAGACGAGAAGTGGTTTTACATGTCCAAAACGTCACACAGATTCTACTTAACCCCAGATGAGGCAGAACCACACAGAGTATGCAAAAGCAAGAAGTTCATCACTAAGATCATGTTCATGTGTGCTGTGTGCAGACCAATATTCAATGATGATGGCAGTGTGCTATTTGATGGAAAGATTGGTATCTTTCCATTCACAGAAAGAGTGCCAGCTAAAAGAAGGAGCAAAAATAGGGCTGCTGGAACAATGGAGACAAAACCTATTGCTTCTATCACTAAAGAAGTTATTAAGGATTGTTTAATCAATAAGGTATGGATGTCAGAAAGTGTTTGTGTGAATTGTAATCTGAAATTGTATGGATTTCAGATTACATCACAGGAAAATTAGTTTATTTCAGTTTTGATATTCATTTTTAGTTTATTTCAGTATTCATTTTCATGGCAGATCATACCATCTATAAAGTCTAAATGGCCATCACAAGCAAGCAAGATTATATGCATTCAACAAGATAATGCCAAACCTCACATAAAGGACAAGGATCCTGAATTCAGAGAAGCTGCCACACAGGATGGTTTTCAAATAACATTAACTCATCAACCACCCAATTCACCAGATACAAATGTGAATGACTTGGGTTGGTTTAGAGCTATTCAAAGTTTGCAAACTGAAAGTTCATGCAAGAATGTTGATGAGTTAGTGAATGCAGTTATAAACTCCTTTGAAATGCTCACTGCACACACTCTTAATTCTGTTTTCTTAAGTTTACAAGGCTGCATGGTTGAGATACTAAAGGTCAGAGGCCATAACTGCTATAAACTGCCTCACATGAAGAAAGGGACTTTAATGAGAGAAAATAGACTGCCTTTAAATCTAGAGATTCCTGCAGAATTGGTGACAGCATGTGTGGACTATCTAAAGGCTGCAGGAATTGTGGATGGGATTGAAGACCTTATGCAAATGCTTGGGATTGAACAAGAAACATGAAGTGTGAAGATCAGTTTTTGGGGATGCAAGTGTGCAAATCAGTTTTTGGGGATGCAAGTGTGCAGATAAGTTTTTGGGGATGCAAGTGTGCAGACATTAGTATAGACATGCGTAGCATAGATCAGTTTTTTGAAAGCCCTGTTTTTTGTTGCATTGATATTGTACAATGCAAAGCAAAAGTTTAGACATGTGGTTTTTTGGACTCAGATATCACAAGTGTAGTAAAAGTGGTTTTTTTTTTAAAAAAAGATATCATCATCATCCCTGCACACATCATTCACACAGTCACTAAACATGAACAGGGCTTTAAAACCAACAGCATAACCAGCATATCCAAACCCACACAGATACCATGCATCACACCAATCACATAATCCACCCCAACCAACTTCTCATCACATAAAAAACATCTCCATCCTTCTAAGCACAATCAATATTCTTTACACAAAACCATCATTTCAGTTCAACAGATAACAAAATACACATCATCTCAGCACGTAACCAACATCTCCCAACAACAGATCTGCACAACACATCAGATAGCCAACAACATATAGCCAACAACACATAGCTAACAACATCTGCACAACACATCAGATAGCCAACAACATATAGCCAACATCACATAGCTAACAACATATAGCCAACATTAGATAGCCAACAACACATGCAACATCACATACAAGCTGCATAACATATAATCACATAACAGCAGGAGAAGGGAAAGAGTTCACCCGCTTCCACAGTTGGGGCAACAGGATTTTCATCATAGGGACAGAAGCGGGGTCTAACCCTCTCACATAATCCTCCAACGCCCTCTCCTGCATCCACTGCACTCCCCTATCAATTTCACTCTCTGTGGGGAAGTAAGGAGTCTCAGGATAAGACATAGACTCATCATCCCACATCGCGCGCAACCCTCCACCACCGGAGACAACACCATCTGCAGCCTCAGAGCAGGGCAACAATGGAAGAGATTGGGGTGGACATGGAGATCTGTGTGTAGAAACATCAGATGTGAAAGTCACTGGATGGTGGTAGTGGAAAAGACAACAAGAAAGTCGAGATCCGAAAGGAACAACCTTAGATCTGCTTCCTGATGGCAGAGATCGAACATCATCAGCCTCAGATCGAAGTAGATCTGGAAGACCCACGGTGGTAATCGACGTATGAATGCATGAATGAAGTTGATGTGGAAAATCCACGGCGGCGGGCGGCAAATCAACGTTTGAATCGTCACCGCAGCAACAACCGCCTCCAACATCATTCTCTAGTCTCGAATCATCATCATCGGCTTCAGATGAGTATGGGTACATCACGGTGGATGGAGATCGAGTGGTGTGGGTGGCAGCAGATTAGGGTTTGAGTAGAGCGGCGACAATCTCACAGAGAGAAAGGGAGAGAGCGAGCGGGTAGAGAGAGAGTGGAGGGGTAGAGAGTGATTTAGGGTTTCTAGAATAGGAACTTAGTGGTGTAGGGATTTTAGACAATTAAACATAATTAAACCCCTAATTTATTTCCATATAAGGAAACATGACAATTCACATGGGACATCCGTAAATGGAATACTGGACAATTCATCCGGGACGGAGGGAGTAACAACGAAACAACGTTATGTTTAGATCTTTCAATGAATATATACTACCATATACAAAATTAAACACTTACACCTTATTTGGCAGACAAGATATAATAGGATTAGATTAAATTATTTTATCAAATCATGTATTTGGTAGCAAATGTGAATAATACGTCGGCCCGCTATTAAACACTAGGTCCGTGCTAAAATTACCATTTCCTCCTATATTTTAATCATAAGGAAGGGGTGAGATTAAAATAATCCTTATACATCATACAAATTTAATCTTATCAATGTTATATCTTATCTTGGCTACCAAACATGCCCTTAATTATTTAAATTAGCATGACATATTCACTTTATATATATATATATATATATTCTTTTTATATGCTCACCTCGAACAATAGCAGACCATGTTCAATAACAGACAGGGAGTACCTATATTTAATTTTAAGTACCACCCTAATTACAGTATTTTGGACAGATTAATTTATTGGCTTTTTATGATCTTAGTCACCCTCCGCATACATTATCATTAGCTCATCAGTATAATTTTTTTAGTTTGCAGAATATTTAACTAAAATATAATTAAAAAAAAATTCTCTCATTCTACAAATACAAAGAAGGGGTAATAGATAAAATTACCCAATTTTAAAAAGTAAAGATAAAAAATACCCACTTAAAAATAAAAGATAAAAATTATTCACTTTTCACGATAACATGAGAAATTTTTTGGGTATTTTTATCTTTTATTTTTAAGTGAATATTTTTTATCTTTTACTTATTAAAATGAGTATTTTAGCTTTTGTCTCCATAATGTGTGTGCTTTTTCATTTTTTAAACATGCTAACCTCAAATATATTAATTCACGAAATATTTTGCCAGACGAAAATTTTAATAAAATATTTTAATTTTATGTAAAAGTGGCTGACGAGTGGAGTTTAAATTGATTTATTATTTTTTATAAATTGTGCATCGAGTGAAATGAGTGCATATGTTAAAATATCGTTATGACAATACATTAAACAAAGGCACCATTGATATTAGTGAGAAGAGATAAGTTAGGAAGAATGGATTGATGACTTTGCGTGCCTACTGCCAACTCTTCAGTCTTCACACCCCACATTCAGAAAAATACTATCTTCTCATTCCTCTGCATTCTGCAATTTGCCCAATTTATCTAGATTCATTTGCAATTACAAGAAATCCATCGCCATCGAAGTTCCAGCTTCCAGAGCTCAAGGTTTATCTCTTTCTCACACACATTATTAAATTTGTCATTCTTTTTCGTTTTTGTTTTCCGTTTACTTCAGGTAAGTGTATTATGTTATCATGAACCGGTTTTATTTATTTAATCTGAGCTTTTCCAATAAGTGATTGAGATTTGATATCGAGAAATGGTTGAAATTGGTGGTGCAGAAGATATGAATAGAGAGGCGAAGAGCACGTATTTTGATTTGCCGGCATTGGATGTTTCCGTAGCATTTCCTCAAGCAACTCCAGCTTCTGTCTTTCCTCCTAGCGGTAGTACTGATATATTGCATCTGTTTAATTGAAGAATTGACTAGATATTTGCGGATTTCAGTTTTGAGATGAAAATCGAACTCTTCTGCCTGTGATATCATATTTTTATACATATTTGATCCTTTGGATTGCTTTACTTTTTTTCTTTCTATTTGGTGAAATGCTTGCTTTGTACTGGTGTTGATTGATCTGGTTCTGAACTCAAACTTTACAGTATCGGATTATTATCACTTTGATGATCTTTTGAGTGCTGAGGAGCAAGCTGTCAGGAATAGAGTACGGGAGTGCATGGAGAAAGAAGTAGCTCCAATAATGACAAAGGTTTCTCTTGTTCTTTCACCAAAATTAAGTGCCAAGTGTTATGATACATTTGAAATAATTGTTCATTACTTGTCTGCCAGTTTGAATATTGTATGTTTGATATCAGGCATGTATTAAATTAGTGATCAAGAAAGGCTCGAGCAAACTGATTTTGTTGCATAGAGATTTGATAGACATGCTCTTTTCGTTACTTGTTTGAATTTAACTTCCAGTATACGTGCCTTTTCAGTACTGGGAGAAGGCTGAATTTCCATTCGAAGTGATTCCAAAGCTTGGTGCTCTAAAAGTAGCTGGTGGCACTATCAAGGTACTTCATTTGAAAGTCTCCTGTTTTTTACAGGTCTCCAAATGATGGATATGATGATATCATGCTGTAATACAGGGATACGGTTGCCCCAACCTCTCAATAACCGCAAGTGCCATTGCTATTGCAGAACTGTGTAGAGTTGATGCCAGCTGCTCTACTTTCATATTGGTGCATTCCTCATTGGCAATGCTGACGATTGGTAACCTTTTGCTTGCTCATTCTTTCTTCCTTGATGGCGATCAAACTTATTATTGATATTATCTGGGTTTTTTTTTTGTGTGTGTGAAAATGACAGGACTTTGTGGATCAGAAGCACAAAAGCAGAAATATTTACCATCACTTGCACAATTAAAGACAATAGGATGTTGGGTGAGAAGCATTTACAATGCATATTACAGTTTTCTTAATATGGTAAGCTACTAAACTGTCATTTTGATTGGATCTAGGGGCTAACTGAACCTGATTATGGTAGTGATGCAAGCGCTTTGAGAACAACTGCAAGAAAGGTTTGGAGTATAAACTTGACTATCTACTCTTTCCTTAAATAATTGTACCTACTCATACGAGTCATGTAATGTTATATATACTTATTATGGGGTTCTACCATGGGGATACAACTTAAAAAAGGAGCTTTTAATAAAAAAATTCGTAGAAATTTCCTAATCCAGTTGAAGTGCTTGTACACTTTTAAATAATTTGCTTGTGTTGGCCTCTATCTCTTAGATCAACTTATTTAACTTCAAATCAGGTCGAGGGTGGTTGGATACTTGATGGCCAAAAGCGCTGGATAGGAAACAGCACTTTTGCAGATATTCTAGTTATTTTTGCTAGAAATACTTCAACAAATCAGATCAATGGGTAAGTTAAAAAAGAAAGTCAATTGTTTCTTCCATGTAGACTTGTATTATTCAGCATAATCAAGTTTTGTCATCAGAAGCATATCTTAAAAGTTCCCATTAATCTCATTTTGCTTGAGATCATCCAGTCCCCAATCAGTTATTAGGCAGATTATTTTTCATGATTTGTCACGATCCTCATCTTCCGGTTCTTGAAGTCAATGACGTTTTCTTGCTGCTGATGATCCAAATTATGGCAGATGTTTTCAGGGCTATATGATTATATCTTTTTTATGATGAAAAGCTATTTGTGTATCAGCATAATTTAGCTGATCGTGCATTTGCTACAGATTCATCGTGAAGAAGGATGCTTCAGGATTGCAAGCAACTAAAATAGAAAACAAAATTGGTCTAAGAAGTGTACAAAACGGTGATATTTTATTGAAGAAAGTTTTTGTACCTGATGAAGACAGGCTCACCGGAGTTAATTCATTTCAAGATACAAGCAAGGTACGATATCATGGAACTCAATGACTGGTGGGATGCCATAGCAGGTTATCAACTTGCATGATCAAGTAGCATGTGAAATTCACACTGCATATCTTCAGGAAATTTACTGGCATGATATCTTTTACGTCTAGCTTCTTCATGGCGAGAACACCACATCCTTGTCTTTGTCAAATTAGATGCTAAAATCCGCACAGTACTCATCTCATTGAACTTTACCGGAAAACAGGTGCTCGCTGTTTCTCGCGTTATGGTTGCTTGGCAGCCTATTGGCATATCCATGGGTGTGTATGATATGTGTCACAGGTAATAACTTTTTTTTTTCATTATGGTTTTCTTTTCTGGCTTACCATCATTAATGGTCAAAGAATCCATCTTAGGAAACTGCCTTACAATTATTGCTTTTCAAGTGCTGTCCTTAACCAGACAAATGTTTAGACGGTATGGAGACTTGCTCCATTTTTTCAGAGCTTCCTAAAGAATTGTAGAAAGTTACTTTATAATTTCTCTGCTGGCAGAAATTTGATTTGCTGGGACCCTTTAATTTCCCGACTACTTTTCTGTTTCTGGTCAACCTCTCCATTCAAGTTCACTACTAACGAATACAGTCTTATCTTGCTGGCCCGCTCTGAAGTGCCTCTAAAAGTAAATGTTAGCTTAGTTATCTCTTTTAACTTCCTCAGAAACAGCATAAAGTCAGAACTATAATTCCTTGATACTTGCTAGGTATCTGTTGATTCTTCCATTAATTGCTTTCTCGAGGTTGATAAATTTGATTATGTCAAAGGTACCTGAAGGAGAGGAAGCAATTTGGTGCTCCGTTGGCAGCTTTCCAGATCAACCAACAGAAATTAGTTTCCATGTTAGGCAATATTCAAGCAATGTTTCTCGTCGGTTGGCGTCTATGCAAGCTGTATGAGAGTGGGAAAATGACTCCTGGCCGTGCTAGCATGGGCAAGGTAAAACAGTGATATTGCAGTTGGTTAATCAGGAAACGCGCTCATTTCAGTTTTAACCGAGTTTCTTTTCAATTTAGGCATGGATTTCCTTGAAGGCGAGAGAGACTGTTTCTCTTGGTCGGGAATTACTTGGTGGCAATGGGATCATAGCCGACTTTCTTGTCGCAAAGGTACGGTAGCATGTGACCTTTAGTTCTATACACGGCAAATGTGTCGATGTGTCGTCCTAGTATTTGTTTGATGGCTCATTACTTATCTCTTGCTACCATGTGAATTAATTTTCACAGGCATTCTGTGACTTGGAGCCCATATACTCATACGAAGGCACTTACGACATCAACACCCTTGTAACGGGCAGAGAAATAACTGGAATTGCCAGTTTTAGGCCAGCAGCATCAAGCAACCGTAGTCGTTTGTAATATCGCGACTCCACAAGTTGTTTGGCTTTGTGTAAAAATAAAGTCTCCAGCTTATGTTTTCAACAGTGGCAGTTGGATTATGATGTATAATTCAGTTGTTATGCAGTTGAATTTGTTATTAATTTCTTATGAATATTTCCATTTCTTTGCGTTTTCCGCTGCTGCATGAGATCCATTACCATGGAGATTTCATTTCTATAAATTGCAAGTCATTTTATCACATAAGCTATTCGTCTTTAAAAATTTACAAATGCCATGTAGACATATATATATCTACGTATAATAACATCTGGTTACTATTATATTATACTGAATGAGCTGAACCTTATTTTATTGTTTTAGTAGTATCCTTCTACCAAGAGCCTTTCAAGAGTCCAGACTAGTGGATAAGTACAATATCTATAACTCAAGAGTGCAACAAATAAATAAACTATGCTCTTCAACGACAAGTACAATAATAATTCATAACATTAAAAAACGACCTGCAAATTATTGGGTTTCACAGTTCATACAGGCTCCTATTCTAGTTCTCTATTGAACCGATTCCGGCAACCTTGCCTTCAGCCAGTTTACAGTGTTTAAATATACGAAAGTATGGTGAGTAATACCTAGAATAGACCACATAAGCGTGGCCTCGAGCAGATTTGCCTACCATTGGCTTTGATAACTGCCATCAATCCAGCAGTGAGCCCAACGCAGACCATAGAAGATATAAAATGTTGTGCATTTCGACCAGCTGCGGTACGTATCACTGGACGTTAACAATCATTTTCACATAGTAAAGTATTGCTGCAGATAGTTGGTGGTCAATACCTTGATTTAATGTGATTGATGTAACAGTCAACCCTCCAATTACTAAGGCAGATGCAACAGGAAGGTACTGAAATATTAAGTTCCAAAATCAGAAGATGGCATTGCGCATTCCAAGAAAAGAGAAATCAGATTAGCAATTTGATGGAACTGTGCACTAGATACTAAGAGGCAGTGTTGGCCATAGCACCATTTTAATCGACTCGAAATTTAAGAAAAGAGAAAGGATAAGTACATATACAGAAGAATAATAGTGAGAGAATAGTTTGGAGATGCATGAAGAGGAACAAAAAAGCAAGTTTCTCTTTGTCTACTTAAAATTGGATATTTTGAATACTAAATAATCACATAATGTCCCCATTTATTTATATCTGTTTCGAAAACTCATAAAAAAAACTGATACCATAATCTTTATTATTGATCAAGGATTCTGTATAGAGGAGCTAGAACGACCCTCACTAATTGTTATTTGCGAATATTAAAAAATAAAACGGATTGAAGATTTAGCTAATGGTCAAGGAAGGCAATGGGATTGGTAAACAACTAAAGAATTTGAGTCATGAGATGTTCTCTTTGAAGACTAAAGAAAGCTTTTCGAGTTAGGTTTTAATGAAAAATGGGGGACCTTGTAATTCTTTGAGTTGAATAACATAATCACTCTTAATTTCTATAATAATACAGTAGTTCACATGAAAGATATATGGTCAGTGGAGATCTTGGTTCCCACAATGAATTTTGTATGTCAATATCCGGCTTCCACACCCACCCCAAATGAAATTAAAAAGGAAATAGATCGAAGGCCAAAGAGGAGATGAAGTAGCATTGATCTTCAGTATATCCACTACTACCTCAGATGATATTGTCAACATATACATAGTGTAAGGCTATAAAAGAGGCAGTATTATTCACTAATTAAAGGACTTAATGAAGCAACACACTGAAATTCCACACTCTGAAAACTAAAATTGAATGACAACTATATGAAAGATGATTTCTTACGGAGAGTGTTTCAATTCCCTTAGGATGGAAAGGGGAGGGTCTTATTCTGCTCACAGTATAGTGGCCACTGATAAGGTCGATAGCATCCTGCGAGGTATAGATATCATGAGACCTTTAGGAACAAAAAGAAAATAAGAAATGAATAAACATGTAAGGGAAACAAGAGGACGTCTAAAAAAGAGTAATAGGTACTTTACCTGCCGTACACCATCTTGAAAATTATTCAAGTAATATCTCGACAGGGCACTTATCCCATCCTTAATAATACCAGACATTGTCTGCTTTCCAAATCTGTGACAAATTGCAACAACAAAAAGATGAGACTTTATTTAATTTCTGTTTATTTATATGACACTGTTCCGGAAATCTAGCAATTTCTGAATATTATATGGTTACCTCACAAGGTCCCGTTTCAGAGCATGAGTTCCGGAGTACTCAAGGCTTATCTCATCCCCATTCTCTACCCACACTGTCATCATTAGCACGACAAATAATAATTTATGATCTATCAAAAGTAACATTCTAGAATAATAAATCAGATTGGTACATACGAGTCTTAAAAATTTCAAATTCTTCATCAAACATTGAGATGCTTTCAGTTGAGGAAATGGCACCAACTCTCTGTAGCTGAGCATTCAAAGATTTTTGTGCGAGGTAGCTCTGCACTTGAAACAACAAATTATTATTAATATGACGAATTCACGATTCAAAAAGTTTAAAGAAAAGAGAAAACCAGTAAAGATGTAATTAATATTATTTTCACTCATGCTTGGGACAAAGTGGAAGAAAATGGAGTGTTGCCTCTAACCTGTGTCACATTTGTCCTATCAAGGCAATCGATGCAGTTTGATCTAACAATTCCTTCTTGTTCTGCTACAATCTTTCCATCAGAATCTAAAAGGAAGTATCTGTTCAGCTGGAATAGTAAATATTAAAAGGGCATGACGAAGATCCAACATAGTAGCATTTCTACACACATTTCAGGAATAAAAAAAAAAATTCAAATGTGAAGTTCATTTATTACCCTTGTTTCTCAAAGTCTTCAGAAAGTTGGTCGTACAGAAGTTGTATATTATCAAAGTTCCCATGTCCACATGATTGGTGGAAGTCAAATGAGACATACCTGGAGAAACAGCACATAAACACCAAGCTATATTTCTTTTACCGCCATTGAAAACATGGAGAATGGAGAAGGAAGATATAACCAAAACAGATCACCACACTGCATGTTGCTAATTCATAGTTAGATTGAAAAATCCTAGTTCAACTCTACATATTTATGAGTAATTTATTATCCAGGGATGAAAGTTTTGGAGAAAGCACTTGACCAGTTAAGCTACTCATGCTGTCAATATGAAATGAGATAACAGGACAAGCATTTTACTTTTCCTAAGCTCTATCAGAATACCAATTTCAATATTGCAAATTGGGATTCTATGCTCCTATATTTATCAATTTGACTCCTTACTGTAATATGAGAAAGACAGGTAATATCAGAGGTTTATAGGACAAATGTAAACACGCACCTCACATTCGGAAGCTTTTGCGTTTCGTCTGCATAAGCTGCACTTAACATACCTTCATCTCCATGCTAAAGATACAAAGAAATAGAGCATGAGAAGTAGATGGAGGCATTTGGGGATACTTAAACAGGTGTGAATGTCTTTATGTAAGTGTCTATAGGACCTCAAAGGGATGAATAAAGCATGCATACTTACAAAAGCAACGATGAAGAAACAAAGCCAATTTATGACCACCATGAATGTAAAATTGACTGAAATGACGACTGAATTCTCACCAACTTTGACTAATTGATATGCAGAAAACAGCATAAACAATTTAAGCTGTACTTATCAGCAGCCTAATGCTTGGGACTCGAGTAGTGTCAACCAAGAATGTCTAACCTTATCTGTCAGGTCAACCACAATACACCCTCCATATCTTTGCAATAGATCATTGAAATGGCGTTCCGCAACAACTGACTGAAATACAAGGGAAAACATTAATGTTGGCAATGCAAAAGATAGTGAATACTGATAGAGCAGCACAACGTGTTAGCGAGGGGTTGAAAGTATACTCCCGTCGAGTGCAGGTGAAGAAGATTTAAATTATTTAAATTATTTAATTGCTGATCTTTATTCCCTTATTTTAGTTATATTTAGTTGTTGATCTTTATTTTCGTATCTTAGTTATTTTATTTTAGTTGTTTCCATAGTCGGTTTATGGGCCTTATGTTGCATGGGCTGCATGGGCTTTGATAGGGTTAGTAAGTTAATAAAGCAGGTTATGGCAGATTAGGTTTGGCATCTTTTTGAGAATTATGTTTTTAGCAGCACGGCTGTGAGCAGAGCATCAAACTTTGTGGTCCTTCTTAAGGGATTTCATTAAATAAATTCAGTTACTTCTTTCCTCTCGACTTAACTCTATCAATTGGTCCGACCTACCAGATTATTGGTTGATGCCCAAGACTCGCAGCACCGGAAAGATGGAGAAGGTTGTTGAGGAGTTGCAGTCGAAGGTTGCTGTGGTGGAGAGTGCTCTGGTTTCGCTGGAGGAGGTTTTGGGAAAGCATGACGCACAATTTGCTGCTACCATCGACAAATTGGAAGCGATGGATGCACGTTCGGGAAAGACGACACCACCGGAGGGCTCCGACTCATCCTCGAAGACGAACACTGAATCAATAGAAGAGAGTGGAACTCAGGCGCAAATCTGACTGTTAACACACCTCGGATTGAGTTTCCATCCTTTGATGGAACAGACCCAATGACTTGGTTAGCACAAGCAGAGCAATACTTTCTAGTCCACCGGGTTCCGTTGGCAGATCGAGTGCAACTGGCACTTATTGCCATGACGGGACGATATATGTTCTCGGCACAGTGTATGCTACAACGCTCTGCTACAATTCAGTGGGGTCAATTCACCCGGGAACTTTTAGAGCGTTTTGGTTAGGGCTGGAAGTTCGGATCAGTTATTTCGGATAATTGCTAACCGAATCGAAATTTTCGGTTAACCGATAACCGCAATTTTTGGATAGCGGATCGGTTATCAGATAGTGTTTTTGGTAATTTTCGGTTATCGGATATGGTTATCGGTTATATCCGATAACCGATTGGATATAACCGAAAAACCGAAATAACCGAAATTTTAATTTTAAATTTATATATTTTATTTTTATAAATGTATTTTATATTTTTAATAATTATTTAATATTTATTTTTATATACATATTTTTTATTTCTAATAATTATTCCATATTTATTACAAAATTAAAAAATAAATAAATAAAAATATAATTGATATTAAATTTTATTTAATTTTAATTTTAATTTTAATTTTTTAATAAAAAAATCGGTTATTTCGATTATTTCGGTTATTTCGGATAACCAATTTAACTAACCGAACGGTTAGCGGATAACCAAAATTCGTAATTCGGTTCGGTTTCGGATATTGATTTTTGGATAAATTCGGTTCGGTTAACCGCAAATTTCGGTTCGGTTATCCGAACCGCACCGAACTTCCACCCCTAGTTTTGGTGATAGCTCAGCAATAAATGCATATGAGGCCATGCATATTACGAGGTAAATCGGGACACCAGAAGATTATCTATCATTGTTCGAAGAGAGGGTTGCCCAACTGCCATCTCTTCCACCATAATAATACCTAGGTATGTTTTTGGGAGGCTTGCAATCTTCAATTCGGGACTGAATCTCTGATTCAGAGATGTCGGATGTTTTTGCTGCGATCCGTGCTGCACGACGGATCACGCGAGCGCACAAACCGCCTGCACCCCAGAAGTCAATGTTCTCATCAGGAGGTTTTTCACATCCAACGAC
Organism: Leonotis leonurus; assembly: GCA_026898415.1. Lineage (NCBI taxonomy): Eukaryota > Viridiplantae > Streptophyta > Magnoliopsida > Lamiales > Lamiaceae > Leonotis > Leonotis leonurus. The sequence continues at coordinate 176,633 of JAPKLX010000100.1, read as the reverse complement.
GTCCTCTCATGGACCCAACTCGAGGAGTCAGTCCACCTTTTCAGGATCTGTAAAGCCACAATCTCAGTCATCATCGACTGGGTCGTCTGGATTTAAGGGAAATCGAAATGCTCGTCACCTCTCTATAGCGGAGCAGGAGTACCGAGCCAAAGGGAAATGCTTCCGTTGCGGCCTGCCCTATAGCCCCCTACACAAGTGCTCTGCCAAGTCCCTCGCTGTGATTCTAGATGCAGAGGATAGTGATGAGGAAGACGTGGAAAATGAGACGTCGCTGCCACAGGGACCTGGAGCAGAGACGGAAGACACCCTACCCGATCTACAACAATTGCAGCTTTCTCGGTTGTCATCAAATTGATTTGATGGGGCACAAACGCTGAAGCTATTTACTCAAGTCAATGACCAACAACTATTGACAATGATTGACAGCGGGGCGAGTCATTGCTTTATTGGTGAACATGCAGCACGAGCTCTGAATTTAGCTATCGAGCCTTCAACAAATTTTACAGTAATGTTGGGTGATGGTACTAAAGTTTTAACGCAAGGCAGTTGCTTAGAGGTTCCTTTCACCATCAATGGATATTTGTTTCATATAACTTGTTATATATTTCCCCTTCGCACTGTAGATGTGATATTGGGTGTCTCTTGGTTAGCTCGGTTGGGCAATGTCACTACCAATTGGGCCAAACTAACAATGGAGTTTAGCATAGCAGGAAGAAAGTTGTGCTTACTAGGGGATCCTTCCCTCATGCGACGAGCATGTGTGCGTGCTGATTTTGGCTTGCTTGCACTGGGCAATGAAGCATGACTCCTCTGGTCTTTGGAAGGAGGCGGACTGTCACTTTTTTCTGTACCACCCTCGCTCACGACTGACCAACAAAGGGAGCTAGAGAGATTAGTGTAGCGTTTTTCTGAGATTACTCAGCTACCGACGGGGCTTCCCCCACCTCGACAAAATGACCATAGGATCACTTTACAAGAAGGCACACCACCTATTTCGGTTCGACCATACAGATACAATCATGCTCAAAAAGACGAGATGGAAAAATTAGTCTCTGAAATGCTGGCTGCAAGGATCATTCAGCCGAGCTGTAGTCCTTAGTCCAGCCCGGTGTTATTGGTTCGCAAGAAGGACGGCTCCTGGAGGTTTTGTGTCGACTATCGAGCCTTGAATAAGGCAACGGTCACAGACAAATATCCCATACCTGTTATTCAAGAGCTTCTTGACGAGCTCTATGCGGTGTGTTGGTTCAGTAAACTGGATCTACGGGCAGGATATCACCAAATTAGGATTCCCCCTGAAGATGTATCCAAGACTGTTTTTCGCACCCATTCCGGGCATTATGAATTCTTGGTCATGCCTTTCGGGCTCACCAACGCCCCGACTACATTTCAATGCATGATGAATGACATTTTCCAACCTCATTTGCGCAAGTTCGTGCTTGTCTTTTTCGACGACATTTTGATCTATAGCTCCTCTTGGGTGGACCATATGCAGCATCTGCAGGCAGTATTTACAACTCTCTCGGAACATTCTTTATTTATTAATGCAAAAAAATGTGTGCTCGGAAGTTCACAGGTTGAATATTTGGACCACATCGTCTCCAACCGAGGCGTCCAGATGGATCCAACAAAAGTAGGAGCAGTCCTTAAATGGCCAACCCCTACTACCCTCCGGGGATTGAGAGGATTTCTAGGTCTGACTGGCTACGATGGTAGCAGATGTGTTTGCTAGGGAGATTGTTTGCCTCCACGGTATTCCAAGCTCCATAGTCTCGGATCGTGACTCGGTGTTCCTGAGTTCTTTTTGGCAGGAACTCTTCAAAGTCTTGGGAACTACACTCCGCATGAGCTCGGCATACCACCCAGAGACAGATGGGGTGACGGAGGTTATGAATAAATATTTGGAGACTTATCTTCGTTGTTTCTCTTCGGAATGACCTAAGAGTTGAGGTACATGGCTACCTTGGGCTGAATTTTGTTTTAATATTGGTTTCCATTCGAGCGCAGGAATGACGCCTTTTGAGGCAGTTTATGGGCGGCCACCTCCTCCATTGGCACCTTTTCTCCTTGGTGAGATTCGTGTCAAGGCGTTGGTTGATACCCTGCGTGAGCGCGACATAGTTCTACGCCACTTGCGCGTGCATCTAGAGAGGGCACAACTACGTATGACTCGGGAAGCAAACAAGCATCGTCGATCTTTAGAGTTTTCTGTGGGTGACATGGTTTACCTCAAGTTCCGACCGTATCGGCAACATAGCTTGTTTCAGACGACAAATGTTAAGTTGGCACCACGGTTCTTCGGCCCCTTTGCAGTGGAGGCACGGGGGTAGGACGGCTTATCGTCTGACGTTGCCGCCAAACTCCAAGATACACCCCGTGTTTCACGTGTCCCTATTGAAGCCTGCAATTGGGACGGCCACAGCCTGTGGCGAACTTCCAGAGGAATTATTGGCGGTTGACCCTCCATTTGTACCAGAGGCAGTTGTGCAGCAACGAAGTATGAGTCGGGACGGCAAAGACATCGAGCAAGTTTTGGTGAAATGGAGGAATCTTGGTGAGGAAGACAATGTTTGGGTTGATGTGGCTGATATGCGTGGGCAGTTTCCTGATTTCTGCCTTGAGGACAAGGCTGTTTTGTCGGAGTGGAGAATTGATAGAGCAGCACATCGTGTTAGCAGGGGTTGAAAGTATACTCCCGTCGAGCGCAGACGAAGAAGATTTAAATTATTTAATTGTTGATCTTTATTCCCTTATTTTAGTTATATTTAGTTGTTGATCTTTATTTCCGTATCTTAGTTATTTTATTTTAGTTGTTTCCATAGTCAGTTTATGGGTCTTATGTTGCATGGGCTGCATGGGCTTTGATAGGGTTAGTAAGTTAATAAAGCAGGTTACGGCAGATTAGGTTTGACATCTTTTTGGGAATTATGTTTTTAGCAACACAGCTGTGAGCAGAGCGTCAAACTCTGTGGCCCTTATTCAGGGATTTCATTAAATAAATTCAGTTACTTCTTTCCTCTCGCCTTAACTCTATCAAATACAGAAACACATCACTCTGAAAATAAGAAGTAAAATCGAGGGGCATGAACGTACTGTCTGCTCATGATTAACTAATTGAAGTCGTGGTTTGTAACTCAAATCGACAATTTGCTCCCATAGAAGTGGAATTGACCCCCGAACCTGAAAGGCATAATTCCTTATGAGTTTGGTTCACTGCGGTCAAAGCATCCAAAAGAAAGGGTACACACTCCAGATCTTCAATGGATAATGAGTAATAATATATACTAGTGGACTGATAAAAAGAAAAAGTAATATAAAAGTAACTTCCTAAGATTCAACTTCTTTTATTGCTTCCCCACTTCACAGTATCTAAGCTATAAAGATGCCTCAAAAGCAGGAGTGTATTCCAGATTGATAGATCCAAAGTCAAAAATCAAGGCATTTGAGCAGGGAGAACAACTAGCAGGATTGAAGACAAAATCACCCTTGCTCCGTTGCAGTACAAACAAGCACGACAAGGTACAAGGGCCAGAAATAAAAAAGAAAAAATGTGAATCTGGAAAAACCTTTATTCCTAATTATGATCACCATCAATGGGATGGTAAGAGAAGTGTAAAAATAATAACTAACCCTGCTTAATGATGCTGTTTGGCATCTCTACTTTCTTCTTTCATTAAGAGAATCGTGAATTGTATCAAATAAGGCAAGACCTCAGTTATACACAACAGTTTATCTCCAAGAGGGGGTGAAGAAAACTCAAGCAAACCTGAAGAAAAGAAGATATATGATCTTTAAATTCCAGTATCTGTTCAGTTTCTATAAAGTTAGCAGCATCTCCTTCTAGATTGGCTCCTCGTCTCCACATTCTCGTTCCTTAATCAACATGTATAAAAACTTGAATTCCGAAGGATACAAATTACTGCAATGTATAAAATACAACCCACATTTTGTTACCTAGACGCCTCGTACACCTCCGTGATACTACTTTCATGAAAGCAGGAGAATCTTTCAACTTCAGTACACCTGTCTGAAAGCTTTAGCCGCAGTTAAGTAAAGCATAATCCCTTTTAACATTTTAATTGCTTTTGTTTTCTCTTAGTTGCTTGATAAGAAAAAAAGAGCATAAACTTCGTCTATATGAGTGTGTGTGTGTCTGAGAGAGAGAGAGAGAGAGGAAGGGGAAAGGATATTTCCTTGTAACAGTGGGATGATAAATTCATCAAGCTGCATGAACAAAGTGCACAGTTAGAATATAATATACCTTAAATAGCATGTTCATAATAAACCCTCATGCTAAAACTAAACTTCTTTCCTACAAACCTTCCATATCTGTAACATACCATTTGTGCAGTTAGAAGAAGAAACAATTCATGGCGTTTTAAATAAAAAATATCCAACCAATAACTTAATAGCATGCTCATCTGCAGTATCAGTGGAAGATGACATGCATGTCTTACCTTATTCTCAATAAGATCCTCTAATAAATTCCGGTTCCAAACAAAGCGTGGGTCACCCTGCAATTCACCATAAGTCAGTTTAATGAAAAATACATTTGTAGCAAGAACCAAGGAATAAATAAAGCTGAAAGCAATTCCATTTCTACGTTGCAGTCAATGTAGTGGAAGAAATATACATGTTTCTGTTTAGTATCTAGATATGTCAAAAAGCGAAAATTTCCATGTGGTGTCCCAATTGCATTTATGTAACTCTGTTCTATATAGTGTACAAACTATGAATCATAAACGAGGCAAAGAAATTTGTAAATAGAACATACCTGCTTCCAAATTGGCTTACTCTCCCATCCTTTTGCCAGCTTGCATCTCCTCTGCAAGCTGGTCAAGTATCAGCTAGCTTGAAAACAAATAAATAAAACTGATTTTCATATAGAACTAGAGTAGGAAAAAGATATAGGGAATCGTACTTCAGTGTTATATCTGTTCCATAAGAATAATACAACCCAGGAGTTGATTCAACTATCCTCAACAGAGTCATAAAGTAATCTTCATCCCTTTTCTGTAGAAAGATTCAGTAGTTACTTATCTAGTAAAAAGGCCCAGAGCTTTGAAACATTAATTATAAAATAAAATGCAAAATTATACTTCTTGGCTGGTTAAATTTCTTGAAGCTTCATTGCAGGATATAAACTTCATTGATGTAACCCGGAAAACAGGAAAACCAAAATAGCTTCCCACTTCCTCCCTAGAAGTTATAACCAGTATATATGTACCTGCCAAATGGACAGAACAATGCACTTTAAAAGATAGGCACATAACTAAATGATTTAAATTTAAGCATCGAATGTCCCTTTAAATGAACATTCAGATCTGATTGTACATCATGTTTCCGTTGAAGAAAGTCAATCTAGTCGATATTATAGAATTATAAACTTACTGCATATTTTTCAGGCTTTATTATCTGTTTTACATCCTTTCTACTATTACATTAGATATATGAACTTCAACTAGAGGTTTCTGGTTTACCAAATTTTATATCTCGGATTCATTTCTCTTTTTAGTACAAAATAAATCGCCTAGTGTCACACAAACTAGTTAGTCAGTAAATTGGCGCAGATATTCTTTGCTGTAAGAGCTTATGCTTATTTATAATAATGGCGAGTAAAAATTCATTGCAGTAGAAGACAGTTCAGTGACTAGTAAAAAATAGCACCTGCCAGCAACCTAATAGTTCCAGCAACCCCATATACTACTGTCGAGGCTTTAGGATTTTCAGAAGGGTCATCACCTGTAATAAAAGAAATAACACGGCATCAGATTAATAATGCAAGATTTTAACAGAGAGGTCATTCCTCCTCATGAACACCATTAATATTCATTAGAGAATTATTCTAGCATATAATTACATTAGCATATGCTTTGAGCTAAAAATGACTTCTAAATTTTAAACTCTTGCAAATTCAAAGCAAAATTGCTGAAAGTCGTTAGATGTCAGTTTATAATACAGTAATTCGAATCAAATTCAGCAATTTGTGACTTTGCATAGTAGAAAAAATAAAGATACTAATCTATTTGGCATTAGCTGGTTTTATTATATGCTTGATGCTTCAAACTAAATGACTAATAACTTATTTAGAAAAGGAAAATGATGCTTTGAACAAGCTTATAGTATAATAAGTTATTCCCACATTCAAACAAGCAATTCCAGCTTACAACAAATTTCCTCTTTGTTTGCAGCTGAATTAAATGCAAAACACCGACTATGCAAAAGCAAATATAGGCAAACGAAAATAAATCGACAAAGCTTCAGAAAATAAAATCAAAATTTCGATTTCAGATAATCGACAAGCTAACAGAAAAATACATGAGTACGTACTATCAAATAATTAGCATTACTTCATAAAATTAACTGACCGCGAAGCTTATCGATGTCTCCATGAAATCGGTTTATAGAGAAGCCTTGATGCGGCGATTCCACAGATTTGATCACGAATTTGTCGGTGAATTCCTGCAATTCCAATTTGTTCCACAGCTCGAAACCACCATTATTCGAATTCAAATTCGTTTGGATTTCTGTCTCCATTACCTTCTTTGCGAAATTATATCTTTTCCCGAGGAAAATTTCGATAGGGAAACTTTGAGGAGAGAAACGAAAGCGGAATGTTGGATAGCAATAAGGGTCAATGATGCAATTGGTGGGAAGAATCTGAAAGAAGGTTTGTTACGACTGTCGAATTAATGAAGACTGATCATTATCCAACTACGATAAGAGATTACTAATCATGAAGGTAAGAAGCGGATATTATGGAAAATTAGGAATGTATGCGTTGTTGCACCTTCTCCATTAAATGTCAACGGATTTCTATATTTAAATTAATCTTTTTTAATATCCGTTTTCCTTCATCCTATCTTTCCCATAATAAAATATTACGTACACGTAAGTTGTACTGGTAACTTAGAGCTGGTAAAAATGGTTCGAACTCATAAGTCCGCCCAAAAATTTGGAGTTTGGGTGGGTTTGGACTTGAAAAAAGGAGACTCGAAAAAAAGAGGGCCTAAAAAATCCGTCCTAAAATTGCTCTTGGTCTGATGGACTTTGGGCTAAAAAACCCATGATTTTTGAGCTAAAAAACCAGTCTATAGTATAGATTAAAACACTATTTTTTTTGTCATTATTATTTAATTTAAATTATCATTATAATATTTATATTTTGTACGACTTTAATAGATAATGAATAAAAGACTTTTCAAATTTTAATTGTTTATTTTGAGATTGTTATATAATTTAAATTATGATCTTATAATATTTATATTTTATATTTTTTAATTATTTATTTAGAATTTTATTAACATTTAAGGTGTTAATTGCATAGTTTTAGTTTACGTTGTAATTAACAAATTTTCAATGAAATTTCTTATTTATTTTGAATAAATTAAACTTCGGGCCCGTCCAGAAAAAAGACCGTCCTCTCCGAATCGGGTTGGACCTAACATTTTAAAATTCGAAAATATTCGAGCGGGCCTGAGCGTACCTTAAAATTCTGAAAAGTCTGTCGGACCCGGGCCAGGCGGGCCAGACCCGCCACTTTGCCAGCTCTAATAACTATCCTACTCGTCGCCAAAAATATTTGATTTGGAGTTTTCTTTTCCTTCTTCGATAATGATAAGAGCACGCACCCAACCATCGATGGGTTCTTTTTTTACTCAAACTTAAAACTTAATATCTTATGCATTAATCGTACTACCATTGGGCTTGTGAACGCTAATTTTTTCTTTTTCGAAAATGAATTAAAAAGTCAAATTTGAAAAACAAACGATTCGTGTCATCTCCACCATTCTTGAGTCATGAACGTAACTATTAAAGGAATCAACATAATACTTATAAAACAAATAAAATCTAACTAGGTCAATGGATGACAATCGTGTATAGCGGGTATGGATAGTAGCTATCCATACCCATACCACGAGCTAAATGGATATTAAATTCTAGTCACCAGAAGGTACCCTAGATATTAATATTAATCAAACCCACTACCCAGGATACCCATGAACCCATCAGGTACCTACAAACCCACCACCCATCGGGTATCCACAACCCACCATCCACTCGATACCCATCAACCCACCACTCGTGGGTATCCATTACCCGGCATATATATAATTTCAATATTTAAGATATATGAGATATAATTTTTGATGGAAACCATAAATACTCTTATATAAAAAATAGATAAATATGGTTAATATTAAATGGATATGCGGATTTTTTACGGATATTTCATGGGTATTTTGTGAGTACATTTTCGCGGGTATGGATAATTAATATCCATATCCATACCCATGAACTAAATGGATACTAAATTCTACCCACGAACCTACCCGTGGATATCAAATGTCTCTCAAACTCACACCTATTAGGGTCGGGTACCCACGGGTAAATTGTCATCCCTACGTCAATATCTTATACAACTCAGTACGAATCAATCATAATCATTTCTGCATATATCCACGTCATGAAACCTCATTTTTTTTAATGATACATGAGCATGAGAATAATGGAATAAGTAAATGAAAAACTCCACTTAACACAACTAGTTGTGCCTCCTCGATTTCAATGTCACATATGACAAAATATAATACTTATTACATTCTATTTGAACATATCAGCAAGCTCACCTTTCTCATACATGGAGGTCAATATATCACAGCCTCCAACCAATTCACCATTAACAAAAATCTGAGGGAATGTAGGCCAGTTACTGTAATTTTTCAATGACTCCCTCAAACCGTTGTTATATTCTTCATCAAGCACATCAACGCTCTCATAATCTACTCCTTGATTCTCAAGAATCCCCACAACCCTTTGTGAAAATCCACACATGGGGGCGCTTCTCGAACCCTTGATGAATGCCACCACCTTGTTCTCTTTCACTAGTTTGTCTATTAGATCCTCCAAAGGCACCGTTAGCTGAACATGGCGGCCTGGTGTTAATCGCAGATCAGACTTCTTCCTCGGAGCCCTTTTTACCCATGTTGAATTTCCGGATTCATTCCCTGGTGGAACCTTCCCAGTAGCTGCTATGTGTTCTTGCAACCATGTTTTCCATGCTTCGGTTAGAGCAGTTTTATCGGGGTCCTCTACCACCGCAGCCTACAAATGAGAATCCACTGATTTTTAAATGGCCAATGATAAATTAAGAAAAATTTCATAGTAAATAAAAATATAAGATGATAATATAATGGTGCATTACTAGTGCTAATCAGAGAAAACTGACCATATTGAATAAAACTCTTAAGATCAATGAAAGTAGCATGTATAAACAGGAAAACTGTCATGGTGAATAAATATCTTAGATAGGTTGACGAGATGGATCATTTATTCCTATAATTATAAATCACCAACACAAGCCCCATAAAGAGATCCTATATGTAATCAGAATCATGCTTAGAAATTTGACTGACACATCTCAAACAATAGCAATAGCTGTAATCTCATAATCTCATGTAGCTATAAACTACATAACAGAAAGTTTGTCTGCAAGCAATCTCAGTGTGCAATGATATAGGCATGTAGATCACCAGTAGCTGCTTACCCCTGGTCCGCTGCACATTTATTTATAGGTTAACAAATATCAAAATCATCTATTCAATCAAGTTTACTCCAACCACAGTCTTTTCCAACATGGTTCTTGAATTTCAAGTAAGTTTTGCTTGATAACGACATTGATATATAATGACACTGTTACTAAGCACACATTTAAGCATTAAGATGAGGCCTTACAATATTTTCACACAGAAAACTCGCTGTGTTTTCAGCTATTATATAAACCATGAGCGAGCTCGAAACAATAAAACAGCAGATCAAACAAACTTTCTACTTTATAGTGCTATATTTCTATCCAGGTTTAGTTAGTTCGGTTGCTTTTCAAGGGCAAGCTGATTGTGAACGACACTGCATCGATATCAATAACAGATTTCAAGTAAGTAAATACAAGATAAAATCCTCTCACATTTGGAGTTCCAGTGAAAACTTGAATTAAAATGGAGGGGGAAGTATTTAGAAACGTGACGGAAGTTACAATTTTTTGGTGCGAGGACATGGAATGAATGGCGAATTGCAGAACAGATGATTTCATCCAAGTAAATACACAACAGGATAGCACTTGATAAAATTAACAGTTATTATACTGCCTAAATTCAGTGCTGAAGATCAATTACTATTCGATAAAGCGGTATCCTCCTTAATTAAAAGCTTTTAGCCGCAGCAAAACGATTATTTAACAAACGTACAACAGACTCTTCAAATATGCGTGTAACACAATTCGATACCTTGACGGCGCAACAGAGCTCGGGTAAGGACTTCTTGTGAGCGAGAACGCTTCCGGCGAGATTCCGCGTTATCCCGACGAACTGAAGGTCGCCGCCGCTATCGTAAATGGCATAAACACCGGAATCGGAGGGAAATTTTCCGTCTGAATCAGAAGAAACCGTCACCAGCTCAGTCTCCGATAACTTCTTCAGAGCCGAAACAACGAGGCCGAGGCGGCGGTTCTTCAGCGGCGATCTGTGCTTGAGAGATGTAGAGCGGAAGAGAACGGTGGGGCTAGTAAGGGAATGGAAAGAAACAGCAAGGGCATTTGTGGAATGAGAAGAATTGAAGAGTAGGCGAGGAGAGTAAGGGGAGTGCGTCGGATATGAGAGGTTTAAAGCAGCCATTTTACGAGCTTCGTGATTTACAGATGAAGTTTAGTCTGCGATATATCAGAACAGGCGGACTAGTTTCGGTTTTCTCCGGTTCGTTTTTCGGTTCTGTACAGTGACTTCATAAGTCGCTAGTTAGTGTTGTTTCGGTGAGAGAATAGCAACTTTGATTCTCAAAACGTGCAGTAGTATTGCATCACTGGGCTAGAAAACGGTCCTCGTTATATTTCAGATGTGGGAATATTTTGGTGATATTAACAAGTACAACTGTAATATTTTATATGTTAGCTTAGAGTTACACCATAATACTGTTGGTTAATTTATGTTAGATAAATCAAGAAATAATAATTTTCTTTTTCGTATTTGTTATAAAACGTGTCTCAAAAGCACTGGTATCATTTTTTTAATAGCTGAATCTATACTTTTTTGGATGGCAAACAAAACATCTATAGTTCAACTAACTCCTAAATATATATGGATGTATGGATGTTCTTGGAGAGTGACAATAAAAAAATATTCGAGTAGACAAGTTTATGAATTGATATTGCTTTTTTTTTGCCAAACTATGAGTTCATATTGTTAGCACTTCAATGTTTTAGTGTGTAAGCTAATATTAGTTGTATGAATTATAACTTACAGGTAAATCTAAGTTAGCACTTCAATGTTTTAGTGTGTAAGCTAATATTAGAGTTGTATGAATTATAACTTACAGGTAAATCTAAGGATTAGTGTGTATTAAGTTTGGATATTATAAGAAGAAAATAGTTTCGATTCACTGTAACATGACATTGAAAAATCAAGAGAGTTCATAAATAATGTTGTCATTAGTGAACACTTAGCTTTGTAACTCTAGCACTATATTAGTGAATTGAGTTTTTATGTGATCATTAAATTGGGTTCAATTCTTGTACATTTTTTATTTCTACGTGCAATTATGTACTCTCTCTGTCCACGAAAAATTTGTACACTTGTCCACTTTATTGCGTCCAAAAAAATTTTTGCACACTTCTATTTTTAATAATTATACTAATATTGTTAGACCCACTATTACATTTTCAATCACTCACATTATATATTTAACAATAAATAATGTGAGACATTCATTTCACTCACTAACTTTTCTTTCACTCAAATACCCATATTTAATTAATAAATATTATGACCCCTTACTCCACTCATAATAAAACTCATGTCGAGTCCAAATGTGCAAATATTTGGTGGAGGGAGTAATAGGTTTCGCAGCAACATTGAAAATAGGAAATTGGACAATTACACTATATAATGCCAATTAAACTACTTTTTTACCTTTGATTTTCTCATAATTAAAACTCAGCACAATGATATCAAGATGAATACATTTTCTTTTCCAGTGTCTAATAATAACTTTTCCCCTATTATATGCGTTGCTGGATAAATAAATAATACTATCAAACAGAAAGCATAATTTACCAAACCAATATTGTCACTTGTAGTGCAAGTCGTGCAAGAAATAGAAGGGACCCCAATATTTTACCTAATAAAGTAAAAATGAAAATTAGTATTTATTTATTCAAGTTTAATATTATAGTCTAATCTAATCTAATTTAATGATAATCATCCAGGGTTCATTAACCCATCTATAATTTACAATAAAATTGGTAACAGGTAAAATAACCATTTTCATAAAAAAAAATACTCATTTAAAAATAAAAGATAAAGAATACTTATTTTATATAATAATATGAGAAATTTTCCCATGTGCTCATGTTATTCAAGTTATTTTGAATTTGAATAACATGAGAAAATTTATGTGTTCATGTTATTCAAGTTATTTTGAATTTAAATAACATGAGCACTTGATAAATTTTCTCATGTTATCATATAAAGTGGGTATTTTTTGTTCTTTTTTACTTTTGAGTATTTTCTTTATCTTTTACTTATTAAAGTGGATATTTTAGCATTTGCCCCATAAATTTTTATACGTAATTTGTGCTTTTTTAGTTAAATATGATTTTTGGGCTTATTTTTTTAGAGATGGATTATTGGGCTGATTATTCTTAATTTAGAATGTATAATTTTTAATATTAATTGAGCTTCATTATATAATAAGAAATTTTATTTATATTATCACATCACATGGTGTTGAAACACATAGTTAGAACAGATAATATTGTTTGCAAATATTAACTAGTCTGGGAGCCCATTTACTTACACATTTTATTATTATAATACATTCAGTTGAATCACTAAATTGGGCGGGATGAAGTACACTTGTCTTTTTGAAATCCCTTTTCCACCTAATGACTCCTCCCTCTTCTTGAGTCAGACAAATTATTAATGTTAATGTAGTTTTCATACAAAATATAATGCAATTCATTGGTATTTATCCATCGTTTTCAGGCCATCTTATCCAAAGCAATGCCATTGCCATGTATCTATCAGTAGTTGGACCAACTAACTAGCTTCTATTCACATACCAAAACAACCGTAACAAGATCTTGCAAAATTTGAATCATGAAAATCAAGAACACAATGAATTTAGCTTCACTCCTAATCAACTCCACATAAAAATATAACTTCAAAGCATACTTGTATCAAAGCACAGTCCTCATTGTTATGCAATGGGCATTTGTAGAGGAAATGTGCCCTTATCAATGATCACCATCATAGTTTTGGCTTTCGTCGCACTCCTGTACACAGAAAGAATAGGCTCTCTATCTTCAAAGGCCATTTTCAGGTTCAAGCCTTGTGCTAGAAGAAGTGATGGTGGTGAGAAATATGTTTTCAAAGCTGAGATCCTTAAATTTATTACATCCTAGTACTACTGTTCAAGTGATGTTTGATCATGATCTGCTTTGCTTTGCAGATGACAGATCAGTGGATATCAATGGCTTGAATAATGCAAATGATGGTTTGTTTGATTTTGATCCGGATCAATGCAGTCTGAATCATGGAAAATGGGTGTTTAATCGTTCCATCGAGCCTTTATATTCGGATGAAACATGTCGATTTTTGGACAGGCAGGTTGCATGCGTCAAGAATGGCCGGCCGGATTTGGATTATAGTTACTGGGAGTGGCAGCCTGATGACTGCAGATTGCCGAGGTAAATTATAGTAAAAGAGATTATTAAAAAACTGAGCATATTTTATGTTAGTGATTCTTGAAATTTGCTTGTAGATTTGATGCAAGAATGATGCTGCAGAAGCTTAAAGGAAAGAGGCTAATGTTTGTAGGGGATTCACTGCAAAGAGGACAGTGGCAGTCCTTCGTTTGCCTCGTTGATTCTGTGATACCAAAAGGGAAGAAGTCGATGAAACGAGGCCGTTTGCATTCTGTTTTCAGAGCTAAGGTGGTTATGAATCAGCACTTGTTAAGATCCAAACATTTTGTGTAAGAAAAGGAGTGTTTTTAATTTTAGGCACTGAATTACGTTTGCTTTTGTTTGATGTATTGTTAGGAATACGATGCGACGGTGGAGTTCTATTGGGCTCCTTTTTTGATAGAATCCAACACAGATTTTCATATAATAGCAGATCCAAAGCAGAGGATTTTAAAGGTTGATTCAGTTGAAAAGCATGCCAAACACTGGTTAGGAGTGGACATCCTCGTCTTCAACACTTATGTTTGGTGGATGAGTGGCCCCAAAACCAAAACTTTGTAATAACATTAACACCTCCCTTCCCTTCCCTTCCCTTCCCATCTCTCTCACATTCATCTTCATTCTCATATACTCTATTTATGTTCTGTTTTGACAAAAAAACTCTCAGAATTTTGATCAAAACACTACATATTTAGTGGGACGGAGGGAGTATTAATCTACCAAACGTGCAGATGGGGTTCGTTTGCAAATGGAGCTGAAGGGTATGAGGAGCTGGAAACACACGTTTCCTACACACTAGGACTCAGAACATGGGCAAATTGGGTGGATTCAAACGTTAATCCCTCCAAAACACGAGTGTTCTTCACAACAATGTCTCCTTCACACCACAGGTGAGTCACTCCCTCCACAACCACCAAACTATATTAGGCCTAAAGAACTCTTCAATCTTGAAGTAGCATTGGCTATCTTTTCCTGCATTAGGCCTGCAGATTGGGGCCATGAAAACGGCACCAAATGCTTCAATGAGACGAGGCCGGTGGAGGAGAAAGGACACTGGGGAAGCGGGTCCGACAAGAGGATGATGAGCGTGGTGGGGGGAGTGGTGAGGAGGATGAAGGTGCCGGTGACTGTGATCAACATAACTCAGCTGTCGGAATACAGAATCGATGCGCACACGTCGGTGTATACTGAGATCGGAGGCAAAGCATTGAAGGAGGAGCAGAAGGCTGATCCTTATCACTATGCAGATTGCATACATTGGTGTTTGCCTGGAGTTCCTGATACTTGGAACCAAATACTCTTTACACATTTGATGCTATACCAAGAAAAGCCACACATATAAGCAGCAACAACAACAAACATAAAAGAGGAAGTAAATGATTTTTGATTAACGTGTGCAAATTTGGCAACTGGATGATGATATTTTCAATTTTTTCTGTTTGGAGACCTCCATTTTTCATGTTTGATCTTCTTCTTCATTTTCTTGTTTTGTTTAATTTGTGTTTGTTTCTGTCATTTTTTGTGCGTGTGTAAAGCGGTTGTTTTTTTTTTTTTTTTAAATCTTTTCAGAAAACATGTGAATAGTGAAATACGCGGCACAACTAAAGAAGATAATAAATTATTTATATTATAACTAAATTCGTGCCCTTTCCTCAAAAACCATTTTCAATTTTATGCTCAATGTGAGTATTTGATATCAATAAAAAGACTACATATATACGATATATATTTAATGCTTCAATTATGTATAAACAACTTTCTATTTGAGAAATATTTCTATCTGTCCTACTAATTACTAACTTGACATATTTTTATTAAGGAGAAAATTAATAGTACCCCTTTTGAAAAAGTGCATGAAGAAAATACCCAAAAGTTTTGAGTACATGAAGAAAATACCCATTTTACATATAAATCTGTGTCACACTTGAAAAAGTGTTTTGGAAAATGTGTAGAACTGAAAAAAGTAGTTACAAACTAATAAAGTGAGTCAAAAAGTGGGCAGGTCAACTTTATTTTCTCCCACTTGTACCGCCCCATCCCCTCTCCATAGAGGCCAATGGAGACTCGTATGAAAACATTCCTCCTAATATACATGTATATAATCATCCCCTAAACCTAATGGGACTCGAACCGCTAGACTTGGACCGCTGGACCGCTCGACACATCTCGGCCATGGCCGGGCGGTTCAAGGTGTTCCATCTAGCGGTTCATACATTATAAAATACTACATCGAGTTAGGAGTAATTTCCAATTTGAATCTCTCGATTTCGTTGTGTTTTCAATTTACTACATTTTTTGCAAAATGGTTGCGCATAAATGTTAAATATTGCAAATTTGGATCATTTTGAAATTTTCAACTTCTGCCCTATTTCGTTTTTTTATTTCTGGACCGTAAAACTATCCAATTTTTGCGTTTCTCAACATTATAAAATACTACATCGA
>JAPKLX010000100.1:148145-160056 GCA_026898415.1 Leonotis leonurus | reverse complement strand
AGTAATGTCCAATTTGAATCTCTCGATTTCGTTGTGTTTTCAATTTATTATATTTTTTGCAAAATGGTTGCGCATAAATGTTAAATATTGCAAATTTGGATCATTTTGAAATAAACATAAATGTGTAAGAAATGTGTAAGAGTGTGTAAGACTTTTTGTACTATTTTACATTTTTAAAATAAAATGAGTATTTTCTACATACATGTTAATGTTTTGGGTAAATTCTACATTCATTTTTTCAAAGTGGGTAGTTTTACACATTCTCACTTTTTATTAACCAAAATACAGATGAACTTTCATAGGAGGAATGCAGTAAGAGCTATTTTGAATCTTGAACGTCTACACGTGATTTATAGTCAATGACTAAATTCGCAACTTGGCCCCTAATTCCTAAATATTATAATGTAATGTTATTACATAATGAATTACTTTGTCTTGAAAAATGGAAACTATGGGAGCACGCTCAGGACTTAGGTTAAGAGTCACGAGAGAGAGAGAGAGAGTGGTATTGTTGGTTTCTGAGATATTTTGGGTATATTAAAATTCATTAGTTTATTAATGAATCTCAATTCGCCACAGGTAAAACCTTAACTAAAATTGGGTATTGGGCTGGACAAAATCCATTTATTTTGAATATTGCAACCTTTCTCAAGGAAAAATTACTAAACCAACTTTGAAATATCTTAGCCTTCCAGATATTTCATTCAATAATCTTTCTATTACATAATTAACCTATTTATTTTTTGTACGAAAATTGAAAAACATTCAACAACTATATATTATAAAAAATTAATTAATATTTATAGCATCGGTTTTTATTTCAAAAATCATTATTAATAGAAAGAACGTCTTAAAATTCTTTTATGATAAGTAGAGTAAATAATCGTTATTACAAGCATCTGAGTACTGAAAGGAACCATTTTTCGTAATGCGTGTATCATTAACCACACAAATCATTATTTTAGTAAAAGGGCAGGAAAAATTAGTGCTGCTTATCTTAACTATTTTATTCAAGATATTGAAAGGAGAATCGAGGTCCAAAATCATATTGAACATTATTTCATTTCAGTAATTTATGGAGCTTTTCATAGTTCACTAATTATTTTGTAGTAAGACGAATCACAATTGATTTGAACCCGACCCACACATTTGCTGGTTGGCGGGTAATTCAAGACCCAACATTATCTAATGAAGAGAAGACACGTCAGCAAACGCTATACACTGGCTGCACCATAGCACTACCCATAGCAGAAGAGTATCTGAAGCATAACGAGTAACGACACAATTGCATTAGAGTAGTGGGGAGAGTTTTATCAGGAGACTCATCGGGAACTAAGCTCTCTCGTTTCTCTGCAATGGCTTCTCTACTCAACTCCGTACATTCACTTCGACTTTCTTCGAACTATGATGCATTCAATTCGCTGCGAAATCGACGGCTGACGGCTAATCCGAGCTGTATTTCCCTTAATAGTAAGCGTACTTCTTCAACATAATATCTTATTTCTGTTTTGGTCGATGACGTACTTGCTGTCTGTCCTTTTAAATACTAATTCGATGCGCATTGAGTTTTTTAGGTCGGAGACTTATAGTTAGAGCTACTGAAACAGATACGGACAAAGGTACGGTGGATTTCGTTGTTCTGTTTTTGTTTTTTGGCGGAAGTTCCGGTTGATATGGAGATTTTGAATGGTTGAAATTGGTTGCCTATGTATTTAGGTTTGAATGCTCATTTGAGATTTTATTTGATATGTGGTAGCTGGAGCCAAGGTACCAGATAAGGCACCGGCTGATAAAGGTTCGAGCATAAATCAGATCCTTGGTATTAAAGGAGCTAAACAAGAAACTGTAAGTTCGTCTTTTTGAAATATGGATTTATAGAATTTTATTTTGGGCTTGAAATTGATGACCTTGTTATAGAGTAGTGGACTTTATCTGTGACAACAAATTAATTCATATTTACATTTTGCCATTGAATGTGGTGATACTTTAGAACAAGTGGAAAATTCGAGTTCAACTGATGAAACCCGTTACATGGCCTCCTCTTGTTTGGGGTGTAGTGTGTGGAGCTGCTGCCTCAGGTAATTTATATTACTGGCAACATGGGGTGGTTTCTTTAGCAGTTTTTTTCTTTATAATTTCAAGGATGACAATGAGACCAATATATAATTTCTATCATGAGCATACTTAGTAATGCAATTGCTGATAATATTGTTGTGTATAGGATTATTCCAAAAGGCAAACATATAGCGTGCTTAAGCTTAATTCCATGAATAACTATGCTTCTAATCTTCAAATAATTAGTTGACTGCTTCATTTATCCGCATTTCCACGATAGACAAGAATAATTTAATTTCTCCTTGGTGATCTCTACATCTTGTACAATTACCCTGACTTCCTCACAGGAAATTTTCACTGGACTCCAGAAGATGTAGCTAAAGCAATAGTCTGCATGCTTATGTCTGGACCTTGTCTTACCGGCTATACTCAGGTACTTCACATATTAACCAGATGCTTATTAGTTCTGTAACTTCCATATCTGCTATAATCCATCTATGTATTTATTATAGACAATAAATGACTGGTATGATAGAGAGATTGATGCCATTAACGAACCTTATCGCCCAATACCTTCAGGAGCAGTATCTGAGAACGAGGTACTAAAGATTTATGTTTCATGGTATAAAAATGATCATGTTCTCCAATACTAAATATATATTTTATCAGGTGATCACACAAATATGGGTGCTGCTCCTAGCAGGCCTTGGGTTGGCTGGACTGTTAGATGTCTGGGTAAGTCTTTCAAAAGGATATTTCTTCCGCTGCAAATGTTCTAGAATCTTACTCTACTTGCTTGTTTTATATAGGCAGGGCACAATTTTCCAGTGATATTTTACCTTGCTGTTGGTGGATCCTTATTATCCTACATATATTCAGCTCCTCCCTTAAAGGTGTTCACCTCATTCTTGAATTTAATTTATAGTTTGAAGTTTGAAAATTTGGAGAAGGATGAAAAATTATAAATTTACTTTTCATTTTGCAGCTCAAACAAAATGGATGGATTGGCAATTTTGCCTTAGGAGCGAGCTATATTAGTTTGCCTTGGTAATTTTCTTTTTTACTTCAAGCTTTGTACAATAGTTGTCTGGATCGCTACAAATATTTCAAAAGGGAAAAAACAATACTTGACTTTCTAGGAATTTTATGCTGTTTGACTGTAATCCTTTGTTAAGTCCGGAATTACTAGAATTGTCAGTGCCATACTTCTGGACTCAATTGTCATAAATTTTACTAAGGACTCATGTCTTCTAGCTACCATTGGTGGCTAGTAGGAAAGTTGCAGAATCAATTCATTTAGTTGAGGGAATTAAAGATCTGAACTGGTTTCTGATCAACGTATGAGATAGTAGTGTTATGGACAAAATCTGGTGGAAAGTAAGATCCTGCTAATACTTTTCTAAAAAAGAAATGCGGATTTTTTGCAAAGACTAAAAGTAATACTTTTGAATGTAAATAGTTTTAGCTTTAAGATAACATTTTTTCAGTGGTCAGAACTGAGAAGTATTTTGGATTTACTCGTATTAATGGGATTTTACTTGAGTCAAAAAATGAATTTCTAGAGGTAAACTAGGCATGTGCTATTTCGAAATTCAAATAGTCATTATTTTGTCAATTCGTGCTATGAACATCCTTTTCTCCACATTTGTAGTATGTCTTATGATGTTCAGAATTCTCCATCATATGCTTCTTAACACTTTGAAGATTTCAATCATAGGTGGGCTGGCCAAGCTTTGTTTGGGACCCTTACACCAGACATTATTGTTCTCACAATGCTCTACAGTGTAGCTGGTGTATGTGATACCTAATTTTTCTATCTCGATCTCCTTATGTTCCGATGCATTAAGATGATCTTTATAGAAATTCTGTTCTTGTTCTGTAGCTGGGAATAGCAATTGTAAATGATTTCAAGAGTGTTGAAGGAGATCGAAAAATGGGACTGCAGGTACTTCTTATGGATTAGTTTGATGCATTTGTGTGGAATCTTTTTATATAAATGTATCCGGAAGCAAATTCTTGGCACCTTATACGATATCATATTTACAGTCACTGCCGGTGGCTTTTGGCTCTGAGACTGCAAAATGGATCTGTGTTGGTGCTATCGACATAACTCAGATATCTGTGGCTGGTAACTGCTTACTCTTAACTTGAAAGATAACTTTTGACAAAGATATTCTAATGATCAGCTTCTTTTGTTTTTGCAGGATATCTTCTAGGTTCTGGTAAACCATTGTATGCTTTAGCACTTTTAGCATTAATTGCCCCCCAAGTCTTTTTCCAGGTATTTATTGTTGAGATTCATCTTAATCATTTTAATAGTTCCTACGAGTTAAAGTGGACATTTATATTTTATCTGAGCTTGGGTTTCTGATCTGAGTTCCTATTGCTGGCGTTTCGTAAAGAGTCAAGTACAGACAAATAAAGTTTTGGTTGACACAACAAGAACGAAATAAGATAATAGTCTAAGTTAACTTCGAGTTTATTATACTTTGCCATGTTCAAAATTTGATATAAGTATCTCTCCTCACAGAATTAAGGACCTCTATCATAAATTACCAAAGTACTGTAAAATATCAATGTTGCATATCTGTGCATTTTGTTTCCCCTGGACTATCATACGCTGCTCTGACTCGTGAATGTAACTGCCATCTGATGTAGTTCAAGTACTTCCTCAAAGACCCAGTGAAATATGATGTCAAGTATCAGGTATTACTTCCTCTCAATACTGACACAGTTACCAGGGTGATTCATTCTCATGATTCATGAATTTAGCCAACAAAAAGAACAGCTGAACCTGTTTTATGTTCCATATACTAGTGACTCCATCTTCTATTTCAGGCTAGTGCGCAACCATTTCTTATACTCGGTCTATTAGTCACTGCATTAGCAACTAGCCATTGATCTTCACGTTGAAGATAAATGTCAGAAAGTGAGGCCATACATAGCCCGGACTGCCCATTCTATCTTCTCGTCAGCTTAGCTTCCGGTGAACATACAGCTGCCTAGATTTTATTGACGATTGTTTCGTTGCGTTCATCCTCCTAGAAGACGTCCTATTGTGCAACAGGGTCATCTGTCTATTTATTGTTGCTATAGTTTGAGCTTCATATCTTGCTAGGGCCTTTTGTTAAATTAGATCATAATTTTACTCGAAACTAGTCTTGTGGATTGTTACCAGGAGCTATATTTTCATAATGGAATATTTGACAGAATTAGTCGCATTAGTTTTATGTCCACACCCGTCCATGTCTTTGGTTATCATTGTTTAAGAGAAGTTACTGTTTCCACGTCATTGCCTCTTAACTGTAAATAAGAAACATTTACAATTACACCAGATATTATCGTTCTCACACTGCTCTACAGTGTAGCTGAGTATCAAATATTCTTGTAATAAAAATTAGTGACATGCATACATTTAATTGGACAGACATAATAGTTATACATAGCAAATAATGCTAACCCTTGTCATAGTGGTTTTACAAGCACGAGATCGTTTATAATATACGTACACAAACTGAAAATCTATTCGGATCCGGTCATATTTCAAATGTAATTTCAATAGATCACATTTTATGCTGCACAAATTGATAGATCTAGACAGACTATTTAAATTTAAAATTCATAATTCAAATTGTTATTTATTAATTATTGTTATTTAGTTATTGAGTTTAGTGCCTGTGGTCTTAAGGTTAATTAGAGTTAATTATTACTCCATCTGTTCACGAAAGTGTTTAACATATTTTCTTTTTGGGTTGTCCACCAAAGTGTTTAACACTTCAAAGTTTCTATTTATAATACTATTTTATACACATAATCCAATTAAAAATTATAAATCATGTGAGACTCAAACTCCACTAATTTTACTTTCACACTCCACTCATTACACTCCTTACACACTATTCACAGTCAACTTTTTTTTTCTTCTTAAAACCCGTGCTATGTCAAAGTGTTAGACACTTTGCAGGACGGAGGGAGTAATATTTATAGTTCCTTCTTAAAGTTTAGAAGTCAGATTTGGAATTAGAATTTTGACAACTTCGGTTGGGGCCAGAACTGTAGGTTCTGAGTTTATCGGCTTCGACTTGGGCAGAACTTCGATTCTGAGTTCTTTTCGTTTTTCTTTTCAGACCCCATCGCACCAGCCACTGGCACCGCGCCCAGAGCGTTCTCAGCAGGGGCGTCTGCTACCTTGCTTTCCCTCAGCCCGACATACCCTCCACTGCACCAACTTCATACACCACGAGTTCACGAGTAGCCCCGCCGAGCGCCTGCTCCACTTCAAGATCGGCCTCCATTCCAACTCGCACTCATCGCCACCACAACGTGGGCTGTCTTACTTGAAGTTTACGACAACAAACACGATCAGCTTTCAAGGGTTATTGGACCCATCTACGAGGCTGAGGAGGGCGCGCACCCACCCTCCGTGGAGCTACAACAATTTGAACTTTCGAACCTTTCTTCTAACGGGTTCAACGTGGAAATGATTGGAGATGGACGAGAGCGTGAGAAGATATCGAAGTAATGCGAGGTCAGTTCCCTGATTTTAGCCTTGCGGATAAGGCTGTTCTGGCGACGACGACAATTGATAGAGCGACTATTTAAATTTCAAATTCATAATTCAAATTGTTATTTATTAATTATTGTTATTTAGTTATTGAGTTTAGTGCCTTACGGGCTTGCCGTGGGTCTAGGGTTAATTATTAATATTTATAGTTCCTTTTTAGAGTTTAAAAGTCAGATTTGGAATTAGTATTTTGACAGCTTCTGCTGGGGGCAAAACCGTAGGTTCAAAGTTTATCGGCTTCGGCTTGGGTAGAACTTCGGTTTTGAGTTCTTTTCGTTTTCCTTTTCAGATTATTCAATAAAATTTCCCTTTGTTTATTCCCTTCGCGGCTTACTCTATGCTACAAATCAAAATCATACAATTGAATTTTACTAATCTAAGTTTCTTGCATCTTTAGATGCACAGTAGGATTACAAAAATTATCTTACAACATTTGATCAATTTCACAAAAGAGAAAATAATGCTTCCCAACTTAAATTAGTTATTGAACTTGTTCTGGAAGTTGCTCCAAGTGTATTCTCCAGTGCTACTATTATAGGGATTAACTGGGTCAGTATAAAGATCAGTTGATCCTTTTACGTCCCTTACAGATTCTTCATCTTCAAACTTATGTGTCAAAGTATTTTGATATCTACTTAGACATTGAAACTAAAAAGCTAGGGAGTGTACTTGCAGCCTCAGAGGCAATCCTCAAACGATTTTCCCACGAAAACCAATTCTTGGACACTCCTTTATTGTGGACGTGTTTGAACAATGTCCCATTTGATACAAATTCGTACACCAATATGAGAACCTCCGATTCCAGACAACATCCTAAAAGTTTAACGACATTTCAATGATTGATCTGTGTGAGTATGATGACTCCATTGATGAATTGTTCGTTTTGAGATTCATCCATGATTGTGGACTTCTTTATGGCAACTAGGGTTTTGTTTGGTAGAATGCCTTTGTAGACAATGCCGAATCCACCTTTGCCGATGACTCTATTTTCTGCATAGCTGTTGGTAGCTTTTATGAGCTCCTCTGCGGTGAATATTTTTGATGATTCAATCGAACCTTCTCCTTTTCTTCACGTAGAAATAAAGGCTTGTCATGAGATTCCTTTTCTTCATGTAGAAATAAATGTTAGATTAATTTCTAATTAATCATAAAGTGGTCACATATATAATTAATATATGTGTTAATTGTTATTATATAAAGTGTATGACCCTACATGTAATTATAATAATCATTGAGGGGATGACTTATAATTATGATAAAATATTTAATATATAAGGATGTATGGTCCCAGAGGAGTTACGTAACTCTACACTATATTCTCCCCCATCAAATTAGGCGATACAGAAAAGAGGCGTAACATTCTCTGAAAGATCCATCAAGCATCCAAACCAAGTCAATCCTCTACAAAATCATTCAATGACGAGTCTTGGTTAGTATTTCATTTATTGATATTCATATAATGCGATAATTCATGTTTTAGGATTTAACACTTTTATGTTCTGGCCTATGAATCATAATTCCTACAATAAAGGCTTGTTATCACAATTGCCAATGAGAGAGATCCCAATCCATTGTAACGACCTAGATTTTTAAAAGCCATATATATATATATATTATATTTATTATTATAAATTTTGAATTATTATTTTACCAATTTGAAAGTTGAAAGTATATCAATTAGTTATGGCTGTTATATTTTTAAGGAATGTTATATATTATTTTATTATTATATAGCCCTACCCTAAATACCCACCTTTCATATATATATATATATATATATATATATATATATATTCCCACAAACTTTTATTTTTCTCCTAAAACAAATCCACCGTTCCCTTCCACCTACTTTCAATATGTGTTAATTATACAAACTAGTCAAAAAAGATTGTAAAAGACAAACAATAGTCACAAACATAAAACTATTTAAATTCTAGCCATTTTGGATGTGAATTACCATAAATACCCTTATACTTAAATTCAATTGTATGAATGGTACAAATGGCATGAAAGGTATGAATAATATTCATTCATACGACTCATACGCACATTTTAATAAAATTAAGTATTACGTATGAATGGTACGATTCGATATAATTCATACGTTCATACTCAAAAATGTAAAATATAATTATAAGAGTATTTTAGTACAAGAAATTTGTAAATGACTAGAATTTAAATATTATTTTATTGATGGCTATTATTTGTCTTTTACTATCTTTTTTGACTATTTTATATAATCACTCTTTTACTAACTATTATAGCTTTCAAATTTTTCTATAGTACAAAAAGAAAAGGAGTGTCATCCCCAAATGATGTAATTTAATTATTTTTATCATAATTATATATATATATAGATATACACACGTATGTGTGTGATTGTATTATATATATATATATATACGTGTGTATATCTATATATATATATATATATAGATACACACACTATGTGTGTGATTGTGATATATATATATATAAGTATGCAGCCTGTGTGTTTATACATTTATGCGTGTAATATATATATTTATATAATGCGTGCATGTGTATATACATATATGTTATGCATGTGTTTATATATATATATAGAGTATGATTATAATGAAAATAGATTTACTTGTGTTAACTAAAAGTAAATTTAAATTATTCATATTTTTTATCTAATTGATATAATTAAACTATACTTTAATCAATAAATTATAGTAAGAAAGAATAACAAATTCCATGTTTTTAGAGAAAATATTTTAAATAAAATATATACCAAAATTATCTTTTAATTTGTATCATTGATCTAAATAATTTAACAGTCAAGATTTATTTTTAGTTAACTCGTACACAATCATTTTTATTTGATCTCTTCTCTCTCTATATATATAAGTATGCGTGTGTTGTGCATATATATACATGTATAGATGATTAAATTAGAATCTTATTTTTATTCTTGACGCAATTCTGTGATCTATTAATTGTTTACCATCTGGCTATCTCGATTGAAGTACTTATTAGGTGAGGGATGTCCTTTATGGTTAAATGTAATTGCTAATATTTTTACTGTATACGTGATTGTTATGTTGAAATGTCAAACTTACGTGATATATGAAAAGTCTTGCGCAAGCGTACGAATGTCAAAGACTCGGTAAAGGGTTTGAGATTCGAAATGATCATTGGGGTAAAAGCCCACCGTGCAATACGTTATACATTCTATGGGCATTTGCATGATTCGTTATGTGTCGTTTAAATATTGGCTGTTACGTGTTCTTTACTGAGTATGTGGATATACTCATCCCTTCATTATATTATATTTTTCGAGCTAAGGAGTCCGGCAGTGGCGTGGTGGCGGCCGATATGACACTGTTTTTATTTTACTTATATTTTATTTTATTTTTCTGTTAATAGATATTCACGATGGTCTGGTTTTACAGTAAACTTCCCGTTATTTATTAGTTTAAATACTCAAATGTTATTTTTAAGGGCTTTCGTGCTATAGTATTTCAAATATTTTGTTCATGAGATTTAAAGAGTTATTTTTATGATTGATATCAGAGCGGGTCTAGAATCCTGCAGACTCGCAAATTTTTCAATTTAAAATTTTTCAAAAAAAAAAATTGTCATCTGCTTTTGTTGTGCTGCGTCGACTCTATACATGTATATGAATGTTATTGAAATTACGAGCTATATATATATATATATGAATGGTTTATGAAGTTATGATATTATATTGTTGATGATTACGAGATACATTAATTATTTATGATTATTTTCTATGATCATATACGGTATGGTGATACTGTGCATATTCTTTATTTATAATGTTGTTATTTTATATGCTCATGTTGTCACGCCCCGTCCTCCGCCCTCGCGGCAGAGTCCGGGCGCACGACTATAGAAAAGATAAATAAAGATAAAGTGGAACATTGAAAGCTTTGACTGAAACAAAAGATATTTCGATATCTGAGTTCAGTTTAGACGAAGGGTTAATTTACATAATTGGCACCTTCGCCAGAACATACTGATGGAACCTCTTGCAGCGGAATAAGGATCGACATAAGTCTACGTGTATGAAGACACGTAGACACCCAAGACTTAATAAAAGACCGACAAACCCGCCATAGCATCTCCCATCATCACGTCTCAACCTGCACATTTATAAATACATGCAGGGCTGAGTACAAACGTACTCAGTAGGCACATGCCGAAATCGCATACATACATATATAATTGTCAAGCCATTCTAAGTGATACATAGGGATTTTTGTCACTAAAGCACCTATGTTCACAAAAGCATTTCTTTTCTTGAAAATTCTGAGTTCGACTGATCGGTCTAAGTTCTTTCGTAATCAAGCATATATGTAATTTATGTGTGCCGGGAAGGTGGCCACCTTCCACGGACACCTTGACCGGCCAACCCGCTAAGATGACTCACGGTCCTTGTGTATACTAGTTCAAGTGGGGATGCTTACCCACTGGAACCCAAATTCGATTTCATAATCATAGCAGATATGTATCATACAAAACATAAAACATTCATGGCAAGACAATACTTGAAATATCAATTTCAATTCAAAAGCTATTTGAAAAGAAATAACATAAATGCGGATAAACACACATATTTTCTTTTAGTATAAGAAAGCCTACTTGGATCGTCTTGACTGACGACTGCTTCTTTCTCGAACTGCGGTCCTGACCTTTCGCTTGACCTTCATGTAACGAGCTAACTTATAAAAAGATTCGAGTCTTAAAGGAAATAACTTCTATTCTATTCCTAGCTCGAATTCATTAACTTTTCAACTCTTAGGTTTTTAGGGTTTTCAATACTGTTCCTCGACTCTTTAAGTCTCGGCTTAAATGATTCTGGAAAAACCCTAATTCATTTAGTTATAACGTACGTCTTATAAAGAGTACTAACAAGGAGGGAATTATGAGGTTTGAAACATAATGCGGTCGAAAAATCGACATGACCTCTACGTTCATTCAACTTATCCCTCGTTTAATCAAAACGAGTAAACCAACTAACACACATCAACATTGCCCCATTCAACTCTCTCTCTCGAGTGAGGACTCCGTTCCTCCACTCGAACTTATCCCAACTAAATCTCAAATCGTAACAACAACAACAAATCAACATTTCAAACATTTCAACATTTCAAACATTTTGAATTCATTTCGTTTTTCACTGCGCAGTCTGAGTTAAACTCGATTTTGAGCGTTCAAAAGTACTTCAAAAATTTTAAATTTCGAGATATTAGTTCAAGACATTTAAAGGAACAACTTTCATTTAGGAAATATTTTCAAAAT
>JAPKLX010000100.1:106761-138145 GCA_026898415.1 Leonotis leonurus | reverse complement strand
GCTCCAGCTAGCTGCCAGTCCATCTGTTCCTTAACAGATTACTCACTGTATAGCCATTTAAATTTCAAAACCCAAAATCAATTTTATATGATTTCAGAACTTCTTTTCCTAAATATAGAAATTTAAGCTTTTATAACAAAACAAAATGAGGTATATAAAGGATTTGAATTGTTCTCCCTGTTTTCTGTTCTAAAACTAAAAATCAAAATTTTGAAAACACCACCGAATTAGGCGAGTCGGACTAGCTCTTAGTTGAAACGGTAGAAAACGTAGAAATTTTTATAGGCCTTCAAGCTACTGCCCGACCGAGAGAAAACGAGAATAGGGGGATATGATAAGTTCGGCAGTGTCGAATGGCTGCGAGCAGCGGCGAGCGGTGGCTATCACCTCGACCCACTGCTTATGTTCTTCGTTTAGGGCGAGGTGCAAGCTAGGAGATGGAAATAATTAGCGAAAAAAAAACAGAAGAAGAAGAAGTAATTTTTAGGATGAGATATACGAATTTCACATAGGGAGATATTATTACATAATAGAGAGATAGTAGGTGGGGAATGACAGAAAGGGGGGAAGGTGTCGTCAGGTTTAGGAATGGAAATTAGGATTTTTACTTCTTTATGCTGAATTCATTATTTAAATTCCATTAATGGACCATAAATAAATTATGAAATGGGTCTTTCACTTAATTAGATTATGGGCCATTGAAATCTTATTTTAAATTTAATTAGATGTGTTTCTGTTTAAATTAATAATTAGGCTAGGTACTTAATTCACTTTAGTGTTTGGGCTTTATTAATAATATTGTTTACATTTAATATTAATTAGTATATTTAATATAATATTATTTTTTTTAACTTACGTAATTGATTTTATTAAGATGCTTTAGTAAAACAATTATGTTTTAATAATAAATTTTCAGATTAGCAATAATTATTTCTTAAACTATGTTTAGTTTAAATATTTTTTAATAAATATTAAAGAATGATTCTTAAAAGTTTATATAAGTATTTTCTTTAAAAGGAACAAATATTAATTAAGTTATGTTTAAATCCTTTATTTTATTAATATGTAACTAGGTACGGCGCGACTAAGGCTTTGACGTGGTTTTAATTGCTCAAATCTATTTCAAAGTTCAAGGTTTAAGGTGTGGTGATTTATTTAAGTTATGCCGTTGATTATCATTGTCCATTTTAATATTATGTGTTGGTCGTATGTTTTAATATGAAACTATGTTGGTAAGTAGCAAGGCCGTTATTCAAAGTTGCCTCAAGTTGCTCTCACTCTATGTTATGCGCAAATCAAGTTATGTTGTCAGGGGCCCGCCAAATGGGTCCAGGACATCACAGTCTTTGGTATGCCACCGTGCGAAATCAAGTCTATGTTATATGGCCATATGTGTTTACCATTTTATTAACGTGGACAACTCTTGCATAATATCACACACTGAGTATACTTTTGTATGTTCATTCTCCACATTAACATTTCAGGTACTTGAGCTCGGAAGCGCGTGGGAAGTCGAATGACGTATCATGATATTTAAGAAAAACTTTATGCACTTATATATTAAGTACTTTTGTTATGCATTTCTATCTTAAGTACTTTTGCAAGGAATGCTAGACTTTGAAAGTTTGTGTATTTTGATTGACTTGCAAAACTATATTATTATGCTTAGTCAATTATGGTTATTTTAAAAGGGATTTGTTAGTTTATTTCAATTTACTACTATTTTAAGTTTAAAGATTTTATTTTTACTAAGTCTTTAAAAAAATATTTATTTCACTTAATTATGTTTTAGTCTTTATTAAATATTATTTCCGCATTAAATATTTATAAATTAAAGTCATATAAGATTATGGTGTTACAATTAAGGAATTATAAAATATTTATAACATAATAAGTAAATCTCCTTTAGGTAGGAGACAAACTTGTTTAGCTACCTATGGTAGCTGAAATAAAACTCGCATAAACTAGATAGAGAAATACAATGTTTATTGTGAAGAAAACTTAGAAGATTTTTCGATGATCTAAACTTCCTTCAATGCCTCATTTATATAGGAGTCTCTAAGCCTCCTATCCTCGCTGCATTATTGCATTGGATTCCTTATCTTGTGGATCACCCTTCTTTCACGTGAAGCTGGGTCCAGATAAGGCTGTCAACACAAACATCTTGTAGTGGTCGGACCCCTTCCTTGAATTATTTTAGTGGTCCGTCTCTATTATTGTTCCACCGACGATTCCTTTTTGGGTGGAACGTCTCTTTCTGTCACCCACCTTTGTCTTTTTCTTTTTGGCGGATACTTCTCGTTCACATGCTTTCTTTTATCGAAAGCATCTTCTGCTTTATCCTCACATGGCTCCTTTATTTTTGTTGGCCATCTTCCTTTTTTGGAGGGGCCTTTGGAGCTCATACTCTCAGAGAAGTATTCATATCTCCGTACTCATTAGCTCGGAATTTCTTCTTATCTTATTTAGGTAAGAAGTCTTTCCCAAACTCGAGCTCTCTTTGGGATGGACAATCCGAATAGATTTTGGACTCCCAATGGCCAAAGTGAGCCATGTTGCAAAATTTGCGATGAGTTTCTTTACTCATGACTATCTTGTTTTCCCACAGAAGAGTTCTTTTCTCTCGAACGACTCCTCTGGAAATTTGGTTGTTTTTCCTGTCATAGTGTTTAACAGGAATGTTCCATTCGTTGAATTCTGGAAGAACTTGAATGGAAACTTGACTTTGTCCATCTCTGTGAGACAAACCCATAATCCCCATGCTTGCCTTGTTGTGATTTGATCATCAGAAATTGAGGCAATCATTGGAACATCATTAGATGATGCCTTGATTTGGTTGAAGGCATCCATTCGGGGTCTTCGTAGCCTTATGTAGTGAAAAGCCTCATGGTTCCCCTTCTCTGCTGGTTCTGGTGCTGCACTTATGAAATACAGCTCCAGTGTATCACCTCGGCAAAGTTGTTCATTATTTGCCCAAATTTCTGCACCGCTTCTTGGATCCACCGAGGTAGACCTTTAATTTCTGGAAATGATGGAGATATCGTATAAATTGAGGCAAGTGCCCCAAATTCATACCATTTCTTGACATCATGAGGTTTTGATCCCGACATCATCCAAACCCTTGGATATTTTCCCGAGACATCAACCCTGCTAGAAGTAGGATTGATACCTACTCTTGTAAGTAGTTTCTCCCAGTTTTCTTAGTAAACCTGTTCAGAAGAGGAGAAAACAATCATGTTAGTATCAGCCTCAGATTTGCCTGTCCTTGGCTTGAGACTAATCTCTCCCTCCTTTTCCCTAGAGGTGGTGGGTTGACATGATGTTTCAGGTGGTGAAACCTTTGCATCATCTTTTTCTTAGGCCAGTGGTTCAGACTCCACTGACTTAGAACTCGCTTGAGGGGTATTTGATTCCCCTTCTACCGGTTTAGGTGCCGGAACACGAAACTCTACTTTTTCTAGATGTTTTTTAGAAGCCCGCAGGATTGGCTTTTCCAATACTGACCCTAACTGAGTATAGGTCAGCAAACAGACTCGTATTCTACCGGAGACTTTCGTCTTATCGGTAGCTTGCATTTTCCCCATCTGATCAACATGGAGAGTGAACTCATCCCATTCTTCCATAAGCATTTCCAAGTTCTCTCGGAGATGCCTCTGGGCTAGGATGATGGATCCAGTCTCAGCAGACTCCATCCCTTGTTAGAAAATCTGTAAGAATATTTTCATGAGATTTTAATACAACAATATCATAAATATACTATTGACATAAAACTTGCCATCTAAGTAATCTAGCCTTTTCATGCTTTGATTCTATGTTGTTTTTCAGGAAAGCTTTAGCCTGTGTATTATCAACTTTTAAAGTAAATTTCTTGGCTAGTAAAAATAAAGGCCATTTTTTAAAGACCTTTACAACTGCGAAGAATTCCTTTTCGTTGATATGCCATCTAATGGCCTCGTTTTCTGGGAACAAAGCACTGCAATATCTGCATGGTTCTTCCCCATATGGAGTTATCTTCATTAGGACAGCTGCCCACTAATGATCACTCGCATCTGTATGGAGGACCAGATCGTCATCATCCTGTGGTATTGAAAGCTTTGGAAGGTTTCTACATTCCTCATTTAATTTTCTCATTCCTTGTCGATGTTCTTCTGTCCAGATGAACGGAACATCCTTTTTTAGCAAAATGCTAAAAATCTTTCTGTGTTTTGCAAGATTTTTGATAAACATTCCTGCAAAATTGACAACTCCTAGAAAACTCTGAAGTTGTTTTTTCTCTTTCAAATCCTCTGGAACACTTTGGACCTTTTGTACAATATGATCCTGTAGAGTAATTCCAGATTCATCAATCTTTATTCCCAAAAATTCTATTTTTTGGGTTGCAATTACTGTTTTCTTCTCTGACAGTATTAATCCTTCCTTATAACAAACATCTGCAAATAATTTAAGATATTTGATATGTTCATCCATATCTTTTGATGTTATTAGTATATCATCAATATAGACAAACAAGAAAGAAAAATAATCTTTAAAAAGATTATCCATTTTCTTCTGGAAAATCTGGGGAGCATTAGCTAACCCCATTGGCATTGCATTCCAAACGAAATGCCCTTGTGGTGTGAAAAAGCTGTAAGCTTCTTACTTTCTTCTTCCATGCGAATCTGGTAAAATCCTGATTTGTAATCAAACTTTGAGAATACCTTAGCATTTCGTATGCAATTAATAATGTGATCTCTACTTGGGATAAAATATCCGTCAAACTCAAGAATATCATTAATTCATTTGTAATTAATGACAAGTCTGAGTTTACCTCTTTTAATCTCACCATGATTCCTTACCAAAAATCCAGGACTACTGTAAGGAGAATTGGCTGGCTCGATTAACTTCAATCAATGTGTTCCTTGATAATGATCCTCATATCCTCCTGATCTTTTAAGTTCATCATGATTGGTCGTAAAGTTACGAACTCATGCGCCCTTTCTGGTTTTACCTTCAAGGTTGCTTTGAGTTGGTTCTTTCCCCACCATGCTAAAAGATTCTCATTGTAGCATCTTGAGATTTTCCTTTTAGTTTCTGCAAGAGAAACTTGCATTTGAACTTCAATTTCTTTGTTAGAAATTAAAGATTTCTTAAGGATATGGATTTCCTCCATTTGAAGATCCTTTTCTCTGATACAGCTAAGCACTGCTTTGTTGAACCTTCTTTGATCCTTCATCTTTGGTTGACGAAGTTTGCCTTCATCACCACGTTTGCTGTGAAAAACTACTGGTAATTGGCGATTAAACGCCCCTTGCAGCCTTTGAACAATGATTTTATGTTCACAGTTGGTTGTGAACACCAATCTCCTCCTTTCATTGTCCTGCTGTATCGTTTAAACATCTGTAGGAAATTATTTCCCAACAGAATGTCTGCTCCAGTATCATGGAAATAGATTGGTGGAGTCTTAACCTTGTACCAAGGTGTTTGACCTGCTCCTCCGATTAATATTTCCATCTCTTTCACTCCTTTGGATAGGAATAAGATTCTTTTGGAGAAATCTCTTCCAGCAATTTGTGGTAATGTATCCTCAACTTCTGTTGGGAAGATTCCTCTTCTTGCTGTGCAGATTCCTGCTCCAGAGTCAATATAGGCAGCGAAGTATTCTGCCTTATACTTTTCATATAACACCCCAATTGGGATGTATATAGATAACGGACTGGTCATACGATTAAGAGTCTCTTTTCCTCTATTTTAATTCCCATTCCATTACTCACTTGTTTCCATGGTTTGTATTTTTTCAGGAAATCAAGTCCTAGAACCAGAACATCTTCGCGTCCTACTCTGCCTTTAATCTCCACAATAAAACCCCCAATATCTAGGGTTCCATTGTAATGATTTATCTTTGGTTGTTGTAGATAATACAAGACGTTGCAGGGAAAATTATTTTCCCATCTTGTAATATCAAATCTAGTCATCATTCCTCTCCATCCTTCTGGGCACCTCAGATTGACTGAAACTTGTACCCTCCATGGTGATTGAGGTTGAATATCTTGGATTGTTTTCTTTCCAAAAGGTTGCGATATAATTCTATCTCCTTGGAAAGATAATCTACCGGTGCTTAGCCTAAGACTTTGATCATGTCTTCTGACTAGCCTTTCTTGAATTTGAATGTTGACTTCCCTTCTTTGTGGAATCTCCATTCTGTCGGGACCAATGGCTGTGGTCACCTTCTTGAAAATATCAGGTATTTCGATAAATTGCTTTCCTAAGAATAACTCTGTATGATGTGAGTTGGAAAGCGTATACGAAATTTGATATGTTATTGAATAAAGTGTCTTTCCCTCATCCAATAGCTCATTTCTTTTGAAATCTTGATAAAGGGTCAGGGCTTTACTAAAGCCTGAGTCGTTGAGATTGTAGGCAATCTTTGGATAAATAATCCCAACAACTTGACCCGCACAAAGATTACCCGCAATGGTTCCCATTACTGAATCTTGCAGGTTCCGGATCCTCCTATTACATATCGCTATGTCAATAGGAGCGTCAATTCCTGTGAACGTCGTTGATTTGAGCACCAACTGTATTGCCCCAATTTATTTTTTCGGCAATATCTGGTTTGAGTTTTTCTAAATCCTCGCATATGTCGCTTGTTGGAATCAATTGCATCTCCACTTGATTTGCAGTAAACTCGATTGGAAGTGACATCTCTCGTCTAGTAATTCCATAAACGATGTGATGTCTTCTTCTTCCTAGACTAAAGTTCCTAAGAACGCTGTCTAGATTTCTCGCATTAAAGCCTTAATACTTTTGAATGTTCAAGCTTTTCTTCATAATTTTGTCGATCAGGCTTGGAGAGATCATAGTTTGACTGGAAAATCCAGTCCGATCTTCTATTTCCTGATGACAAGATTCTGCTTCAATCTGATGTTTCTGTAGATCCATCAGAGTCTCCTTCCTCACTAAGGATTTCCTCCTACTCGTATATACTCTCATCCGAGGGTATATCTTCGAATTGGTAAACTTGTACCAATTCTCGGTAGTAGATGGAATCTTCGATGTCTGGCGTAGACTCGAACTTTTGCATGCCTCTTTGCTCGTTGTCTGGACAATTTGTGGAAATGTGTCCTTTTGCCCCGCAAGTCCAGTAATTGCAATCCTTAAAACTTTCATTAGCTCTAGTATGAGCTTTTCTGAAAGTTTTTCTTGCTGGAGTTTTTCCCTGGAAACGGTTTGAGCTGGATTCATGGAATGAACTTCTGCTTCTGGCTGGACCACTTATTTGTCCAGTTTTGTAGGAGACCCTTCTGTCTAGACCACATTGTCCTTGGTTTCCAAGTTTTTCTTCTTGGATTTCTTTCTTTGGAATAAGGTTGGTACCTATTCCTCTTACTTTTTGTTATCGAGGGCTCAACCCCAATAACTACTGGAAGATCATTATCTTCACAATTTAGATGAGCTGCTTTATTGATTCTTCGCAGCTTCTTCAGATTTTTCTAAGCGGTGGCTTGTTGACACCATTCTGAAAGCTTTTGATGCACATAAGACATCCTTTTGGCGCTGCTATTATTTGCCTTAGGGATATATTCCCTGATTAGCATCTCCTTCCATGGCTTGGAAATTTTAGGAAGAAATTTTTTTTTGCAATCGTTTCATCAGCTTTTGACTGATGATGGTAGATTGTAAAGAGTTGAAGGAACTTATTGTGCGCCCTTTGATCTAAGATGGCAAGCCTTAGATTATGAAGCGCCAATAAATACTTCATTCTTTTCTCTTTATCGAATCCTTCATAATATCCTTCGCCGATAAAATGATATTTGAATTAGACACTCATCCTTCAGATAATCTTGGAGTAGGATTCCTCAATGAAGCATTGATTTTTTAACTCCATGTGGAATCCTTCCCAGACGATTTTCACCACGCCCGCAAGACTAGTTTCAAGAATTTTCACTAGTCCTTGCTTGTCGAGGTCGAGTGTTGCTACTGCAATCCGTATCGATCCTCCCCATTCATCAATGACTAATTCACGATCTTTGAAGCTAACTTCATCGACATCGAGCATTACTTCATATGGATGAATGGGATCAATGGTGGCCTTTCCAACCGGTGAATCTTGGATTCTGGGTTGTCACCTTCTTCTTGTTCTTTCCATTAGTATATCCTCATCTGGTACAGTTGAGGTATACGATGGTCCTGCATGGAAATCACGAGCTTCCCTCATGGCCTCTTCGGGTGGCGCTTGTTGATTTTGCGGCACCACTATGTGTGGAGGATTTTGGGCTTCCACCATTTGTTGGTTCATCTTGAGATCAACAACCTTCATATTAGCAAAAGATTCTGCTAGCTCTTGTAGATCATCAAGTCCGAGTCTTTCAAGGTGATTCATGATTTTCCACCTTGAAACATTCGTACATATCTTTCTACTTGAGGATCATTGCCATTTTCCTTTACAAGTAAATGATATTTTGGCCCTTCGGTGAATAGCATCTTGTTCCTGTTTTCTGAACGAGATATGTTCTCCAATTGGCCTACTCGAACCTGAATATCTTTCAAGATGGTTATAATTTCATCTTGTTGAGTAGATATTCGATTTATCTCCTGGGGTACTCTGTACAGGCAGTTGCCGTAGTTTTGCACCGTCTTTTGGATCTCCCTTAAATCAACCGAGATTTTTGAATTATCAGGGTTGATTTCTTGGAAGACTGGAGTGAACTCCCTTCTTTCTTGGTTCATTCGAAATGGGTAGGATGACTCATTTCTCTCTGCATTTCCACCTCTCTTTGAAGTGAATGGCCTACTAGGAGTAGATCTTGGTATCTACTCATCATGACGATAATCCGTAAACTTTCATTTACAGATACAGGACCATGGGTCCTTTCGTTTAGCTTGTCAGCCCAAAAAAGAAATTTTTCTTGGTGCTTACTCGTAGTAATCTCCAATTTTTGGAGAAAATACATGTAACAGAAGCATCTCGGACAATTGTCCGGATCCATTTTTCTTGGAGGTCTCATCCGTTAGGATTAATTCTATTATGTAATAAATAAAATTATAATTCCTAAATAGACCTAGGGCTCTAATACCAATTTTGAAGCGCGTTATATTGCCAAGATTTATCTCAATCATGTAAACAAAATATCAACATGTTCTAATTTCAATAAGTAATATGCTCAAGAAATTTCATAAAAATCCGGTCGGTACATATTTAAAACCCGGTCGGTTTAGGTCTCAAAACCCGGTCACAAAATTTTTTCATTATTTCTCGACCAGATTTTGGTTTAATATGAAAACCTTCCATCTTCTATTTTTCACTACCATTTTAAAATATTTTGAGCATCTTTAATTAAAATCATCTTGAAATACTAATTATTAACCATATATGTAATAGAGAAATGTTGTTCTTAATTAAACATTTAAGATAGATAAGCATGGGTAAAATAGTCTTTTTGGGCACTTTTCATATACTTTTACAAAAGAGGGCACATTTCATTTTAGTGTTATGGAAGAGGGCATTTTTCATGAATAACTCTATTTTCTATATATGCTATATTTTTTAGGACGAAAACTTTTAAGCGGGGGAGATTATAACGATCCGAATTTTTAAAAGTCATAGTATATACATATATGAAAGGTTGTCATTTAGGCTTAGGGTTATAATAATAAAATAATATATAGTATTCCTTAAAAATATAACAACCGTAACTAATAGTACTTTCAAATTTCAAATTGGTAAAATAATAATTCAAAATCCATAATATTACATAATATATATATATATATATATATATATATGTGTGTGTGTGATTGTGTTAAATATATATATACACTGTATGTGTGTGTGCCAATTGCATAATTGATATAATAAATAGGGGATGATTATAATGAAAATAGATTTGGTTGTTTTGAATAAAAATTAATCTGAATCATTCATATTTTTCATCCAATGGATATAATTAAACTATACCCTAATCACAAACTCTCTGTTTTTAGGGATAAAATATTTTAAATAAGATATATACCAAAAATATTTTTTACTCTATATCATTGATTAAAATGATTTAACAGTCAAGATTTATTTTTAGTTAATTCATACAAATCATTTTTATTTGATCTCTTCCCTAATACATACATATATATATATATATAAAAGTATACAGCGTGTGTGTTTATATATTTATGCGTGTAATATATATATATATATATTTATATAATGCGTGTGTATATACATATACTAGAAATGTGACACCGTGTAAGACACGGTGTTGCCATAATTGCTCCGTCGAGTTAATTTGAAAATTTTCATTATAAATGGAAGAATATACAAAACCAATTTTTACACTATACTCATATGTGTGTTACACTATAAGTTAATAATAATTCTCTTGTTATCTATATGATAGCAATTATAAGCATTTAATTGTAGCTAATGAGTAACAAGAAAACACATTATATATATAAACCACTATTAAAATATCATTTAGGACATCATGCATCATGCAATGCAAACATACAAAACCAAAAGTTGCACCATATTACAATGTACATACAAAAGAGAGCCTAATCATGTATAGGCATAGTGCAACATTGGTAAAAGACGCATGATTTTGTTCATACAAAAGTTGAGTTTCTAGTCTCATCAAACCATTCACCTAAAGTCACTCTTATTACACCATTCAGTCCAACATTCTTCTCTTGATGGTCCTGCCACTCCTTGATTTTAGTGATTGTTTCTCTAGGATCTTCCCGACTAAATGATCAACAATGAAATTTTTTTTTATAAGAATTATTAACATAATGTGAATTTTTTTATTTTAATGTACATTATTCACTCACCTTTATTTTTTCCAAATGGAACGGTAGTAGGTTGGGCGGGTGGATTAGGATCACGATTTTTCTTGTCTTTTGAGATACAAGACTTTGGTTTCTTCTCTTTCTTTGATGATAATGCTGCACACAAATTGTTGTCAACCATATGCAATCTTGAACATATATTTTAAAAGATCAAGAGATTATATTAAATATATGTATAATGGTTGTAGAGATATTTGTTAATTAATGTTCACATTGTTTTCATTTGTGTACACACCTTTGATGACTTCTTTGTCCTTAGACTGACCCACTGAGATAGCCTTCTTTGGCATTTTTGCCACAAGATTTGTATACCTTTTCTCTTCCGGTGGGACTAATTGTTACAAGATAACAAATTGTTCATTGCGTTAATATTGCTATGTTAGTAAATATAAAAACTATAATCTATCTAATTGCTTGAATAATTACCTGACAAACATGCAAGTGACTCCATATTAGAATCTTCAACTTCAACTGGATCGCAATGAGTCCCGCTCTTCAAAATAGCGTCTACAAATTAAGTGGTTGAAAAAATTAAAATTTTTCTAAATGAGCAAAAAATATCAATTTCAAAATAATTTTCTTTCTTTGTTTATTTTCAAATCTTCTAACAGTGACACAATAACAAATTATCATTTGCTCTAACATATGATTGCAAAAAATGTCGAAGACATTTAAAATGACCTGTATCTGATTTTCCTCTTATATGGTGGAAGAATATCTGAATTTCCATCTTCAGAAATAATAGTTGTGTCAAAATCATCTATTATAATAAAATTAATATGAGTATTTTAATGGGGAAAATATTTACTCATCGAAATCAATATTAAATATTTCACCTAAAATAAATTCAAAGTGATCAAAAGAATATGTCTTCATTAAACCGTAATGATACTGATAATATCATTATGATTAACAAAAATAGTAGATGTATTAGTAGTAACTATAATGATAATACTAATAATAATAAAAATATAATCAAGAACCTGGTTCATGTGTTAGATCTAAACGGACAAGTCTCTTTCTTTTGCCAACAATTTCCTTTTTAGCCGACTCCAATGTATAACCAGAACTTTCATTTTCAGAATCTTCACAATGAACAACAAAGTAGTTTTTCTTTTTGCCCTTGAAGATTTCTGTGACATGAAAAACCAAATGAATATACAATACAATATATCTATTTTTTTAATAGTAGATATTGTACCTGATATTGGTTTGTCATCATCAGAAGAATCAGTATTTTCATGTGCATATCCAATTGCATCATCTGTCAAAAAAATCAATAATAATGATTTTTGCAAATAATAGTTCCATATTATAATTTTCACCTTTGCTTTGTTCAACATCTTGATACATTTTCCCCTTGCCTTTATCTTTTGAAGCAATCATTACTTTAGCGTCTTGTTCATTATCTGTATTAATTTTAAGTAATAATTATAGCAAAAGACAAAAACAAATCACAACCTCATTTAACTAATAATTTCAAATTTAATAGCCACGAATGTGCATTGATTGTTAAAACATAATCGGTCAAGGATACTTTACCTAATGAATTGTGAAAAATGAGTTGCTTCTTTGTACTCTTCATTAGACCTGAAGATATACGAAATTCGAATAATATCAACTTTAATTAATAAAACACCAATATAAGAGAAGACATCAATGAACCTTTCTCCAAATAAGATTCACTAAAGTCAGTTTCTTTAGAGGGTATGGCTCCATCATCTTGTAAAATCTCAATAGCATCCACAGTGAACGTAGGAACATCTTTAAATATTCTACTTTTTATCTTTAAAAGCAAGACAATATTGTGCAGGCGTTTCCTAAGAAAATCTGATTGTGCGGTAGGACCCTGCAGTTCTAGATAATTTAATCTTGCAACTTTGCATATGTGATAAGCAAGCAATGGCGATTTCATAATATAATAAAATAATCACCTGATATTGTTTTTGATAAAACTCTGTAGGATCTACACACAAAAGTTTCTCAGCTTCTTTCCCCAAGAAAGTAACATCCGCTTGTCCAGTTCCATCAAATATCATTAGACTAAATCTGAAACTGTGGTTAAATTAAGTTACTTAATACTTGTATAAAATTATACAAACAACAAAAAAAAAAAATTTGTGATACTTAATAAATTTGCACCTTCTATTGGATATCCTCATATTCTTGCATGGAGTTGAGTAGCACATGAATTCAGAACCATATGTTGCAACTGTTTTTGTGGAACAGACTGGACAACTGATGTAAAAGTACTCTTGGTACTCATTTTCCAATCTTGCTTTAACTTTTACATTAAAGTATGTTTCCTAAAAGGCAGGACATTAATTATTATATATTGTTAGTTGTGCAAGTACATAGTAAACTTTAGTTACATACCTCTCGGGTGTTCAAGATTTGTTCAACTTTAGCAGTCTCTAAAGGTTGTTTGGGTGAACGAAATACCTTTTTCTCAAAAAAGTCAACAGATTCTATCAAGATATTGATGGCTTCTTCATTCTCGTGCTTCCTGTTTATGATATTTAAGAAAATCAAAACATATTCATTCATACATGATAAAATTCAAAATTGTACACATATTACCATCTTTGTAATTCAATCAATATTTGATCATTAGAGTCATCCAAGACAATTGACTGCGCATTGGAGGTCAGACTTAATCCTAAATATTAAAGAAAAAATATTATTTGATATTTTTTAATTTTTATTTGTATAATTTTGTCTCGTAGGAAAAGATATACATACCGTAATATGGCATGACTGAAAAATTTAGCAACAATAGCGGGGTCCGATTTGAAATGGGATCCATTTTAGCATAGATCTCATCTGATACAGAATCTTCCCAAAATGTCACCACAAAAGGTTCCAACCTACATATCAAGATAATAATTATAAAAAACTAGACATATTTATATAAGTAGAAAAATGTAAAATCGTTGATATGTAACATACTCTGTATCAACAGCAGCATACTCGCGAATGATTTTTCCCTGTCCTCTTACCGTTACCACCCGAGGTTCTTGATTAGCAATGACCACACAAGAAGTATCTAACCAAGATACGAAAAATTATTTTAATGAGCATTTGTATAGTGCATTGATAATCAAAGTCTCTTTATTTTAATATTTTTCAAATAAAAATAGAAACAACAATTCTACTTATGGATAATTAAATTGCTATCTTAACTGATCAATGTCTTTGTTGAGAGGAATTTGCGAAACTCGCAACTTTTCGTTGTGCTAAAGCTTAGTTTACAAGTAGGTATTGAGTCACTCGGTTCCTCCTTCACTAAAGTGTCTTTTCTGAATGTCCATTGGTAATGACATGTAACAATTGGGTTTTTATATTGTTTAGGATCAGAAACATATGCTCCTTTGACTATATAAACACTTCCTTCCTGAAGCACATGTTTGAACCTATCTATGTTATCATGAAATATCACAGCATCAAGTGTGTGCCCCTGAAATTAAGCAACAATTAAGAAATGTGATATTTAAGGATAAATAATTAAAGCATAACAATTCATATGTTTCACTTACCAAGCCATCACCCAATATTAATTTCTGAAATTTATTAGGATTATTGTTAGATTGTTTGGCTCCTAACTTCTTGATTACCCTCACTCTGCATTTCCAATTCTTTATCCCTGTAAAAATCTCGCTCATCGGAATGAAGCGCTCTTCCATTTCTTTTAACAACCTAACATTCACAAAAGCTTTTGAATTATGAAACAGCAATGATGATTTGAGTCAAATATGTATTTTATAAATTATAGAAGCATGAATAAATTAAAGGTAAATATGCAACCTTAGTTAACTAAAATTCAAAACAAGAACACACCTACATGTTTTACTAATTATATCTATCTATAATGTGAGACCCTAAAAAACTAATATTATATCTATTAAAATATATCGGACCTATATATAATCCATCTTTC
Source organism: Leonotis leonurus (assembly GCA_026898415.1). Lineage (NCBI taxonomy): Eukaryota > Viridiplantae > Streptophyta > Magnoliopsida > Lamiales > Lamiaceae > Leonotis > Leonotis leonurus. Next base: position 123,387 of record JAPKLX010000100.1, on the reverse strand, counting down.
TACAAAGAACCCATTGTTATCTCTTTGCAGCACACAAAATTTCAGTGTAGACAACATTTCTTGTTTCACATGTTGAATCCATATCAACAACTGGAGGTCGAATCAAGAATTTTATTGAGCTTGATGTCCTAACCCTTGATAGAGCAACATATAGCTGCCCATGAGAAAAAACAGGACGAGGCAAATAAACACCGACACGGTCCAACGTTTGGCCTTGAGATTTATTGATGCTAATAGCAAAGCACAATCTTAGTGGAAATTGTAGTCTTTTGAAAGAAATTGGACATGTATGTGTATCATCAAGCTCCAAAGGAATCCTTGGTATTAAAACATATTCCCTTGCATGCGTTCCGACTGCAATGTCCGCTCCAATTACATGTCTTCCAAGATCACGCACAATTAGACGTGTTCCATTACACAATCCCTCCAATGGATTTAAGTTACGAAGTAACATAACAGGACAATTAATCTTTAATTTTAGAATATGTGGTGGCAATGAACCAACACTAACTGCATTCATATAATCCTGATAATATTGTTGTTGGCTTGGATCTTTTGCATAATCCGTGCTAACATATTCAACCATATCGCCCGGAAACTTTCCAATCAAAGATTCAATAATTTCTCCCATACATTCATTTTTGGGAGTTAATATAGCCGTATTTATAAGGCTTGAAGAACCACTGGAATATGCATCAAATGACGGAAATATTGCATTGACCAATGTGTCGAGAGGTGCATCTGAACCATGGTAAGAAAGACACATATCATCAGGAAGATTAATATAATCGCTATGGACATTTGGTTCTTTCCCTTCACCAACCCTTAATAAGAAATTTGTGAAAACTGGATCCTCCATTGCTCTCATGTTCTGAATCAAATGAATCTTGTGAATTTTAGACCATATGGTCGAGTACACCAAACAAGCGCCCACAGTCTCTTCTCGAGAACCCCTACGAACAATTGGCACTGTTTGCCTGAAATCTCCCCCGAGAACCATTGTTTTCCCACCAAACAATAAATTATTTTCCATCAAATCTTGCAACAATAAATCTAGGGCTTCAACTGCCTTTCGATTAGCCATTGATGCCTCATCCCATAATATTAGCTTGGCAGCAATTATTAACCTTGCTTGTGCAGTATTCTTGCTTATCGAGCATGACATAGATTCATCCAAATTTAGTGGTATTTTAAACCTAGAATGAGCCGTTTGACCATTTGGCAACAAAGAAGCAGCAACACCAGATGAGGCAACTGCAAGCGCTATTTCACCGCTTGAACGAACTTTGGCCAACACTGATTTATACAAGAATGTCTTTACACTGCCACCAGGACCATCAATGAAAAAGCATGACCCAACTGGTGCAGCAATACTGGACATTATCTCATTATAAGCAAAGTATTGTCTTTCATTTAAACGGCATATTGAAGCTAAATCAAATTCTGCAACTGGTATATTAATTTATGCTGCAAACTCACGACTGTTTATTTCTTCACGAGTAAACCCAATCATGTAATCAACAATAGAAAACTCATCGATCCCATGACCCATCATTTGGAGAAAAGAGTCAATGGATTGTAAAGATAATCTATAACCCTCTCCAACATCTAACAGATGCTCCCGCATTATATCAGCCGATAAAGCTTCTCTAAATTCAACCCACAATTTTTTCGGATCAGAAGGAGAATTAAACACAAGTATAATTGCAAATAATTTAAGCAAGGCAAAAGGCATTTGGTAAGTCGCAGCTTCTTGAATGGCGTGCCTAACATCATTGTCAGAGTCCAACAACCCTCTATCAAGAGCTGACCCGCGAAACGATGAAAATAATACGCCATTTGATGTTCTTAGATCTTCAAAAGATGTTGGAGCTCACACATGATTCAACAAAATTCTTAAATAAAAACGCTCTACTTCCACAATATTTACTGACACCAGTCTGGCTATTGAAACCAATCTAGAGCGCGGCGTCCATATCCTAGCTTGTTGGTTCCACACAAAATATTCAACAAATTCTCGATACAATAAATTTAATGCAGCAACCTCAGTGTTTTTATTCATCTCAAAAAATTCAGTTAGTTGTGTTCTGGTAGCACGATCAGAGTCTACAATTTTAGGTAGAGATTGGTTGGAAGCGAAATACACTTGTTGATACCCCGGCAAATGCACATGTAATTGCAAAACTGGTGGAGACATATCAAAAATATCAAATCCATAAATTCGCCACATGGCTTCCGGAGCACAAAGCCAGCGTGATCTTTGAAAATCAAAAATCTCATCTATCGGCTCAATTGATGCAACATCAACTATATTGTATGCTATCTGATCACTACCCTTGCAAACATACTTGTAGAGATACTTTACGGATTTAACATCACTGCAAACTTGCACATTAATGTGGCAATCGAACTTTGCCAATAGATAAGCATTATAAGGAACCACCCATCTATTATCCAACCACTTTCCACGCACCAAAACCTTTCTTCCATCATCCGTCCGCTTGTAATCAGGATACGAGTCCAATCGATGTTCAGTGTCCGACTTGTATTCTTTTGGATAAAAGCTTTTGCATTTTTTTCCTATCATACATGCATTCTTTGGATTGAGTTCACCACATGGGCCATGCATCATATGATTGATAACACAAGAGTGTAGATGAGGGTTTAAATCAGGATCTGGAATCTCAGCCGACACAAATCGATCATAAGCATCGGTTGAAGCCAACTTAAATCGTGGTTGTAATATAATCAACCAATGAACATGAGGAAGACCCCTTTTTTGAAACTCCACCACATAAAAATAAGCAGCAACTTCTCCAAAAAGTGATCTTTTCACAATTTCCTTTTTGAGTTCCTCATTTTTTGCTCTGAAAACCCTAGCATACAAATCAGCTCTGTTATGACCCTTTTCAACCGAAAGTAATTCTTTCTGAATTTCCACCCACTTTGGATTACAAGTCATTGTGAGGAAAAAATCAGGTTTACCATATTTTGCAACAAGTGTTAGTGCATTCATGTAACGGCAACGCAAATCACGTGGCCCACCAGTGAAGGTTTTGGGTAAGAGAACACGCTTCCCAATAGATTTTGAGCTAGTAACACCATCTTTTGTCATGCTCTCAACAATCCCTTGATACGACTCAGCCCTCATTTCGAGTCTTGACTGATTATGGCGAAAAAAATCCAGTCGTTGCGTCTCAATCTTCACGTAAGCATCTATCTGAAATTGCTGAATTACTCGACCAGTTCTAAGAATGTTTGTTCTATCATTGGTGCGTATTTGGAACAAATAGCAATAATATTCTCGCATAGCAATGCAAGAAGTCTTTTTGAAGTTTCTCTGCAAATCTGCATTGTCCAATGAGCTAACTTTATCAAAAGTTGAACAAACATTATGAAACATAAAATGATGAAAAATATTCCAATTAAATTTAGGTCAAAAATAGCAATAATATAGTCTTTTTATAAAGAACAAGAAAGCAAAAAGATCTCCAACACGGGTTTTAAAAAAGTAAAATAATATGAAATGCAAGTCATACATGTTCTTAGTAATAATATAACAAAATAATGATACCCAAATAGCAATGAAATGATGTCTAAATATTAGAGCATGCAAAAATAATAAAGCAAGCATGGTAGTGGAAGCATAAGCTATACGTTGGGAAACTCAATCAACTTACTATTTTGTTCGGTAGCAAGTAGAATGTCTGCTTCGTTGTGCATATGTGGATCAATCATATCACATTCAAATTCTTCTTCAATTGGATAGAAAGTCAAATCAAATTTGTCTCTTTTTCTTGGTAGTCCAGCATGCCAACCTGGCTCGCCATAAGGAAAGATCAAACAATACTGAAGTGGATCATAACAACCATAGTAATAGTGCACATAGCGCACACCACCCGTTGTTAAGTTCACCCTAATATCACGAGGATGTTCCAATGATGGACCCACACCCTCGTTCCAAATTGCAGCAACATGATCTACTACTGGAAAATTATAAACACGTCGATCAAGTTTTGGATTGGCACGCAACACTATAGCATAACTATCTAGGTCCGAAGTGTTTTTTAAATTTGTGAAGAAATTGTGGTATGGATTATTCCTCAAGATATTCACCAATAAAGAAATAATAGCAGGTTCTAATCCTTCTGACTGAGATATACGATTCTCCAGCTCCCTTTCGGTACCATAGAAGTATAGTTGCAAATGTCTTGGCATACCATCATTCGGTGTCAGTTCATGGATATAATGGCGAACAATACCCTGAACTTTGAAGGTGTAAATCCCTTTGTTAGCTTTTGCCAAAGCTTCATCATAAGTCATCTTAATAGATGTGAATGCCATAGAATTATTATATGTCCTACAGCGACGACGAAATTCAATCCCCAAAGGCGTCATATCAGTGATGTATAGATTCCACAACTCGTTTGGCATTTTGGGTAGTTGTATCTCTATTTTCCCCGATGCACAACAAAAGTTAGGCGGTTCATTGGTGAATCAAATTGCTTCACAATACACACAAGAATCTGTATGTGGTAGTTGCCATGTCTCGGTAGATATTTGGGTCAATCTCCTGAACATCTCAATGTCTTTTTGCAAAGCAAATTTCTGACCTGATCACATAATAGAGTAATGTATTAAATTGATGATGAAAATAAATAAACAATATGAAACATAAACAAAAAGGTAAGTTATTCACATCAATAGTTAAATATTATGCTTGAAAAAATTCCTCATTTAGTATTGTAGATCAATGAAGGTAGGACTATAAATAATGATTTTTTTCACAACTATTTCTCGTCAATGAAGGTGGAAGTATTAATAAAAAGTATATCATCTAATATAACTATATACCTGTTAAACGACTATGTCCATGAGAAGCTTTTGATAAACTTTTAGACGGTGGAAGTTTTTCACCATTTGACGAAGGCAAGAGTGCTACTGTAGGACCTAAATGTTTTGAGAAACCTGCAGACCCATATGGATTTAAAATTAGTAGCCAAATAAAGGGGAACTAATAAAATTATATAAATGCACAAAATTAGCTATAAAAATCACTATCTTTTTTGAATTGAGAGTTACAATAAATGATAGGTGTATAAGTTTTAGATAAATGAGAAAAAAAAATATTTTTTCACCTATTGGCAGTCGTCTTGACCTATTATGCGTAGTAGTAGATGTGGATGGAGTCGGTGCAACAAAAAGTAATCGCCTTGAACTTGTGACATGATCATCTTTTGCATATGAATAACAATAAATTATTAGTATCAAATATATGTAGCATAACTATAAAAACTGTGAAGTAAATGTCAAAAAATGTATCGAAAAATTAAATTACCATTTGTGACAGCCGCATGTTTAAATCTCTTGCTAGCATTCACATCTAAAACAAAGACACAACAAAGAGAAATCAATGGTAAATATATAATCGAAAGTAAAGAATCACGAAAAGAAAACAAGAATAAAGCTCAAGAAATATTAACCTTTAGTTGAAAGTTCGCATCGTCTTTTTCCCATAATATAAATTCTGAAGAGTACTGCAATAAAACTGGTTAATTCAGGCAACCAAATAATAAAATGCCTAAAAGCAAAAGATGTACTACGGTAAGAAAGTAAGAGAAGCACTAACCAAGAGTTCCAACAAACGGCTTGAATCTTCCCCAACCAAGATAGGCACGAATATTGCAAGAGCACTAATGAAAACTAAGCGGAGATCCAAAAGTAACGATGGACTAATAACAAAAGTAACTAAGCTTAAAAACTAAAGGCGGAAGGAGCAAAGGCATTATGGTTCTAATATTATAGTATGAGCCACCAAATTCCCTAAAGCTCAACATGTGAAATTATAACTAAGGCATATGTGAAAACATATATAATGTTCGAGCTCCATAATTATTCAATCACAGTAAATGAGTATTTCCCAACACCTAATGAACTAATTTTGAAGCTCAAGTGCTGAAAACATAAAACAAAACAATATTTAAGGAAAATGATAAACATATAAAGATTACTATATGATTAAGCAATAAAAGAAGTTGGAGATGAAAGTATGGGGAGTAAGAATTAACCACCTCGAAATGAGAGAAGCTATTTAAAGTTAGAGTAAATATAAATGTTAAATACATAATTTGTCCTTTCATAAATATAAATAGATTAGAAAACTAATATCATAATTCGGATGTAATGATAAATTATATGCTCTTAACACATGTATTTCTTAGAGTATACAGCCAAAAAAAATAAAATGAGATGATATATTAGCCCTTTATTATATTTAAAGTCTCATATATTGGGTACATTCATCATATAATGGTTAATTATTAACTAAAGCAAGGTCAGAAATAAAATAAAAAATTCATGAAAACCTAAACATCTAAAAAATGCTATTTTTTAGAGAATAAAAAAACCAAATAACTCAACTTTTTCCCCTTTCTTCCTGTTCTTCATTTTTCTTAATTTTAACCATCGATTGTAGATGAATGAAGGGGGGTCTAGATTCATTCTCATTTCTTTCTCATGTGAACCTAACCCTATATATATATATATATATATATATATATATACACTCCTTAATTGCACTTTAATTTAATTGTTTATGATAAAAATTAATCCTATCATTTGCATTTCTAGCTAGTTAAAGATAGTATGTGTTACGAAAGAAAATGATGCCACCAAGTTTTAGTTAACTAATATTGAAAAGAAAAACATATAAATTATTTCTCGTTTACCCATCGATCTTACGGTCAAAACTTTGGATTTTTAAATCTGACACGGTAGTTTAAACTTTAAACCCCTCGTATCTTGCTATGAGATCACTATAATTTCCTAGCAGAGACTTCTTTGTTTTGAATTAATTTCCTAGATCAACCCTATGAGATCACTATAATTTCCTAGATCAACCCCTCGTATCTTGCTATGAGATCACTATAATTTCCTAGATCAACCCTTAAAACCCTTAATTTTCGACTTCTTTGTTCTGAATTAGTCACGAACAGAGACAAGAGAACTCAATTCAATATGGTGAAAGGTTGGGCAATACTCAATATTTTGTAGTCTTCTATTGTGATGTGAGTGAGGTTTACAGCTTTACAATTAACCCAATTAAGTGAGTTAACAGAAATTCTAAACAAAAATGTAATTAGACGAAAATATGCAGGACAATTGAAATTTTTACCACAATTTTGGCTTCCAATATTTCTTGAATTGCTGCTGAAGAAGCTATGGATCTCTGAATATGGTTTGCTTCAACTCTTGCTCTTGATAATATGTGAAATAATGGAAATGAAAGGATGGGAGTGGAGCAGGTATCTTGAAATAATAGAAATGAAAGGATGGGAGTGGAGCCGACATCACTACCCTATTCTTAAAAATGTTTCTTAAAAATTACAAGAATGCCACTCAGTATCACTATTGACTATTCTTTCTACAACACTATTCTTTCTACAGTAAATTGTGGCGAAAATTACACTCTGCAATGCCTTATTTTGTGTGGCAAACTATTCCTCACAATAGTGTTTTTACACTCCTTACTTATTAAGATTGTTAAATTTTATGCATGTGTTTATATATATATATATAAAAGTATGAGTGTGTTGTGCATATATATACATGCATAGATGTTAATTGTTTACCTTCAGACTATCTCGATTGAAGTACTTATCAAGTGAGGGATGTCCTTTAATAGTTAAATGTAATTGCTAATATTTTTATTGTAAACGTGACTGTTATGTTGAAATGCCAAACTTACGTGATATATAAAAAGTCTTGCGCAAGCGTACGAGGTCAGGGACTCATTAAAGGGTCCAAGATTTGAAAGGATCCTTAGGGTAAAAGTCGACCGTTCAATACATTATACATGCATTTGCATGATTTGTTTTGTGGCGTTTAAATATTGGGTGTTAGGTATTCTTTACTGAGTATGTGGATATACTCATCACATTATTATATTATATTTTTTAGGCTAAGGAGTCTGACAGTGGCGTGGTGGCGGCAGTATAACACTATTTTTATTTTACTTGTATTCTATTTTATTTTTCTGTTTATAAATATTCACGATGATCTGGTTTTAAAATAAACTTTCCATTATTTATTATTTTAAATACTCAAATATTATTTTTAAGGGCTTCCGCGCTATAGTATTTTAAATATTTTTTTCATCAAATTTAAAAGAATTATTTTTATGATCGAGAAAATACGAGACATCCATTGTTACTACATCACCATATTCCCCATCCGGACAGCTACAGTACGTAAAAGCTCTCCACAGTGCTAACGCATATCTTCTCACAATTGTTAAGTTTTGGGTCCCAACATTTATGAACTGCAATATTTTTACAAGTACACTCTCGTGCATGCATCATAATTTGTTATGTCGAATTGCATATATACTTTTTCTAATATCTATATATCATGTAAACTGAAATTTGATCTCATGGAATAGCATACAAGTTTCAATTAACAAAATCTGACAAAAAGCATAGTAAGGAACAGGGCCGGCTGGACCATGAGGCCAAAGAAGCGGCCGTCTCAAGCCCCCGGTAAACGAATACCCCAAAAAATCGGGACCTCCTATATACATATATACGTATTTGTAATTAATATTTTTAAAATTCTTCTAAATATCATTTTGGCCTAGTGGGATTCTCTAATAGAGAAGTTATATATATACTTTTTTTCCTAATTAGGAGATCGATTCTCCTTGGGCCTTCTTTTTTTATATTTTTTACATTAGTTTAATTCTTAAAATCTTTTCGGGTGTCACGCTAATGGGTCTTTCTAAAATTCAGAACTCATAAGAGCCCCCAACACTCTATAATAATGCTATTATTTAATATGGAAAAGTTGGTTTGTATTTAAGCTAATAAATTATATTAATAAGTTAAGTTGTTAAACTACAATCTTCTATTAAGGGTTAATCATCTAAAGTTTAGGACTAATAATATTGTCTGTCAACTCTGTTTTGTTTCCTCAAAATCTTAATCTTGTTTTCTATTAGTCTTTATTAGTATATGAGATTTGGTGTTTTATATTTATAAAGATATCCAATAGAAAATATGAAAGTTGTTTTTGGTTTTTTATTTGATATAAATATTTTGAGAACTTTTAGATGATAATGATATCAGATCATCATAATTAGAAATTTTGAGGATCAATTAGATGTTTATTGACTTGATTTGTTTTAAGAGCTATAAAATTGTTAAGAGAAATATTGGATATAAAAATGAATACACCACTTGATGTATTAAATTATATAAAAAATTTAGATTAATTACTTAATTATTTCGTTGCATATAGAATATTAAATTAACTGTACCTATAATAGTTGATTCTGTAGAAAGAAGTTTTTCAAAATTAAAATTAATAAAATTATATTTTGCATCAACTAGGTCGCAATAAATATTGAATAGATAAGTATTATATATTGAAAGTAATTTGTTAGATAATTTTGACTACAAAAATTTATCAAGTACATTTGCAGTCGAAAAGTAAGAAAAATAAAATAATATTAAGAAAAAAGTTCTATATATAATGTATTTTTAGATAAATATTGTTTTAATATTTCGCCTTAGGCCTCCCATTTTCTTTATTCGGCCCTGGTAAGGAAATACCGATCGAGAGCCATTAGCCATGGAGGTCTGGCAGCAGCCCGCGCCGGAGCACTCAGTCTTAATACGATAGATTTTTCATTTGCCGCCAACTACTTCTTTCGCGTTGCTACACATTGAGATGCATGCTCGGGTTAGGTTGCCGCTGCCGCTGCCATTGACCACCACGTCACTGCCATATCATCACAGCCGACAATAGAAAGGGACACGATTAATGTAAACTCAGTTTTGTGACCCGTACCATCAACGCTGCTCTTAAAGTCTTGTTCTACTACATGACAAAGTGACAACCAATTCCACTTCTAAAATAGCTGCTTAGTTGACTGTGTTTGTGGTATAAGAAATTAATTAGTTATTCATCTTTTGCATCGCACGAGAGTATATATATTTTAGTGTTTATTGTGAAAATTACCCATCTCAATAACTCAAAAACTATCCATTTTGTAAAAATTATGCCAAAAATATCCAACTTTACAAAAACATCTCTTAATTATCTCAAACTTAACACATTATTCATAGACCTAAGCATTATACATAAGACATAAAATTGAAACATTAACACACATTATACAATTACTACTAGAGAGAAACATTATTTTGTCAAGAATTTGGGATTCACTTACAACTGATCCCTTAAAATAGTTTATATGTACAACATGTACATAATGTGCATGACATAACAGGTATAGAGTCAAACCTTAAAATATATAGTTTATTTCATAAGATTAATATAAAACGTATTAGTATAATAAGTTACGACATGTTAATTGATTTGAATTGATATATATCTTCACTCGTCGCTCAAACCTCTTCTATGCATATTGTACGTTAATTACACAAATGCATAAGCTCGTGTATCATGTAACGAGTCCTAGTGCAACACAATTTTCATTTAAAACTCGTTTTGATTAAAACTAAATAATAAATCTCTGCGACTTTCCAAAGTCGGCCAGGTAAACTTGTCATCTCATAACTAGTGATTGCAATTGAATGAAGAAGAATAGCGCTTGACTTGCATGTCGACCAACCAAAAGTCAACCTTCGCCAATCAAATTCCATTCGAGTTTACAAAACTAGTTACAAGGCTATTCCAAACAAAACAAAAAAATAGAGATAAATGAACAAACAAATTAAACCAATTAATTTAGCACACATATATAGTTTCGATTATGATTAACAATCAAGAGTGAAGAGCTTCCTAATTGTCTCAGCCGCCATGCAAGAAAACATGCTTCCACTCCTCGCGTGGCTTCTCCTTAGCGCCCTAATCGTAGCAGTCGCCACTGCAGCCACATCCACCGTCGCAACCGCCGACACGCACGACATCTTAAAAGCCTCCGTGATTACGAAACCCGGGTGCCCCAGTAACTGCGGCAACCTCACCGTGCCCTTCCCCTTCGGCATAGGCATCGGCTCCGGCTGCGCCCTCAACTCTGACTTCGAGCTCAACTGCACCGAAGCCTACGAGAACCCGCCGCGAGCACTGAACGGGGACATCCAGTTCTTCGACATCTCCGACGACCGCTGCCGCATCTCGAACGTCGTTGCCAGGAGGTGCTACGACTCCGGCGGCTCACTCACGCAAACCAACGCCGCCTCCTCCGACATCACCGGCACCATCTACAGCTACTCGCCGCTGAACAGGTTCCACGTCGTTGGCTGCGACGACCTCGCCCTGGTCAACGGCGGCGGAAGCCGCAACTTCACCAGTGGCTGCGTCACCCTTTGCTCCAGGGCCGATGACGTCATCAACGGCTCCTGCTCCGGCATCGGCTGCTGCCAGACCTCTCTCCCCAAGGGGCTGCAGTTCTTCTTAGCGACTCTCTCCAGCTTTAATAATCACACCAACGTCTCCTCGTTCGACCCCTGCAGCTACGCCTTCTTCGGAGAGGAGACCCGTTTCGAATTCCTCGGGGCGCCGGATCTTTCCGACCCGAACTTCAGGCAGCGGGTCAATGATAACGTCCCCATCGTGGTGGATTGGGCCGTTGGGAACTCCACTTGTGCCAAGGCTAAGAGCTTGGATGACTACACTTGCAAGGCTAATGCTGACTGCGTTGACTCCGACACTGGCTTGGGAGGATACCGCTGCAGATGTAGTCAGGGCTTTGAAGGCAACCCGTATTTGGATCCGGGATGCATAGGTAACACTTTTTAGTAGAATAATATATACTATGTTGGAGAAGTTTGAACTGACACGTTTTTAATATGTATATATATATATAAATTTGTAGATATCGATGAATGCGCGGAAGCAAGCCTGAACGAATGCCTTGAAAATCGTTGCTTTAACAATCTAGGCGGTTATGAGTGTTTATGTCCTAACGGTCAACTCGGTGATGGCCGAAAAGAGGGTAAAGGTTGCACTGCTACTAAATCCCAGTTTCCTGTCATCAAGGTCACCTTAGGTAATTAATTTCTATTGCTATTTTACACCTCAGCTCGTATTTAACTATCATCGTTAATTACTGGTTACACTAATTATGTAAGACTACTGAATATATACTGTATGATTTAGATGATGAATTTGGAAAAAATATAATTTGATAATTCAAATGCAGGTAGTGGTTTTGGTTTCCTGGCCCTAGTGATTTCCGTAACACTTATATATTTCAGCCTCAAGAAAAGAAAATTGATAAAATTAAGAGAGAAGTTCTTCCTACAAAACGGCGGAATGCTACTAAAACAGCAAGTCTCTTCCAGTGAAGGCGCCATGGAGTCGACCAAGATCTTTACCGCAGAGGAGCTAGTGAGAGCCACCAACAACTACGCCGATGACAGGATCCTCGGACGAGGCGGCTACGGCACCGTCTACAAAGGCATTCTCCCAAACAACAACATCGTCGCAGTGAAGAAGTCGAGGGTGATGGACACGAACCAGATCGAGCAGTTCATCAACGAGGTCGTGATTCTGACACAGATCAATCACAGGAACGTGGTGAAGCTGCTAGGATGTTGTCTAGAGTCGGAGGTGCCTCTGCTAGTGTATGAGTACGTGTCTCACGGCACACTCTATGAGCATATCCACAAGGTGGGGGCCGATAACTGGCTGACGTGGGAGAATCGTCTCAGGATCGCATCAGAGGCGGCCGGTGCACTATCGTACCTCCACTCTGCCGCCAACGTCCCCGTTATCCACCGGGATGTAAAATCGGCTAACATTCTCGTTGACGAGTTCTTCGTAGCAAAGATATCGGATTTCGGGGCGTCGAGGCTAATCTCCCTGGACGAGACACAAGTGTCGACGCTGGTCCAAGGGACATTAGGTTATCTAGACCCCGAGTATTTCCACACGAGCCTTTTAACAGAAAAGAGCGATGTGTACAGCTTCGGAGTGGTTCTGGCGGAGCTGATGACGGGGAAAAGGCCAATCGACATGGAAAGGAGCCTGGAGACTCGCAATCTTACCACATACTTCATCATGTCGATTAAGGAGAACAAACTGTTTCAAATTCTGGAATCGAGGGTGGTGAGGGAGGGATCTTTGGAACAGCTTCAGGCGATGGCGCAGCTGGTGAAGAGATGTTTGAGCTTGAATGGTGAGGATAGGCCGACGATGAAGGAATTGGCGATGGAGATCGAAGGATTGAGGAAGTTCAACAAACATCCTTGGGCGAATCAAACCGTGGATGAGGAATCTGAAGCTGTAGGGTTGATAAATCAGAAGGAAGGCGATTCTGATCTTTATAGTCTTCATATTGAAAGCTCTGCGGATTTATCTGGGAACTACAATAGTTTGCATACTAGTGCAAGTCAGAGTTATTTTCCTCACATGAATAATAATAGTCCGCGTTGATGATGCGGAAACCGCCGTCGGAGATTGATTCCGAATATTTTGATAGCGCCGTTAAGAGGGATGATACAAACTATACATAAAACTGACTCCCAATTAGACTACTTTCAAATAAAATAAATAAATAAATAATCACCCATAGAAAAAGTGTCAAATATAATCACTTTTTGGTATGAGCATTTTATTAACCTTAATCAAATACTCCCTCCCTCCATGAAAGATCTTGTCATTTTGACTGGCATCGATTTTAATAATATGTTTGATTTTGTGTAAAAATATATAGTGAGTGGAGTTTTGAACTCACCATATTTATTATTTTTATATGAGTTATGTGTAAGAGTTAAGTGGATCGCTTACCATAAATGAAAATTTTGAAATATAAAAATGTTTTGTACATGAACTAAAATGACAGATATAAAGAATTTTCATGAATGTAGATATTAAAAAAAAAATCAAAACATAGAAATTTCTACCCAAGTATAACCGTCATCCCATCTTCCTCCCCCTATTTAATGCCATGCACCCCATTAAACACACACTACCACGGCGGCTCTCTCTTCTCTCTTTCACATTTAGGGGTCATCAAAATTTAGTAAAAAATTTGAAAATCAAACCAAACCAAACTATATAGATAAATTTATTAGATTTTTTCTTTTTGCTTTCGGTTATGATTTTAGATATTTTCTGTTCTTCGGTTTGATTTAAGTTTTTGTATAAAAAAATCAAAATAGCGAAAACCAAATAGAAATATATTACTAAATAATTATTTATTTAATACTCTACTTATTAAATATATATTAAATATTACATATTAAATTAATACTTTTCGATTTCAAATTTTCGGTTCTTAATCGAAATCGAACCGAAAATTTTAGTTCGATTCAAGATTATCTCGATTCGATTTTAATTTATATTTTTAATTTAATTCTTTTTTACTTTTATTATTTTTTCGATTCGGTTATCGAACCGAACATGCTCACTCTTATTTACAATCACCACTACTTTGGGCCAACAGGGACACGAGGCTAATGAAGCGGCCATCTCAGGCCCCAAAAAAAAGAAAGCCTTCAAAAATCGAGACTCCATATTTTTAGGATCCAATCGTCTTGGCCATTTTTTGAAATCTATATATACAATATAATATGGTTACATATTAGAGACACCTACTTAATTCTAGACCTTCGTGACATCACCTTCATTCACCCTTTATATTTATTTTAAATCTCATAATACATATTAATCTCACATCCTTAATTTTAGGCTTATATGTCATAATTTTCATTTTATTTATAATTAATTTAAATATTTTATTAAAATCTACTATTCTATAGCGATTTTGAATGAAACTCCAACTATTATTGAGCATATATAAATATTAAGAATCTATATATTATTAGAGACACCTCACAAAACGGTGGTGGTGATAACGATAACGAGGATAAGGGCGAGCGCGAGAAGGATAAAGAAAAGATGACGAGCAAAATCAAAAGAAAGATCAAGAGAAAAAGGGTGATAACGAGGATTAGATGATCTGCGTTGATAGTTAATGGACCGGTCGAAGGTTAAGCCGGAGAGTAGGGAGTAAAGGCAGGCCCTGCTCACTTTTGGATTGAATATGTTCTTTATTAGCTTTCAGAGCCTCATACTTGGTATTGTAGAAAGTGGGTTGAAGAGTTGTCTTTTGACCTTTAGTGGATCCCACTCTAATAGCTCTTCTGACTAAATGAAATACATTACGAGAGATTTTTCCATACTTTCCGCATTCATTCAGTCGGATCTCGCCAAAGCAGCGGGCCGACATGATTGACCGGAACTGGAGTCTCACGAGGGATTTAGCAGTTCCGTGGCTGAGTCACCCGTACCTGAGCTCGAGAAACTTTCCTTATACTGACCGAGAAAAACAAGTTCCAGAGGCATCTTCCATTCATATCGATTTGGGTTTTTCCGCACCATATTTTGATCCTCCTCTTCTTCGATCCGGAATTCGCAGCAAATCCCTGACTCCTCAAATACCATGGGATTTCACACCTGTAAAATCTTTGACTCTACCTCCTCTTATTAAGACCTTAGCAGTATCACTACCAAAGACAACAATCCCTACATTCTCATTCTCAAGATTTAAGGCTATTCCTTTCACACCGCTGGAAAATTCAACCATTTCCCCAGCTTGAATCTCGTTCAATCCATAAACCCGTGCAATACCATCTCCAACTGAGACCCGCAACACTTTCTAAATCTGTATTAGTTTTTGATAATCAAATGGAGTAGCGATTAGTCGTATCAATTGCAATGGAAAGCCCATGAACTACAATTGCCTCAAAAATTTCTATTCCATAGCCTGACTTTCGAAAGCCTTACCCTTCGACTCGACAGTCTTTCTTTCATAGCCCTCGAACTTGGGGTTCAGTGTGTTGTTGCTTCGTCTCATTCCAATCCAACCCGAGCGTTTGGACCGGGGGAATGAGGCTAAGATAAAATCTGCTTAGAGAAAGAACGGAAGGGAAATCCTCATCCCGAATGTGTGTATGGGATATCCCATGAGAAGAATGTAGCATGGCCTCAAAGCCATGGAGAATGGGACTTTGAGAAAGAACGTTTGTTTGCTACCATACCAGTGTTAACTCGAAGCGCTGTAGTAGGGCCGAAGCCCTATGTGCTATAATGATGAACCAAGGACGCTCCGCCTTATCTATTTTATAGGAGTCAACTGAGTTCTGAACGAATTAACTCCTTGGTAATGGCTCAATCTATAGATAGAAAGCCCTATGATGGGAAACTACCATGTTAGGTTTGGAGAGAGATGGGCCGGTTATATAATAGAGGGAGCAGATGCAAGCTTTTTCTTTCAATAGCTGGCCAAATGACTACAGGATCATCGGTCTACTCTACCTCAATTCACCATTTCGAACCTTATACAAAAGGGTTTTTCGTACCAGCTTCTTCTACCTATACCGCAGTTGAAGCACCTAAAGGAGAATTTGGTGTCTTTCTGGTCAGTAATGGAAGCAATCGTCCCTACCGTCGTAAAATAAGAGCACCTGGCTTTACCCATTTACAAGGACTCGATTCTATGTCCAAACATCGCATGCCAGCAGATGTGGTCACCATCATAGGTACTCAAGATATTGTGTCTGGAGAGGTGGATAGGTAGGACTAGTACTTTCTCGATCTGGACCCTCGCTTTATTTTATTGCGAGCCAAAAACAAAGATGGATTCCCCTTCTATCT
>JAPKLX010000100.1:41761-101761 GCA_026898415.1 Leonotis leonurus | reverse complement strand
CTGTCTGTGTTATCGCCTTGTTAAATAATGGACATTGTGTGAATCAGCCTCAACCACAATTATTTGATCCGTACAGAGAACAATACGCTCAACCCGCACAGAATTAGAACAAAAAACCCATATATCTGGTAAGCCACGCGACCTAACGTTTTCAACAACGAACTCTAATCCCATAGACCTCCAATACAATAAGCATCCGACATTGAAGAAAGACGTACCTTTGACTCTGCAATGCAACCACCGACCCAGGCCCCGAACGACAGAGAGTACATGACTCAGACTGCAGCTATGGTGTCCTGTAGTTAATAACCGGTAAACCAATAACTCCCTGCGGAAATGAACCAACGCACGACAACCGAGCTAACGATACTTCAAGCAATAAATGAGTGAGCTAACACCAGCGCTTTCTTCCTCGATATAATATATATGAGTAGCAAAGGAGAAGAGTTAATACACCGAAGGCTAACTAAAGGGCTCAACTTGTTGCTTGTGGAATGTATGGAATGAAAGGACTCAATAGGGGAATGGTATCGTTAATGGAGCCCCCGAGAGAAGGCCCCGTTTCTTTAGTGCCTGCTTCTGAGTTCCTCTTGTTCGGGCAAGGGTCGTAGCTCACATACTGATCATTGCGATGCCCCGTAGGGATGACAACCTAGTCCGTAAAGACAAGGAAGACAAGAGTGGATTAGACTCCTTGAATGCTTAGCTACATGGCCTTTAGCAGCTCATATCGAGTGGCCCCTCGGAAGCGTCTTCCTCAATGAAACCGGTTAGTTTGTCATTGGATTTGTCAAGTTCAGGGGAAGGCTACTACCTTTTGCTTGATTATTGGCAAGGAAAGTACATAAGAGGGTGTACTTTATCAGAGCTGTTGTCCCTTTGTTCCCGGGTAATAGTTCAAAGCTTTTTCATGATCCGATGGGTTTTCACTCGTTTATATTATTTCCTTACTTGGAAGCTAGATCATTCAACATGTTGGTTACTCGTTCGTATCACTATTTTCCAGGTCCATGCCAATTCTTTGGTCGAAGTTTATCCTTTCACTGACTTCAGGGCTGATCGACTTATCAGGTAGTTTGTACAGTTTTCCTTATATTATAATAGGTAGAGTTCATAAGCATGTAATAGTCAAGGAGGATGCTTCCCTATTTGACTTACTGCCATTTTCAATAGTCCTCTAAGGGAACTCTCAGGAGATAAGAAGATAACTGCTTTGTCTTTGTCCGAAGCTGGAGATGGACTAGATAGAAAGGATTAGCAAGAAAGAAAAGAAGCAAATAGATAGACTCCTTTCCCACTCATTTTCTGATTAACGTGAAATCCTGAACAAAAGAACGCATTTCTTTCTATACGCGATTTATTTCAGGCGTAAATAAACTAAAAGTAAAAGCAAGCAAAATAAGAAAGAAGTGAGTTTCTATCAGTAAAGGTTGTTCCTTTCTGAACTTTTCTTTACCGTAGCCGCCCCGCCTCAGAGCGGGCAAGATAAGATATGAAGTTAAGTCCTGCTTTCCGCGCCACGTCTTGTATAGCTATAGCCGCTCAGTGCTATTGCACACTCTTTTCATCCAACTAGAAATATCGTAACGTAAATAGAAGCAGAAATATCAGCAACCGCGGCCGGTTGATTGCCCTGACCAGTTTTCATTGGCTGATAGGGCCAACTTCCTTGCACAAGAAGGCGGGCATGGTTAAGCGTGGAGGAGACTAGCTATAGCTAGCTTTCCAACTTAACGCCGGATGAGAGGTGGTGGTACTCATCCCCTATATACAAGGAGTCTTACCCGGGGATCCGTAGTAGAGAGTCGAATCATCAGACTCGACGATCTGTGGTAGGTAGCCCTTTAAGAGTAGGAAAAGGCAGTGCGGGTGAAGAAGCGGCTCCATACTGGGGAGATAACTTGGAGATTGTTAAGAGTTTCGCCAGCAAAGGGCAATATTCTATTCTCACATAGGAGGAAAAGGAGCCATCATGAAGTAGGTCCCTCTCTTACCGGAAAGTATCCACCCAGGAACACCACTTAACTTAAGCCATTGCTTCAGGATCAAGGTTCGCTCAAGGATCTCCCGTTCACCATCGAACACGATATCCTCCGGGAATAACCAGAACTCTTTCGATTAGCAGCAGGAACTCATCTTGAACAGAAGCTTTGAAGATAACTTTTTTCCTTTTCTTATGTCGTCCTTCGGTTAAGGACCGCTTTCCTCTGATAATGTATACCCCACTAGTGCATACCTCCAAAGTCGGTTAGCTTTTGCTTGCTTTGTTGGCTTTCGCCTTCCTCAACCAAGAGTTGGATACCTTTTTCTCGATCTGATGTTGCAAGGTAGTTACTTTGTTCGCATTCCTCGATATATGCAGGAGTGGACTCGAAGGCCAAGTACCCGATCTCTTCCACGACTGAACACCCGTCCTCAAGGGCCAGTAGCTCAAGCCGATGCTGCTATTTTCGAAACAAGTAAATACGGCCATGCTCGAAGAGTGATGAGTGCCTTGAAGGGCGTAATTCGAAACACGATCAGGTGAATAAGTTTCGTACTCAATCGTAGAAGTGTGAAATGCACCTGATCAGGCAATAGGTATGCCTATAACTGGAAGGTTAGCAGACATCGTATATCTTTCAGAGGACCACTCGTTACGCTTCTGTCGCTGCGTTGGGAGACACTGACTCATCGTGTGATGTGAAGGACAAGACACCAACCAAAGAGACCGGCTGAGAGCCGACTCTAATGCCTGATTATTCTATTATGCCATGGGGTTCTTCTTTCCGATACTTGCCACTCTGAAGTTGATAATCTAGCTTTCTGCTGAGTTGATGTGAAGTGATCAGACCTGGACGACTAAAGAAAGCCGGTTGAATAGAGCACTAATAGGACTGAATTGACCGATTTCTGGGAAAAAGATCGTCTGTCTCTTTGCCCAGGGAGCAGGAATGAGTCTTGCCTATAAGGTAGGGCTGCGGAGAGTACATCTATTCATAACATATTACTTAGAGACTTTTGATCCTTAGCAACTAGTGATTAACTCCTATTGATTCTTTCCTCTGGGGTTGTACTCCCTTCTGCTTACAGTCGAGCTACTTCGTCCCTTCTGCTTCGGGCAGTTTCTGTCGCCTCTTCTTTTCGCTTCGTTGTTTCTTTTCCTTTGTTTACTTAATTTCTAGGGGAATGGACTTGCCTTCAGTTTCAACTCTCGTTTGAAGCCATGTTATTATATGTATTAACTTTTAACAACAGGACGGTAAACTGAAGCTACTGCAGCCTAGGAGTTCGAGTTGCTCTTGCCTTCGGTTTTCTGAAGTTATAAACGGATTTCTTTTCAAAGGAGAAGATAAATAGAGGAATGCCCGAGTGGCTTCAAGCTCAAGAGCTAAGGCTAGGGAATAGTTCTCGATATCAACCGGCTAAAAGAAAGTACATAAATAATTTATTAGGATTCATCAATAAGTGAAGTGATTACCGGGGGGAAGTTCTAGTCAAGTAAAGCGACAATAAGCTAAACAACTAGTTTCTTAGTTGTTTTCTTTCTCAAGCATAAGCGACTGGAGTGAAGTGAAAAGATACGTATCATTGATATGATAAACGAATACGTATCTCAGTTCATGGATGTAGACTTCTTTCTCCAGGACCTCCTTCTTTACCAAGCGATTATGTTCTGTCTGTGGCTTCTTCTAGTTCATGTACAGCCTACTCGTGAACACTTTAATTTGGCCAAATTAATAACAGGAAAACACACTCACAATTATATGTCACATTTTCTTTATTGTTTCAATAAATTTGATCCAAATAAAAATTAATTCTTTAAAAAAGTGTGCAAGTTATCTTACATTTGTAATTCTTATATATTTTATATATTTTTTAATAACTTTACCCAAAAAATATATCGTTTATACTGAAACGGAAGAGTAACAACTATAACTAAAAAAATAGTACTAATAAGGATTATATATAATAAGGATTATATAGAATAAGAAGGAAACAAGGTATATTGATAAATAATGGGTGAAAAATTAAAATACCCACTTTCAAAAATTGAATGTAAAAAATACCCAATATCTCAACTTACAAGTCGAAAATACCCATTTTGTATAAAAAGTTGTGCCCAATCTGAAAAAGTGAGAAGATTCTCTGATAAAGGGAAAGTTAGGTACAAAAATTGATTCCTTTAATTAAATTAATACTATATTTTTTAAATTTTTTGGTGTATAGACCGTCCCCTCCCCCCTCCCTTATTGTTTTTCTGTGTACCTCTCATCCTCCCCCACAGACCGTCCATCCCCTCCCTAGTTTGGACCTCTCGCCTCGCCACCACTCTCCGCCGCCGCTGCCCTCCTTCATCAAGGCTCGAAGTGTTGCTGGAGATTGCCGGGGATTGCTTCTTGGACCGCTGCCGTCGTAGGAGAAGATTGTTGGACCGCCGCCGCTGTAGGAGACTCCTGAACCATGGGAGACAGTGAAGAAGATATCCCACACCATATTCAGGTTCAAAATCATTCTCTGAAGTGGAAAAGGCGTGGACCGCTGGTCTTTAATGGATGGACCCCCCAGCCCTAGGGCGAACGGTCCATCCATGAATTTTTAGAAATCACCAGCGGTCCATATGTATTATGGATATATGTATTTTTCTTACATTTTTGGTGCTATGAAACATAATTTTACGTGCATGTTTGTTGATGTTTGGTAATTTAAGTTTATATTATGATTTACTGAATGGAATTGTTCTAATTATGCATGTTTAGGACTTGAATATATGATATTTGGCTTTAGAAAAATATGTAGATTGCACGTATGTATGGACCGCTGGTAATATGTGTGTGGACTGCTCGGGCCTGATGGACCCACCCAGCGGTCCAACAAGGTTTTACCAGCGGTCCATGATCTTTTCACGTGATATAATTATTGTTGTTTGATTTATGTGAAAATTAGGTACAATATGCGTATGATTTGGTGATTTACGTAATTAATTGTGAGAATTATTATTGTTTTAATTAAATTATTAGAATTTTGATCAATGTGATCTAATTTTAATATAATTTGATGTTATATGAACTGATTGAAATTATATTTATTGACTGAATGTTGAAGGAGTCGGCCCAGCCTTGGTATCGTAGACCTAACTCGATTAATCGGAATTGTAAAGCCAATACATACTATAAGATAGGTATTATTGAAGAAATTAGGTCTAGACTCTTGCAAAAAGGTGGGTACGAACTTGTCCAAAAATTCCAACGTGGGCCATTTGGTCATTTTTTTAGTTGGGGTCCGGGTAACCTATCATGTCCAGCTTTGCACAGTATAGTGTGTAGGGAAATCCACACTAGAGGTGGGATTTGGTTTCACATTTGCGGGGACGATGTCGAGTACACGTTGGAGGATCATGCATTGATCACTGGATTGAGATTTGGTCATTCAAATTTCAACACTACTTACCCGCACGATCCGACTAGGTTGTCTTTTTTTTTATCTCCGCCTGCAATGGCATTCAAATGAACGGTGCTGATCTCCTAGCCCGTTTTTTAAATTCCCGAAACAACATTGATGATGATGATGGAGAGATCCATTTCCGCATTGCCCTTGTCCTCATGGCCTACGTCTTTATATTTGGCCATGATTCACAAAAAATCATATTCTCGTGGCTCTGGTCGTTGGTTGAGGACCTAAACACCTTCTACAATTTTCCTTTGGGTGCTTACTCTTATAAAATTCTTAGGAATTATATTAGGAAAATTCCCGACAATCCAAAATATCATTTCTATGGCCCAACTTGGGCACTTATGGTGTGGGGGTTAGAGGTCATCCCGGGATTTGAAGCGTTTGCTAGTAGGCAACGGGACATCCCTTCAGCATATCCCCGGTGTTTGAGATGGAACTTCCGGAAGAATCTCAATGGGACTGTGGAGCAGCTGTATGAGTGTTTTGACACTGAGGTAAGTTTTATGTTCATTTATAATCCTTATTTAATTATTTGTTAAGTTTATGATAAGATTGTATTAATATTTATCTTAAATTTGTAGGGTTACAATATTTCGAATCTGGTGCCTGACGAGGAGGAGGAGAGACGTCCATATTACCTCTCCACAGAGTGTGATAATCCCCTGGATGTGGAGTACATGCCACTGAGCAATCCGATTACTCGGGGGGGGGGGGGGGGCATAACAGCCGAGCAGCGTGTGCCGAGGCAGAGAGTGCCACCCGCCATAGTTCAGCCTATTAGCAGTCGGCGGGCTACGAGGAACGTGGAGCCCGCCATGTAGATGAGTCAGAGCATGACGAGTCATCTTATCACGGCGCTCATCCCGAGACAGAGCGTCCTCCACCCGAGCCAGAGCATCCTCCACAGGAGACAGAGTGTCATCGGCGACGTAGGAGGGATATGGGTAAGCGTGCTAGGGTACCGATGCCTGAGTCCTCCTCCAGCAGCAGCGGTGGCAGGACAGAGCGTGTCATGACTGCTTTTGAGGCACGCATGATAGAGAGGCAGCAGCAGGCGGAGGCACGTTTGCTAGAGAGGCATGCGCAGGCTGATGCACGTATGCTGGAGAGACATGAGCAGATGAAGGCGCATATCTCTAAGACTCATGATAATCTGAAGAATACCATCAAGAAATGGATGGGAGAGCTATTAGTAGCCATCCGTTGTAGCCCGAGCCGACATAGTCAGCCGATCATTCATACCCGTGGGCCCCTATGCCTCAGTCAGCTTGGCCTTCCACTCAGTCAGCTCAGCCTTCTAATTTTCAGGCCTCGAGCCCTCCACCAGGCGCAGTACCTGATTTTAGGCCTTCTAGTAGTGGTCCTCGCTACTCCGTGTCTGACATGCCCCGTTTTCAGGCGCCATTTGTGACCACACGTCATTCTTCAGCTGATACTTCATCTATAAGTTATTTTGTCATTTAATAATTATAATCTTATTATTTTAAAATAAAACTAATAATTGTTTAATTTTTTTTTTGTAGATGCCATGGCCATTTGACCCGCAACCAGTCCATGTGGCACAGGATGAGCATTTTTCGGCGGAGTTTGACGGTTCGTTTAGTCCAGAGCCACGATCTGCATATGTACCGAAGGATGCACCAGATACCGTTGGGGAAGAAATATTGGAGAGGTACAATGCATTTATGAAGAAACCATCAGACGACTATACTACAGTTTCTGAGACCGGTTTCCAACTCAGAGTTAATGACTTCAAGCTGATGCTTCATATGCAGGCTGATTTTTTCACTAAGGTAATTGTTTTAAATATCAAATATGATTTTAGTTAAAATTTAATTAATGTTACTAAATTAAGATTGTTTTTTGCATACCGTAGACTTGTATATGACGAGTCTATAGTCCAGGCTGATGAATAGTGATAACGTACTCCCTTCGCACACCGGAGGACGCACTGTTATCTGCAGATGTGATTTCTTTGTAAGTATTTATAATTTTTTTTATTACGCATGAATAATTTATTTACATGTGAAATAAGTGTAATTGTATTTTCAATCATGTGTTTAAGCATCGGCTGGAGTCGGATTGGAATGCGGGTATGGCGAGTGCCGATGCACTGCAGTTGGCAGGATTGGAGGCGAGACTGGCCTACGTGCAACAGAACTATAAGCCTCACGACTCTTTGCGTGACATTATTCACGCACGTGGAATGAGATCAACAATCTTACCTTGGTTTAAGGCTACAACGGTATGTTTTTTATGTGAATTATATTTAATTATATGCAATTATATGCAATTATGTGAATTATATTTAATTATAAGCAATTATATGCAATTAAATATGAATTATATTTAATTATAAGAATTAAATATAATTATGTGCAATCATATTTAATTATATGCATTTATATGTTGCACTTGTAGGTTATATTTTCCTGTATCGTCAACAAGCATTATGTGGTCGTTATTTGTGATATGTACAATCGGCATATGGCTTTGTTCAACTCATTATGGTACAAAATGGACAAGGAAGGGAGAAAATTGAGATTGACATCATTGACACCTTTACACTTTCTTTTGCCCTTAGTGTTGACACACTCGTTCTATTATCGACATCAGGAGATAGGTGCGTCTGATACTGGTGGAACATTTAGGTGGAAGTCTCCTCCGGATACAGAGCAATTAAGGCAAAAGGACAGTCATAGTTGTGGTCCTTTTCTATGCATGTCCGTTGAGCGATATATCAGTGGGAGTCCATCTATGATTTGGGGAAACAAAAATGTGAAGGCGTATCGTAAAATAGTGGCTCAAAGAATTTTCTCTCTTTGTAACTAACCGTATTGTGTTGTTTCTTATTTAATTATTATAAATTTGATACATATTGTGTTGCTTTACATTCTGCCCGGTTTTTGTTTCATAATAAACATAAATAGGGACGAGAATATTTATTTGCAATTTAAAACATAAGATGTTGGAATATCTAAAACATAAATAAAACATAAACATCTATAATTATATATTTAGACAATATTTGTTAGCAATTTTAAAAAATTTTAAAAATATTTATCAGCAATTTTAAAAAATTTTAAAAATGGGCGAGAATGGCCAGTCAAGCTATTGCTCTTATTCGTTAAATTCACATCTACAAATCATTATAAACTTATCAATTGCAAACATTACTAAAACATAAAAATGGGGATGCTGGGTTTGAAACCCACGTTCCATTTTGGGGGGAGAACTTATATGGGCGAGAATGGCCAGTCGAGCTGTTGCTCTTATTCGTTAAATTCACATCTACAAATCATTATAAACTTATCAAATCATTATAAACTTATAAAATTTCACATAGTTTTCATTCGATATAGTGAATGTTTCTAAAAAAATTACACTGATAAATTACTTGAATTAATTGAAAAAATTACACTAATCATAAAATCACACAACAAATTAGTCTTTGTTTACAAATCATCATCGAATTCAGGACAATTGGGACCCGTATGTCCTGTCATATCGCAATGAGGACATCGTCGGCTTCCTCTCCTACGTCTCTCAGATGTTTCCCCCCTGATCTACGTCTACTCATCCTCGGTCTACCCGACATTCTTATTGCTTTGTTTGGCAAAACCTCAATGGTTGAAATATTTTCCGGCAAATTCCAATTTTGTTTAGGAGGAATTCGAGATATAACACCTTTATACGCATCTACAACCGATGACGTTTTGTAGTAGTGTGCTATAAAATCAATTGCACTTCTTCCAGATTTCATGCACATACAATAATATTATAATACATTTTCAAAGGCAATATAATCTAAATTCATTCTCAAAGACATAATGAAGAAGTACGTACGTAATTGCCGAAATAGCATGAGAACACGGGATCCCGTCGTACTGAAATTCCATGCATTCACATGTCCATGCTCCAAGGTCTACCAAAAATGATCGATTGTTGGTTTCAATTCGGTATCGATCATCACCTACTGCAACTGATCTGTATGTATGAGATCTCTCGATTTGGACCATCATTTTACGTCTTACCTCTTCTGGAAATGGATGTCTTTCCCTATTGGCAGCTATAAGTCGTTTGCTAAACCAATCTTCACAAATCAGTCTTACTGCCTCCATACATGCACAAATAGGTAGAGACGAGCCCATAAGAGTGTACGATTAAAGCTCTCAGCTGTATTCGACGTTAAGAAGCTATACCTTCTAACAGGACACATCGACCGAGCCCACTTAGCAGGTCCAATGTTCATCAAGTGATCATAGGCCTGCTCCTTGCCAACTTGAATCATGTTCATTCTTTTCTGAAATTCCGCCTGCTTATATGTGTATGCAGCCTTCTGAAACAACCCCAGTGTAGTTTTACCAAATCTCTTCAAATTGTTACTCAGATGGTAGTAACAAAGGGCATGAGTTGCTTCCGGAAATACAACACTCACTGCATGCTCAATTGACAGATGTTGATCAGATACAATCAATGTTTGAGCCGTGCTCCCATATGCTCTTCTTAGTCGTGTCATGAACCATACCAAAGACTCATGATTCTCAATTGGGCCGATTCCATACGCCAACAGATACACCTGCTCATTTGCATCCTTTGTAACTGCAACAAACATTATGCCATTATTCTTTCCCTTCAAGTGAGTGTCGTCGACTACTATTACCGGCCTCATGTACAAGGCAAATGCTGATCTACAAGTACCAAGGGCCACAAATACATGATGAAACCTGTTGTCTGCACCAATATCGATATCTGCGATCGTGCCCGGATTTGTCACCTCTAACATATGCAAATAACCAGGCAGTAGTTGGTATGATTCATGATATTTACCATATATCATCTCAACAACATGGTTTCTACCTCTTAGCGCCACGTCGTAGGATACTTGCATACCAAACATAGTCATCAACTCGTTCTGAATAACTTTGGGCTTTATGATTTCATTTGTGTTTCTCATTTTCTTTGCAAAATACGCACCGATCACCTTTGAGTGGACATTCCTTGGTCCAATGTTTGTGATACCATCCCCGCACGTGTGCTCTCCACAGATTTATTACAAGCCACGGCCCTCCATGAGACATAGCACGCAACTTGAATGAGCAATTGCTGCTTAACTTGCATTTCCAATACACTCGAGTTGTGTCTGACCTAGTCACTCGATATTCTGATTTATGTTCAAGATTCCACAAACCACCTATAAGGCTAAGCTGCTCCTTATCATCAAAAATAGATCCTTCAGTCAACTCTTCTAGTAACGGATTTTCTTCACAAAAAATATCTGAAGTTGTAGCATCAGGAGGTACTATTGGAATTAACCAATTGGTTAAGTATGCTTCTGGGACCCGTATGTCATCATTATCACCCGCACTAGGATACATAAGTTCTAGTAAATGCCACATACCTCCTTCCTCGTGGATCCATGCAGCAAATTCAACAAAAATAGATTTGTTAAAAGTCAATTTAGCTTCTTCCTCAGATTCAGAGCTCTCGGATGATGGAACATAATCATCGTCGTCATCATCCTCATCATCAACATAAAAATCACCATTTTCTTGTCCATGTCCTTGTTCCTCTTCCTCTTCCTCTTCATGTCCCGGACCCTGATACTGCTCTTCACCACCCAGATACTGATCTTCACCCTGATACTGATAATCGCCCTGATATTGATCTTCACCCTGACCATGTCACTGTCCATATCCATATGCCTCATTCAAGTCTGGAATTTCATTGCCTCTGCTCGTCGAGCCGAAGTTCATGTCTGCAGGGTAAAACTCATCAAACCAATCCGACGAAGCTGCAAACCTTCTAATATTTTCTAGTTCATCATTCATGTTTGAGCTTTGCGATGGTCCACCCATATCGAACGAAGATTGGTTGATGGTTCACCCATATCGAACCAATTCTGCATCACTTGTCAGACGATATTTTATCATTCGCCCACTTTGAGATGCCGACAAGTAAAACATTTCGTACTCTATCCCCGACGACATCAACATGTTGTTAATACAAATTCTAAGATTGTATAACGAAATTTCATTTCTCGGGAGCGGTGCAATCTGCTCTCGTCCACTCACATAAGTAAAATCGACCCAATAACCTCCAAATTTGACGTTTACAATTTGACAATCTATCAGCTACAAATTAAAATTACAAATTAGGCATAAATCCATCTACAATAAGCTATAATTACTACATAATATATTTTTTTAACGTTTTAACTATAGATATGCAATCACATATATCATATAAGCATGAAAATGCATGAACCGCTGGTAATATATGCATGGACCGCCCGGCTATACACGTGGGCGGTCCATGCCACTTATTCCAGCGGTCCATGCATTTATGTTTCAAGGATGTATTTTTCAATACAAAAACAAAAATTTCATGATAAATTAAGTAAACATGCAATTAATACAAGCATACAAACCAGAAACATGTCATATGTATCTTAAAATTACCTAAAAAAACATTATCAAACGGTAGAACCATAACAAATATCATGTAAAACATGTTTATGGATGGACTGCTGGTAAAAGTACCATGGACCGCCCACGTGTACATGGCACGTACGACGGGCGGTCCATGGTACTTTTACCAGCGGTCCATCCATAAACATGCTTTTAATGGTATATAGAAGGCAATTACCTGATTTATATCTTCAATATCAGCCTTTTGAACTCAGATACGAGACAATTATATACATAGAGAGGTTTGAATACTATTCAACTTTCATATACAAAGTGAAAACGTATATAATATAAGGTTTCTAAGTTTTAATGTATAATATAGGAAGTCTCACCAACATAATAGTCCAATATAGGAAGTGTCCCCTAACTTTTAACAGATCTATAGTTAAAACGTGATATGTCATCATTTATTCAATCACGTTTTAAGGTATATAATATAGGAAGAATAAAACATGATTGAATAAATAATTCTTCCTATATTATTTTTCACCCTAGATATAATATAAGAAGAATTATTTATTCAATTATTGTACCAAATAAAGTGTGTAAGAATGTGTAAGAGGGTGTAAGAGGGTGTTGAATTCTATGTACTTTTATATGTTTTAAAATTGAAATGAGTATTTTTGACATATAAGTTGATGTTTTGGATATTTTTGACATGTGATTATTCAAAATGGGTATTTTCCCATATTAACACGTAAATAATTTGGGAAGTAGCAAAACTGGTTCAATTAATTATTCTAACAACAACGTGATCTTTGTTTGATCCTCAAAGTACGTACGTAATTAAATGGTAACTTCTTAATCAATTAGTTTTGTTGATAACAACCTTACTCAGACATTATAATATAAAAACAATAAATATTGATGTCTAGTCTTTGTTTTATATCCTTAAATTACAATAATAATGGCAGCTTTGAATCAGTTAATTTCGTCATGACCTTACTTTTTGTAGTACATGTAATTATGGCATTTATTAAATAAGCTACTTGATCTACTTGCTGGCCTGGACTTGGTCCAAGTCAAGCTATAAGAGCATCTTTTTCCAGCGGTGCAAAAAAGATATTGTTCTTTTTGGTTTAGGAATAATCAAAATGTCCAACTTTCACACCACACTTTATTTTTCTAATTACAACAATTAAGTTTACATTTATTTTCAATAGATAATACTTCCTCATTCCACGATTGTTTTTACCACATTAACTTGACACGAGTTTTAATAAAATGATTTGACTTTGATTGGTAAAAAATAAAATGTAGTGAATGAGAAATGAGACTCTCGTTAATAATGATGTGTAGTGTGTAGTTATTAGAGAATGAGACTCACATTAATAATGATGCATAGTGTGTAGTGAGTGAAGAATGAAACTTACTTTGATGTGTTGTGAGTGGAGAAATAATTGCCAAAATAAGAAGTAAAGGTGCAAATAAAGTTAGTGGATGGACTAAAATGATAAAATTAAAAAAAAATGGTGGAAGGGAGTACATAATAAGTTCAAACTCACAAACCTGTTCTTACATATTACAACTAAGTTGTGCACACATTGTCTTATCCTTTTCTTTCAGTTATCTGTCTCATTATTATAGTATTGATACTTATAAAATAAAAGTTAATACAGTTATATAATCAATCCTCATTATGATATGATTATTACTCCCTCAGTCCCACTATTTTTAATCCAAAAAGTTAATAAAACATTTACAATTTTAGTCAAACGAGACCAAAAAGTACGGGGTATATATCACCAAATAATTCTACTCGTATCATAACATGTCACTACTATATTGCTTTACTCAACTGAACATTACATAGATTCTTACATTTCCCTGAAAGAAGACAAACAAAATTTGGAATTTTTTTTACCATAATATATTTACTTCTTTCGACGTTCTCCAAGTCCAAGTCAACTTTAAATTTAAACCGGTGGTTGCATTTTAGAGGGGGAATATAGGGATTAGGGCATGATTTGCACGTCCACCTACTAAAAGTCAACTTATTCTACTCTAATCCAGACAAATTTACCAAGACAATTTCAAGTCTACTCCTATCCAAATATTATGATAACAAAGATAAACTAAATTTGATCAAATTTAATTTTAATTTACAAGTCAACTCTTAATTATCAGCCCATTGATTGGCTACAAGCATATATATTATTCCTTCTCTGCAAAACCACCAAGAGTGAAGAGCTTCCTTATCTCAGCCATGCCGGAAAACATGCTTCCAATCCTTGCCTGGCTTCTCCTCAGTGTCCAAATCCTAACACCCGCTGCCGTCTCCATATCCACCTCAGCCGACGCCACCGCCGCCGATACCACCGACACGCACACCATCTCCAAAGCCAGAGTGATCACGAAACCAGGGTGCCCCAGCAAGTGTGGCAACCTCACCGTCCCCTTCCCCTTCGGCATTGGCATCGGCTCCGACTGCGGCCTCAACTCCCTCTTCGAGTTTAACTGCACCGACGCCTACGAGGACCCGCCGCGAGCACTGAACGGGGACATCCAGTTCTTCGACATCTCCGACGACCGCTGCCGCATCTCCAACGTCGTTGCAAGGAAGTGCTACGACACCTCCGGTTCCCTCACGCATAACAACTACGCCTCCTCCGACATCACCGGCACCATCTACAGCTATTCGCCGCTCAACAAGTTCACCGTCGTTGGCTGCGACGACCTCGCGCTGGTCAACGGCGGCGGAAGCCGCAACTTCACCAGCGGGTGCATCACCCTATGCTCCAGAGCTGATGACGTCATCAACGGCTCCTGCTCCGGCATCGGCTGCTGCCAGACCTCCCTCCCCAAGGGGCTGCAGTACTTCGAGACGACCCTCTCCAGCTTGAACAATCACACCAACGTCTCCTCGTTCGACCCGTGCAGCTACTCCTTCTTCGGGGAGGAGAACCGGTTCGACTTTTTCGGGGCGCCGGATCTTTCCGACCCGAACTTCGTGCAGCGAGTTAAGGAGACGGTGCCCATCGTCGTGGATTGGGCCATTGGGAATTTGACTTGCGCGGAGGCTAAGAATTCGGTTGGTTACGCTTGCAAGGACAATGCTGATTGCGTTGATTCCGACACCGGCTTGAAAGGCTACCGCTGCAGATGTAATGTCGGGTTTGAAGGCAACCCCTATTTGGATCCGGGATGCACGGGTAATAATACCTTTTTATTTATTTCTTTTATCATCAAAGGCTTTGCTAGCATTTCACTTCTTATTACTCTTTTAGTTCACTTTTTTTAACATTTCTAGTACCATTCCATTATTACACATTTTTTTGGGAAACTCTCAAAATAAAATTTCTCTTTAATTGACATAAGAAATACTTGGTAGTATTTTTTTTATTTTGTTTGCACATGTTTAGAAAAGTTAGATTGACACGTGTGTTTGTTTTCTCGATAATTTTAAATTTGTAGATATCAATGAATGCGCGGTAGCAGAGCTGAACGAGTGCCTTGAAGGTCGATGCTTCAACTTTGCAGGGGGTTACAACTGTTCATGTCCTAAAGGGGAAGATGGGGATGGCAAAAAGAAGAGTAAAGGCTGCACTCCTAGTAGCTCTGAGTTTCCTGTCATCAAGGTTGCATTAGGTAATATTTCTTTTCTTGTTTTACATCTCATATTCTATTAATACTTCCATCATTTCTTGCATGTTGTGATATTTTTTGTGTAATCTAAATCCAGGCACCGGATTTGGTTTCCTGGCCGTAGTTATTGGTGCAACTGTGATATATTTCAGCCTTAAGAAGAGAAAGCTGATAAAATTGAGAGAGAAGTTCTTCCAACAAAATGGAGGCATACTACTAAAACAGCAAGTCTCTTCTAACGAAGGTGCCATGGAGTCAACAAAGATCTTCACCGCAGAGGAGCTAATGAGAGCCACTAACAACTACGCTGATGAAAGGATCCTCGGCCGAGGCGGCTACGGAACCGTCTACAAAGGCATCCTCCCCAACAACAACGTGGTAGCGATCAAGAAGTCCAGGGTGATGGACTCCAGCCAGATCGAGCAGTTCATCAACGAGGTCGTCATCCTTACACAGATCAATCATAGGAACGTGGTGAAGCTACTAGGATGTTGTCTAGAGTCAGAGGTGCCGATGCTAGTCTACGAGTATGTTTCCCACGGCACGCTCTACGAGCACATCAGCAAGGTGGGGGCCAATAACTGGCTGACGTGGGAGAATCGTCTCAGGATAGCGTCCGAAGCGGCTGGAGCCCTGTCGTACCTCCACTCGGCTGCCAACATCCCTGTGATCCACAGGGATGTGAAGTCGGCCAACATTTTAATCGACGAGTTCTTCGTTGCAAAGATATCGGACTTCGGTGCTTCGAGGCTAATTTCCCTGGACCAGACCGAAGTTACGACGCTGGTCCAGGGAACCTTAGGTTACCTGGACCCGGAGTATTTTCACACGAGTCAGCTAACAGAAAAGAGCGACGTGTATAGTTTTGGAGTAGTTATGGCGGAACTAATGACGGGGAAAAGGCCCATCGACATGGAAAGGAGCCTGGAGACTCGCAATCTGACTACTTATTTCATCATGTCAATAAAAGAGAACAAATTGTTTCAAGTGTTGGAGCCGAGGGTGGTGAGAGAGGGATCTCTGGAGCAGCTGCAGGCGATGGCGCAGCTGGTGAAAAGATGCTTGAACCTCAACAGTGAGGATAGACCGACGATGAAGGAGGTGGCCATGGAGCTGGAAGGTTTGAGGAAGTTCAACAAACATCCTTGGGCAAATCAAACGGTTGACGAGGAATCTGAATCTGCAGGGTTGATGAATCCCGACCAAGGTGCTACAGATCTTTACAGTATTCAGATAGAAAGTGGTGGTGGTGGCGGTGGTGGTGGTGGAGATCTTTACACTGCGCCTATTAGTTCTGGGGATCACAGTGGCCAATACAACAGTTTGAACAGTACTCCCACTCAGAACTTTTTCCCTAATATGAATAGTCCGCGTTGATGAAAATGGTACATTAAATTATATATCTTTGTTTCCATTTGGGATCCATGTTTTTATATATCAAGGTTGTACCTTTGATTATATAATGTGGTGCGGCCAAATGAAACTTAAGTTGCGCCTAGTGTTTTCTGGATTTTGTTTTCATGTGTTTTATTTTGCATATGGGGTGTTCGGTGAAACTTTAATATTTTTTATTCTTCCTTCCAGATTGGGAAATAAACCTAAAAATTTGTGAATGTAAGTATTATGTTTTCCTCTCTGCAGATTTTATTAGTAATAAATACTCTCTCCATCCCTATTATTGTCCTTTGACTAAAATTGTAACAACTTTTTGATCAAATTAGAACAACATTAATGAGACAGATGAGTATATTTTAAAACCGTCAGCCAGTTATTAGCCCCCACCTGGCTGATGTGCTCGTAGAGGGTGCCGTGAAAGACATACTCGTAGACTAGCATCGGAACCTCCGACTCTAGACAACATCCTAGTAGCTTCACCACGTTCCTATGATTGATCTGTGTAAGGATGACGACCTCGTTGATGAACTGCTCGATCTGGCTGGAGTCCATCACCCTCGACTTCTTCGCTACCACGTTGTTGTTGGGGAGGGTGCCTTTGTAGACGGTTCCGTAGCCGCCTCGGCCGAGGATCCTTTCATCAGCGTAGTTGTTAGTGGCTCTCATTAGCTCCTCTGCGGTGAAGATCTTTGTTGACTCCATGGCACCTTCGTTAGAAGAGACTTGCTGTTTTAGTAGTATGCCATTATTAAATGGTACTCCCTCCGTCCCGCTAAAAGTGATTACGTTTTTTTTTTTGAGTTGTCCCATTAAAAATGGCCATTTTCCTAAAAAGTAAACAATTTTAACTTTAAAATACATCTCTCTTACTTTTTAACATACAAAACTTTACTTTCTTAATCTCCGTGCCCACTCACTTATGACCGTTTTTAGCGGGACGGAACGAGTATTATATCTTGGTTTTCTATCTGAGGTTGATGTTTTTTATCAGGGTTGTACCTTTGATTCTGTAATATGGTGCTTCCAGATGAAACTTTAGTTGCACCTAGCTAGTGTTTTCTGGATTTTGTTTTCATGTGTTTTATTTGGTATATGTTGGGATAAAACTTTGAAATTTTTATTTTTCCACTCACATTGGGAAATAAGCCTGAAAATTTGGCAATGTAAGTACTCGCTCAGTCCTATCAATGTAATCCATTTTTTTCGATTGGGATGTTTTACGAAAGTAGTCTCATTTTATTTTTTGATAAATTTTATTACTAAAAAGCTAAGGATAATAAAGTAAAACTAATAAAGTAGAGTGAATAAAGTAAGATATTAGTTTGCGTGTATAAAAGAAGGGGAGATTACATTGGTGGGAGGGAGGGAGTATTTTTTTGCTCTCTTCATATTTTATCTATAAATATGTTTTAAAGTGTTTCGGATTGAAACTGATTAGCTCTTTGCAATACAACACTTTAAATAGGGATCCGAATCTGAATATTTTTCCATGGCATGAATAGAAGTCATTCCGCGCGGCATGTGCTGTATGATTTTCTATTAGGATTGATGTTTTTATTTTGGGTAGTAATTTTGACGGGATTTAATTTAGTGTCAGTCTATATTCACAAACAAATTTATTAGTCTTGAGTTTGAAATCGGATCGGATCCGAACAATTGATTTTTTAAATTAAATTTCAAATAACTTACAAGTGGCTAGCTCGCTTTCATATATCATACCTATAAAATAGAACTGAAACTATAGTTGTACGCATATAGTGTTTGTTGATTCTGTTTTCTACAGTTTTGTTCTATATATATGATGCTAGGATGAAATTTTAACTTGTTTCGCCTACATTGGCCTGTCATCAACTTCTGTAATATGGTAAAATTTAGAAGATAAAATTATGATGCATAAGATAAGAGTGATAAAAATCTAGCAAATTTTTAATGTGAATTAATTATCCAATTTTATATAAATCTCACCATGTACGATTGTTATGAATTCTAAAGTCATACTATATGATTGATATAAAATTGAAAATTTCATATTATTTTTCAAAAGTGACTAAAATCTAAATATTCTTAAATTTGGAGATATAATTTTTCTTTTACAAATTTTTATTGACTTTTTAATATTAGTATTAGTTTAAGAAGGATTGTTATGATGATTTTTTAGCATATACCCTGTACCAAAAGAATTTGTTCAACGCAGTTCTAATTTTGTATCTCCAGACTTTTATTTTCAAATTCTCGTAATATTTTGAGAGTTTTTAGTTTTCACTTGTGTGATAATTAAATGATTAAATTGTAGGATTAATGTCTCTAAGGTCCACCTGGGTGAACTTGTAGTCAAATAAAACCACCTTTTTTTCTCATTGACATATAGGTCCATTCTAATACACTTTTGTTCAATTAAACCCAAAATATTGATGTGGTTTCACGTTTTACCTTAGTTGCAGAAAATCATCTGCGATCAAATTTTGCATGATTCGCCGTCCATTATTCCTTTTTTTCACAGATTTCTTCTTCTATATTTGATCGTTTGATGCTGGGTTGATTGTTACTACAATTTTCAGATTCAATTGCCTATTTTTTCTGTTCTAATTTTCATTTTTTTGTTTCGACGGTTTCTCCGTTTTCATCGTCGGTTCTTCCTTGTTCCGAATTTTTGTTTCCTAATGGATTGCAGTTTCTCATTGTTGATTAAGTATAGAGAGGAGACGTTGGTTGTCAACAATTCACAAGTTTCAAGTTTCAATGATCTGATTTCCGCTGTTTTATCGAATTGGTGTGATATCAACGTTGGTTTCTTTTGTATATGTTACTGGTTTACTTTTTACTCACTGATGGTTTAGTTATCTTCAGTTGATGGTTTTTTATTGATTTATGCAGTTTTGAACTTAACTTTATTATTCTATCCAGATTATGCAAAAACCAAAATAAGCTAACCAGATAACCATCAAGAGAAATTTTTGAACCATATGCACATAATCTTAAAACCATTATTTTTGTTTGCTTATATTTTAGATTTGTTTTTCATACGAGATGGTTTATTTTTTATATCTTACTGGTTTACTTTGTACTCACTGATGGTTTAGTTATCTTCAGTTGATGGTTGTGTGTTGATTTATGCAGTTTGGAACTTAACTTTATTATTCTATCCAGATTATGCAAAAACCAGAATAAGCTAACAAAAGAACCACCAAGAGGAATTTAGGTTTCTGGTTTCTGGTTTCGCGAGAGTTTTGGCAGAGACGAGCGAGAACCATTACATCAGACATTGAGAACCATAAGAACAGAGGTAATGAACCATCAACACATAAGTAATGAACCATCTAGTTTGAAATCCAAAACCATTACTGTTTTCATTCAGTTGTGAAATATAATCTCCAGCGAGAACTGTTTTCATGAATGTATATATATCTGCCCTTGCACAATCTCCTCCTCTGCTCGCTGCCGTCGACGGCGGAGGTGTTACTATCACTAGCAGAGGAAGATTGGGTCCTGGCGACGGCGAGGGATGGCAGAGACGAACGATCGGAAGCGTAGATAAAGAGATACCAGAAGACGAAAATAGTGCAAGAAGCGATCCAGAATTTTTTGAATGATCTGGGAGTCTCCATGGCTCTTGTAGAGGGTGCGGCTGAGTGAGAGAGAGAGAGGGGGGAAGAAGGAGGGGACAATTGAAGTGGAGATGCGCGATTTATATGGGTGGTTTTTTGGTCCATCCACTTGTAATTTGAGGCCGCATGATAATAAATTTTTTTGATGGTTTTTTTTGCCCAATATTTGATCATAATGGACCGGCCCGTCTTTTTCCCTAAATTGTAATGGTAAATATCCATTAATTTGATTGAAGAAGTCAAAATATTAACAAGAGTGGTCCAAATCCAGCCCACCCGAAGGCCCACGTATAAAATTTCAACTACCCAAAAACCACTCACACATGACATGACATGATATGATGATAAATACAGTAATAGTTCATTAATTTATACTCCATCTCTATTTATCACGTCTAAAAATTAATAAAACATTCACAGTTAAATTGGACCAACAATATTATAATAGAGGAAGTAATATCCAGTTTGATTCAATATTTATTAAAAAAAAATAACTTAACTTAAATTATATTAGTGTTAACTAAAATCTAAATTCTACTCAATTAATTAATTAATTAAATTATAGAAAGTCTAGTTACCATAAAATGAAAAAATAAATGAAATATATATATATATAATAAAAAGTCTAGTTACCATAAAATGAAAAAAATAAATGAAATGCATTAAAATAATAAAATGAACAATAAATTCATGAATAGAAAATACTCCCACCGTTCACGAAACACTTGCACATTTCTTCATTTTATGCCGTCCACGAAAAATTTTCACACTTATATTTTCAATAATTATACTCATCATGTTGGATCCACCATTAACTTTTATAATCTCTCACATTACATATTTAATTATAAATAACGTGGGACCCTCGTTCTACCTATAACATATTTAATTTATTTATCAATTATTCACTAATTTTTTTTCACTCACATACATATATTTAATTAATAAATATTTTGGATTCTTATTCCATCCACAAAACATTCAAATTATTCCTTAAAACTCGTTTCGAACTCAAATGCACAAGTATTTTGTGGACGGAAGAAATATTAAATAATGAACAATAAATAAATAAAATATTGAAAAAGAAAAAGGAAGGAGGGAGTGGAGGGTGGAGTACCCCCTATGCCCCTACAAACTAAAACTCCATTTCCATTTTCCACCACTACGGGCGCCTCCTTCTCCGATTGCCAACTACACTTCCTAAATCCCGATTCTACCCTCCGCTCACGAGCCCAAGCGACGCCGTGAAGTGGGAAGGTTCCACCAGCTACCGACGCCGTTCGCAGCCTCAAAACCCAGCAATTCCGATGGCGGAGCAAACAGAGAAGCCGGCGAAATCCATTCCCCCGTATATGAAGGCTGTGTCCGGTTCATTTGGCGGCGTAGTCGAAGCTACCTGCTTGCAACCAATCGACGTCATCAAAACCCGGCTCCAGCTGGACCGAACCGGTACCTACAAGGGGATCATCCACTGCGGCACCACCATCACCCAGAACGAAGGCGTCCGCGCATTGTGGAAGGGCTTGACTCCTTTCGGTACGCATTTGACGTTAAAATACGCCCTCCGTATGGGGTCCAATGCGGTCCTACAATCGGCGTTCAAGGACTCGCAAACAGGGGAGCTCAGCCACCATGGGAGATTTTTGTCTGGATTCGGTGCGGGAGTGCTTGAAGCTCTCGCTATCGTCACTCCGTTTGAGGTTAGTGTTTACTCACTCCCGTAGCACTAAGTTATTTATTCAAAAAGTGTGGACCTTACCACCTTCGTAAAAGCTTTTACTGTACTTTATACACTCCCTTCATCATCCTGCCTGAAAAAAAAGTGTCAAGCTTAAGACGGAGTGAGTATTATTTATCGTGATTGTGGCGTCTCTGCTGCTGGTTACATCGTTGTTGAATTATCTTATGCGCCTCGAATTACTTGGAGATTAGGTAGTTGATGCATGTTTGCTCCTACAAGCCTGCAAATGATGTGTTATCATGGGTTCTGTTGTGTGTTCTTCAAAATGCAGCTAAGATTCTTTCAGATTTTATTTATTTTTTCTTTCTGAAGTAAAGATATTTATCAAAGTTCAGTTTGTTCAACATTTCGCTATAGTGATCACTACTTCAGTAATTCTTGTTGAGCCTTGGCCGGAAATCTACTGTATAGTGATTCCTTCTCCTACTAACAAATTACTGAGTATCTATCTAGTGCTTTAGATATTGTCGTCTGCTTTTGTTGGTATTGCTTTTTTCTTATGCTTGGTTTATGGTGCTCCTGTCCTTTAACTTCTACCTATATAGTTTGATTTCACAGGAGTTGTAATACGCAGGTGGTGAAAATCAGACTGCAGCAGCAAAGAGGATTGAGTCCTGAACTCTTCAAGTACAAGGGACCTATACATTGTGCTCGTATCATTATCTGTGAAGAGGGAATGCTCGGTCTGTGGGCTGGAGCAGCCCCAACCGTGATGCGCAACGGAACAAACCAAGCTGCTATGTTTAGTGCTAAAAATGCATTTGATGGTTTATTGTGGAGCAAACGTGAAGGTGACGGGAAAGCCCTCCTACCTTGGCAGTCCATGATATCAGGTTTTCTTGCGGGAACAGCTGGTCCAATTTGCACCGGACCCTTTGACGTCGTGAAAACACGGCTTATGGCTCAAAGTAAATCAAGCGGGTTGAAATACAGAGGTATGTTTCACTGTATTGGAACAATATATACAGAAGAAGGGATTCTTGCATTGTGGAAAGGGTTATTGCCGCGGCTGATGAGGATCCCACCTGGCCAGGCCATCATGTGGGCTGTGGCTGATCAGATAACTGGCTTCTACGAAAGGAGATACCTACACAATGCAGCCTTGTAGCTTTCATGCACGTTTTAATATCTGCAGCTCATTCCTAGAACTGGAATTTCTGGGCTTTTTATACCCTTTTAGCTCGTTCAGAATTGAGAGATTTAGCTTTTACTTGCTCAATGCTCATTTTGTAGGATAATAATCTATCTTGTGAAATTTTAAGAATTTGGGCGATGGCCTTCATTTTTGGATGTATCTTTGATTACTTAGAATTCGGTACTATTGGCGTAATAACTGAAGTTTCTTTGATTTAAAGGATTGGTTTTATGTGTCATAGTTACTCTGATGGATACATGTTCCCCTTTCTTTTTTTCTTTTTTTTTTCCTCTGATGGATACAT
Source organism: Leonotis leonurus (assembly GCA_026898415.1). Taxonomy (NCBI): domain Eukaryota; kingdom Viridiplantae; phylum Streptophyta; class Magnoliopsida; order Lamiales; family Lamiaceae; genus Leonotis; species Leonotis leonurus. The sequence continues at coordinate 78,093 of JAPKLX010000100.1, read as the reverse complement.
GTCCCCTTTCTCTGTGAAGGCTTCACCATTATCTACCACAATTAAAAAATCAAAAGTGATAAGAACTTAATCAATCCCCCACAATCCAAACATTCATCTTCAAGATTAATAAATGTAATAAGAAAAAATACTTCGCAAGCCAAAATTAACTTGCACCAGATTAAAGTACCCATGGAACTCATTCTCGATAAAATTAAACTCACCATTAGGGTTACATTATCTAGTGAAAAACAGTGAATAAGCACCGTGCCGTTGAGTTAACGAAACAATGCTCAACAAATTAATGTATCTTTAATTAATAAATAGTATAATACCATTGTTTCACCCACCATTTAAATAGGGATATACTTACAGAACAGAAAGTTTAATAAAAAAAAAATGTTTCAGTTTTGGTTGGTTATCTTTATTTTGGGGAAATTAATGGGTAGTATTATTCCTGTATAATAATAAAAATATGGAGACATACAACCGATTAAAAATTGAAAAAACAAAACAAGTGTATGATTAAAACAATTGGCATCAAGTGACATGCAGCTTCGGGTAAAAAAGTGTTAAAAGAATTACATACGGCCACTCAATCTCATTCAACTGTCCCATATATATATCTATAATATATATATATATGTTTGCTCACCAATCACGTAAACACAAACTCTAGAGATGAAAAAGGGTGAAGATTTCGAAGCTCTTTAGCGGTAACCTCACGTTGGAGGGAAAATTGTACACACTCGTTTTCTCGTGCATGAAAGAAACCCGCCTGGATACTGAGCGAGATCACGACCTCATATACCTTAAACTCTCACCCTTATGCCCCAAAAATTATGACATGAAGGGATCACACTATGTACAGTGTGGTGGTGCTGAGCACGCTCGACAAAAGTACCAGCATAATTTCCAACTTGTGCAGACAACAAACTCGAGCAAGATCAAGAATAAAACAAAACCTAAAGAATTTTGACAATGTCCGTAACAAATCCAAGAATCATTGCTTTCACCTGTCAAAAAGAAAAAAATTTAAGATGTGAATAAATTGTAAATAAGGCCAGTGACTGCTGATGCAAAGTGTTACCTTTCAAAGATTGTTAGGAATATGATGGAACATTCAGATCACAAAATTGCATTTCCCGTACAAACTTGGAAAGTCACACTTAATTTATGGCATATTGAGTGCCTGTTTGAGCTGTGCGAGCGAGGAAGGATGAATATTAGACATTGCAGAATTGAATAATTCTCCATGGAGAGCAGAACATGTTTGGAGATTGTCCTTCAGCATATTCTCCAGCGGAATTTGGTTTATGGGGTCAGAGAACTTGATCTGGAAATGGAAAAGCGTAAGTTTGTTAAATAAGACATAATTTTGAAGCTCCATAAAATTCTAAAACCAAGCACCAACATAAATTTGAAGCTTCATAAAATTTTAAAACCAATCACCTGTCGCCTCCGTAACTCTTTGCTAGGGACCTCCAGCTTGCCAGATTGCATACTGTCACTACTATTATGGTACAAGAGACCATAGCCAAAATAACAAATTCATTATATGAGAATATTTGAGAAAATGAACGATGGAGTAAGGGAAATTTCACCAAACCTTGATTCTTCTTCTGTCAACTCTTCGGTTCCACCCAATATCACACTCGTGCATACACTATCATAAAATAAAATATAACAGAAAACAAAATGAACACTTGTGCCCATAGTGTTGCAAACAGATAACTCAAGCATCAAGTAGATGAATTACCTAAGGATCTGCTCAAGTTTATCAAGAACTCGAGACATTCTCAATGTAAGAATTATAGAAAGGGCTAGGGCAAATGTCTTTCGTTGTGTGGAAATCGCATTGTCAGCCTGCAGCACCAGATAAAGAGCAAGGTTCAATTAGCCATGACTAAAGTAACAAGAAAAGGTTGAGGTTTCATGAAATCCCAGTAAAAACAGAATATGGCCAGTTAAGGAAAGACTCAAATATGGAAGAATCATAAGTGGAAAAAACATAATGATATAAATAAGTTGCTGACCTTGTCAAGCCATACGTCAACCAGGCAAAGAAGTATGTTTTCTTCATTTGAGAATGTATCTTTTTGGAGATGTGCTAACAACGATGGATCTGATGTGAGTTGTGCAAGATAATTAGTATTCATGACCAAAATCCTCGCAAGAATGGAAGCTGATAACGTTTTCACTGCTGTCTTAGAAGGATCGTGATCATCTCCCCCGCTCAGGCATAATACAATAAGTTTCTACAAAGTATAGCAGAATTAGTAAACATATAAAAAACTATAACTAACCTTAGAAATCAATGCAAGAAATTATAGTGTTATAATGAGCAAAGAGATAAATACCTGCACAGTGCTGCTGATTAATGGAGGCACCTCAGCAGGGAAACACTGCATTGCAAAGTAGACAAACGACTTTTACAACAAGAGCATCTGAAAACAACTTACTCAAGAGGAAAAGATAAAGCAAGCACCATGAAGCGTAGCTGTATCTACTATCTACTAAGAAAAGTATAACAATTAATAAAGCACTCTGAAAACATATAATCAAAAACAGCTGGACAAGTATCAAGAAAACAGGTGTGCAATGTGCTATATGACCCATGAAACAAAGTGACGCATTATATTCCATATTGCTTTCTGAAATATAGCTTTTCTGTTGCAGCATAAAGGCTGGAGACAAACCTGAACTAAAACATCCACGAGTGGAAGAATTGCACGAAGCCCTTTATCATTGACATTACCAATAACAAGATCAAGCAAATTTGCAAGTGTCTGTGCATGCATATTGAGGAACTCCAAACCGCCAAGAACTATGTAGCCTTCAATAATGCTCACAGCCACCTAAATATAGTGTTATATATCAAACCAATCTATTGCAGCATCAAGAAAAATATGTAACCATGGAAAAGATAAATTCTTTGTACCTTTACGTAATCAAAACTTCTATCCAAGATTTCCACTAAACATGGGAAGAAAATCAACAGCTGAGGCACCATTGAGGTAGCATGAGTAAGGGTAGCCTCCCATAACTGTATGATAAGGATACAGAAGAAATCATGGTTTTGAACGCTAGAGACTATTTGGAAACTCCAAGTATCTTCATGGTTACTGAAGTACTGACCAGCATACTATCTTCCAGAAGTTCATCAGGGCTATTAGCATTAATCACACTATGTAAGATTGGCATCAACACATTGTAACAGATGGATGACTGATAACCTAGTGCAGTGACAAAGTTCTTTAGGGCTGCGAGAAGCTGAATCTGCAAGAGGCTTTCACCAGAAGATTCTTCCCAAGCCTATGATGACACATAATCAATATTCAATATAAGGAATAAAACTGGGACATACACATTGTACAGTTCTCTTGTAATGTCTAAAATAATACTTACCAACATGTACTTCTCTTTTACAGTCTCAAATCATACTTCCAAGTGAAACATTTATATAAAAGTCAATTTTAAATCCTGATTTACTATGACATTATGCCAACAGGAAAAAAATAAACAAGTAAAATACCTTCTGGAAAAACTGCACTAACTTGTCTGCATAAGGAACAACTTTAGTGATGCGCCCAATGAGACTAGAAATCGTATTTAATACTTGAACCTGGATGTTGGATTTAAATAAGAACTCAGTCAACAAGTATTCCAGTCAAGCTGCACTGGAAGAATACATATATATACATATATAAAACTTGTTTCTAGAGTGTAATGACAGAAGAGGTTAATGAGAAAGTTACGACGGTGCTTCTTGAAAAGGTAAAAAGTTGACACCACAAAATACTAGAATCTACCACCCCACGAACCTCGCCACATTTAACAACCATGGAGAAACCAAGTTTTCAGATAATGCATATTGAACACTCCACCCAAATGTCTACCAATATAAATCAACCAGAAAAATAAGTATTTTGCTTCCTGGCTTGTGAAGATTTTTATCTTGCAGCATTTTTGCGAGAGGGAAACTGAATTACAACCGTTCAAATTAAGCATCATTGGTTCATAAATAAAATTAAATCTACGTTTTATTAACGACATGGTGAAACCAAGGCAGATACTCTTGTAGTCTTGTATAGCTTCTCTTATAGAAATACGAAGTAAATAACTGTGATACAGGAAGAAACATTCCCTTGACTTACTTTTGAATCAAACTCTTCTACATCTTCCACCAGTTTGAAACATGAATCCCAACATACTGGAAGAAGGTCTGAAAAGTCCTGCTCTGAGAAATTTGCATCTTCGATATGGAAATACAGTGATCGTGATGCAGCTAGCTGAGATGACAGGTCAAATGTTACAAAGACCGGAGTAATTCACAAGCCAGTTGCATATATATACATCATACCCTGACACATAAGTCGCCCTCCTGAAGCAATTTTGTTAAAGCGCAATATACTGGTCGTCTGGTGTCATCCTTAATCTGTACATGCAAAACATAGCATGTGTTTCAAGAAACAAGTTATACTTAAATGGGAGTATATCCCAAAATTTCACAGCCTATCCCCATTGCATGCATTACTTTTCCCACCAATCAAATTTCACATTATACAAGTCAGTTCTTCGATAATATGTAATGAGCTGTTCCATTATTCATATAGTACGATTTCAATTCAGATATGATTTGAGGTTTGACCTGAGATCTCAGTCACTCTTAGAAGGCACTAAATCTCAAGGCCACATACAATTTTGAACATGTTACAGAAGTGCTAGGCATGAGCTAAATTTATATGAAAATATTCGATCAGCCAAGACCGCAAGATGCAAATAAATAGATGAAACAGAGTATCAGATCTGTAATTATTTGTTTTCTGACATTAGTACCATCTTCCTATGAATATTTCAGATCAAGCTTCCTGTGGTTAGATAAAGAAGCATAAGAGACCTAAAAATACAGATACGAGCTGTAGGGGATCATAATGGTGAAACAGTGGCATATGCACACAGTTGGATAGTAATTTACCTCTGAGACCCACTGCCCCAAGATCAATGCAACTTTTCTATGGATGATCCGCATGTTTGAATTATTACTTGTAAGTTCAAAAGATAAAGCGCCATTGAACCTAAATAAGAGTATCAGTGTGTATTCAAGATGAACTCATAACAAGCTAACATAAAAGGTCTGGAAAATAGATCTGCTTAGATTGTCATCACATTAAATTCAAAAGAGACATTTAGCAAAGAAACAGAGATGAATATAAAAAAGAAGTAATAATAAGCCCTTGTCTGTTCAAGTAGGCAAGTCAAGCAAATGCATCATCTACCAGGTCTAGGCGCATGAGCAAACTACACAGCCATGAATAAGACAGGTCACCGCCATTTCACTATAGCAATTAAAAGTCGCAGTGAATCCGTTAAGGTTTAACTTAAGAGCTTGCCTGGGCATGCATCTCATCATTTACAACATTCTTTTCAGGAACAAGATTTTTTTTAGGTGTCATTTATTATATTTAATGTTTCTAATACATACTAAATGGATCATAATATATAGCAAATGAGGATTACATTGTGAAGAATTAATAGAACAAACAGTAGGACGATTAGCCGCATCATAGTCCAACTGGATAGTACTTGCATTTCAAATGAGAAAGGGCTCACATTTTGCTGACAAAGAGAAAGGATTTACCAGTCCTTAAAGCTCAGATAATTTGAGAGTTCATAATAGACGAAGGCAGCAGCACCATAAGCAGCATCCTTGAGAAGCAATTGCGGATTTATTTCACTGACAGCAGAAGGACAACTGCTCATTGCCTCTTGAAGAATTGAAACCACAAGAGGACCTAGCAACTAAATAAATCCCAAGTAAACACAATCAGTTGCGGAAAAGTAAATCCTATTAGAGATGAAACAAATCTCTCCAAGCTTAAAAAGAGACCTACTTGGCTGTTATTCTCAAACAAGACTATGTACAAGGCTTCAGCACAGGGCCTTAGCCTCTCTGACCACAAAATTGAATCCTGCTCATGATAAAATGACTCAGGATTTCTGTACCATTCTTCAACATCACTAGCTGTTAAAACAAAATACCTGCTTAAAAAGGAATAGCAATGAGCAGATGAATATGGAGAAAGATAAGAAGAGAAAGTAAGGAAAAGCCGGAGAAGAGGAAAGACAAAGTTGTTCCTTCATCTCAAACTAAAATCTTGCAATGCCACAATTCCCATGTGACCAGACATAAATTTCTGCAGAAATTATTGAACATGAAACAATAGATTTCAACCGTGCTTGCTACTGCAATGCTATGTACCTTATAGTAGGCAAGTAGCATTTCTATTCTCAATATGATAATACTTGAAAGTTGAAACCATATCTATGTTGATATACTCAGTATAAACAAAACAGTTGGGATAATCAATACTTACCGCCTTATTAATGTGTTGCATAGTAGCACCACTCGCTCACTGGGGAGCAGAGAAGCCAAGAAACCAGCAATTACACTGGATACATTTTTTTTCATATCCTGAAGTGAGACCCGGTTATCATCCATGACACGACCAGTCAAGAATGACTTGTATTCTTTACATTCTAGGACACGCTTCATCATCACCATACATTGGATCAAGAATTCTTCAAATGATAATACATCTGGCTCGGGATTTGTAATCTTATTTAAGCAGAAATCAACAGTGGGCCCAATGACATTTCGATCACCGAATGAGTAAGGATGTCTTTGCTGAAATGCTATTAAAATCTTCATCAATTTGGTGCATGATTTCTTCAGGAAATCGAAGAATTTAGGATGTTTCTCTTGAAAAGAAGTATCTGCACAAATTGCAATTGATAAAACTTCAACAAGATACAAACTAAATAACTTTGCAGCAATAACAAGCAATCTCTAGGTAAATGGAACATTACAAATGAGATATTTATGTAAAAGTAATTATGTGGAATGAAGTTTCCACAAATTATTCCCTTCAATGTAAAAAGCACCGAAGTATGACAACGGTGGGAGATAATAATGTGATTAAGAAGTAATGCAAGTAAAGCGAATGTTTGAGTCAACTACGGGACAAAAACTAAATTAAGGTGAATGAAAGCATCTTACAGTATGGTAAAAATGACTGGATGGCATTCAGCATAACCGGACAAACCTTCTTGACAGGTTGCACCTCCTAAAAGACAATACAATTAGGCTTATACACCAAATTCACAACAAACATCACAGTGAAAAGGGGGTGAGGGGGCAAGGGGGTTGCAGAAATGCAGATGAAGCAACCGCAGCTTCACCTGTACAGACTTTGCATCACTTGGGAAGCCAGAAACTATGAGTTGACGAATTATCTTCGAACATAAAAACCATCTTTCACAGATCAAGTACATATCATCATGATGCAACTCAGAATTATGTTGAGCTAGCACCAAGAAACCTTGCAATATCTTCTGTACGTCAGTCTGCCAAAGGTTCCAGCTGTAATCAAAGAATTGAGATGCTATCTGCCAAATGAGTAAGATTATAAGTCCAGTGGAAAATAAATTATGTCATAAAGGATGGAGTCGACAGCACGATAGGAACATGAAAGCAAAGTCCACTTGTCCAAGAGAGTCTTAAACTAAAACTACTAAGCAAGGAATTGATTTTCCTCTCCACAATGATGACAAGTGACAATGAATAAATGTACTAATCAACTTCTCAAAAAAATAAAAAGTGATTCAACATGAGACTTCAGTCTGAGATCTTAAACCATTGTCACCAAGGAACAGACGCGTGCAATTTCAAAGGAAAATAAAGAAAATGATAATATGCACCTCAGAAAAAGCCCTCTGATCAGAAGTAAGACGTTTGGTTGACAACTCCTTTAAAACCCGGAAAAGAATCAAGAATATTCTATGTGAAGTTAATGTATCAGCTGACTGAAGCTGCTGTGCCAACACCGAAAGTAAGTCTGGCCTGTAAGCCAATAGGAAGAATAAAGAAGTAAATAGGTAAATAACGTAATTCAGTAATCCCGTGATAATGGAATTGTATACAAACCAGAATAAGGACGTTTGTCAAACGAGCAGTTTGAAGCTTAATGATGGAGTAAGAAACATATAGAATTTCAACATATAGGAGTGGGAGAACCAGAAGTGCTTCAGCAAGAAAGAAAAGTGTCCACCTTTCTCATGTTGTTGGTGCTAGTTCACTGATATAAGGTCACATGCCCTCAATATTTCCCAGTAGAGTGCTATGAGGGAACAAGAATGGCTCCACTCATCCTAAATTTCAAAATTTCAATCCTCTACGAGAACCTACACAGCTGCTATCCAAAGCTGATCTATTCTCCAATAACAATTGCCATCAAAACCAGAATAAACCAAATATAATTATGCATGGCCTTTCTCATAAGTTTGTTCCACTCAATCAATCAACTCTTTATGTATGTAAAATTATCCGTCTGAAAATGTAAAATTAAATCCTATTCTAATGGGCTACTTCTTTAATTTTGTAAGTTTCTTATGAAGCTTTTTACCCCTCTCTAGCAGTTCCTTGTAAGCTGGAATTAAGTATTGTACTAAATAAGCTACCTATATGCATGGGGATATGAAATACAGATAGTGGCAAGTCAAGACCGTATACTGTCCATATATGGTTGATCAGAATTTTCCTAAAATGTAAAATCCAACATTTTCTTTTCATTTATCCATCTAGCTAGTTATTAAACAAGATAAGGGGACATTAGATAAGTGCTTGACTATATACTTTCAAGTAATTTCCATGTAGATGAAGCAGAGAAGCATACCATTCTTTTGGGTAGTCTATGCGAGCAATTTTCGAGATCAATACGGCCAAAGTATGAGCAATCTGCACACCGATCACATATTATAGAACATGCGATATTCAAAATAAAACTAATAAAACAAAAGGGAACATATCAATGAATTGGTATATACAACATTAGATATTGAAGCAATACAAGTAACATGTAGGATGACCGATGTAGCATTACTCAGCTCAAAAGGGATACATCATTAATAGTTTAACTGAACTACAAGGCTACAGAGAGACTACTAATGGAGATGCATGCAAGCATTACCTGATGGTTTTCTTCTCGCAAGTGCAATAACAACTTTTGCCTTAAATGCAATTTCTCTTCATTGCTCATTCCCCTGCAAAGGCATTTTCGCAATCAAAATCTAGAACCAAGCCTCAATAACAGTCATCCGGAAAAACCAAATAGAGAAGCCTCAAATTACCAATGGAAAACACTAAGCAATATTTTTATTGGAAAACCAAGTGGAAAAGGTCAGCGAGTAAATACAGGCTCTACCTAATTCTATTACATATCTATCTTTACTTCAAGAAGGGCTTTCCTTGAAGAAAGGTTCAGATGCAATATTATTGCTCAGGGTTGTAAGGATCACCTTAAGATGATAATACTACCAACTCTAGGAAAAATCATGCCAAGAGAAATGCACTTAAGTTACAATTCACAAACTAAAGTGATATGAAACGACGGTTGCTAATGTACGAGAACGAAACAAAAGAAGAATCAAATCACTTACGTCGAGTCGCGTCTGTTCCTCCAATACCTATTAACGCTGTTCTTGAAATAAACAGACGCCATCAATCTCACGTCGGTTTGCGACGCTAAATCCTTCGCCGTAATCACTTCCTGCATCACCAAGCCACTCGTCTAACAAATCCAATAGCTTAACACTCGCAATAAAACAAACAACTAAAGCAAAAGTCAAAACACAACCACTATCACTTCAATACCATTAAACAAGAGCAGAAACCAGGCCTACTCTCTAATTGCCCGAGAGCATCTTCCGCCGGCTTCAGAACATTTACGTTACTGCTCACTGAATTCGCGAGCAATCCGTATATCATTGGCAAGTCCGAGACCGTGAGCGCCATTTCTGCTTCCTGAAATAATTTAGAACAAACGGAAAGGAGAGCTCTTATTGCACGTGAGACGTAGAAATGAAGAGCGGTTTTGGATCGACGGTTTGACTGGAGAATGTGAAACCCGCGCAGTATTTAGCGATGCAGGAGAATCGACCGCTTAAATAATTTGGAATTCGGAAGCAGCGGAACGGAGGGTTTGGATTTTCCGGCGGGGGTTAAGCGGTGGTGGGACGGAGGAAGGGCAAAATGAAATTAGTACTGAAGTTTACGAGCTGGAAGGAGATGAGCTGTAATCATTGTTAGTGGCTTTCTCTTCGGGGCTTTTATACAGTCACCTTCTGAATAGCATTATTCATTTGGTTTTATTTCGTATTTACTTTTGATACGAGTAATATCTCCTTTTTTTCAAAAAAAATAATAGGAGTAGTTCTTCATGTAAAAAATGAGTAGTAAATAATATTCCCTTCCTCTCGTGACAAAAAAGGAGTATCTCTTCTTTTTTACATTAAAATCAATATTTTACTTTATCTATCTTTATTTTATTAGTATTGGAAATCCGTATAATTATTTTGATGATAATTATCGAAACACACATTTAGAAAAATTTACTCAAGTGTTTACCAGCAGAGAACGTAATATATTATGTGCATGGGAGTTGATCCATTCAGTAAAGATATTAAAATTTGTGTTAGGAGATCAACTTAGACTTAAGTTTTACTTTTATGTTAGTTTACATATTACTCCATCCGTCTCATTTATTTTTTGCTCGGATACCAATATTTAGTTGTAATAACTTTTGAGAAGGGAGTTTTGTGCTTTAAAACTTGTTAAAAATAAAAATGTGTCTAATTGAGTGGGACGTCACAATAAGGAAAATGCGTCTAATGAAGTGGAACGGATGGAGTACCATGTAAAGAAACAAATCGTGAGTCATGATTTGGTCATAACCTAATCTATAATAAACTTAGTGTTTTCTAAAGAAGTTGAAATAGAAAGAACAGAACGTGAGTTACGATCTGCATCTATAGCGCATTTGTTCTTAAACTAAGTTTTGCAGCAGAATGTACAAGACACAGAACGTATGAGACGTTCTGTTGAGGACACAAAACGTCGAAAACGTTCTGTTCAGATACTGTCTAACAGAGTATCTCAAATCACAGAAGGTGATTTAACAGATCATGGAATGATCTAGTTAGCACACAGATAAATGGGTGATCTGTGACATGCTTGAGGGATGGATGATCTGCCTAAATGGTTCATATGTTCATTAGTACACTTTTGTGTCACGTAGGCTTCGTTTTCATATACTTATTTTGGATACTGGGAAACGATGTCATACCTTAAATGGTAACAAATGACGCATCGCTGGCAAAGAGTACAATGTAACAGCTAGTTCGTGCCCTTAAAGCATTCCAACGGCTAGTTCGTGATTCATTCGTCTATAAATACTCCTTCAAGGATTCTACAACAACGACCGGATTCCAAGCGATCAAACTCTCCAGAAATATTCAAAGCTTACGAAGTGTTCATACGTTCAAGCGATCCTACTCACTGCACTTCACTTAGCATTTTTTGCACTTATAGAATTTTTTGTTCTTAGCTACACATAAATTACATCTTAAGTTAGAACATTCCCCACCTAGAACTAAAATTGTATCAAGTTACACTGCGCTGTAATCTTTAGTTATATTCTTCCTCTAGCCTTCAAGCTTTTGGAAGAGCTTTCAAACTTTGTAAAACCCAGTATGTGTAAAGGTCACGACCTTATTCGTGCACAACACAAATTCAGTTTTGATTTATTGTTGTGACTGGTTCTCTACCAGTCTAAGTAAGCAAGGAGATTTTTCATAAGTTAGTGAATTTACTATCAAGTTGATAGTCCGTGGACGTAGGGAATTTTCTCGAACCATGCTAAACTCTGTGTTCTACAACTTTTATTTACAATTTTGTTTATTGCATATTTACAACATACTTATTATGTATATTGCATAATCTGTAAACAATATTTTAAAAAGCACTTGGTTAAAACAAAAAGGTTTTCTAAATTGAGCTATAGACTAACCACCACTTTCGCACAATCTGTACTCACATCTTCTGTGAGCACAAAACACGTCTTACAAAACTTGTTCCTCTGGTTCACCTTCTATGTTTCTAAAACACAGAACTTGAACAGCAGATCACCAGCATTCTGTGTTGTGTGATTGATCGTTCTGTTTTTGTAACACTTAGCAAGAAAACGAGAAAAGTTGACATTGGAGCATTCCCCACCCCCATACACCAATAGTTGCTGAATTGAGACCAACAATTAGATTTACTTTAATACCCTTTGCTTTTTAGTTATAAAATTTGTCAAAAAAGGAAATGAGATTACATTCATGGGAAGTCTTAATTGGGAAAGTAGGATCACATTCGTGGGACTGAGGGAGTACTAACCTTTTTTTTTTTAAATGGACTAATTTACTTCATCGGTTTATTCGCCTTCTTATTATATAACTCTTCAACATACGAACTACAACCAAAACTTACATGAGTTTCAAATAATTTATTGTAAAATATATGATTTGTGTGTTGCTTGATAAAAGTTGTAACTAACTTTTTTTGATAATTAAATTGATTTGAGACTATTCTACTTAGTGAGTAGTATAATGAGACATTATATTATATATTTCAAAATCGAATTCGATGAATGACAAATTATATGCAAAAGTCTTTTAAAGGTGTTATTGGCTTAGAGGAATTTCTTTTTGAATCATAGCTCAAGGCCATAAAGTGTTGGACCTAAACACATGTTTTCATGTGGGCCAATTGTCTTGGTTTTTCATTTCATTGTCATTATCATGAACTTTATGGTCATGATGTATTCCTATAATATATCTAAATAGTGTAATTTATTGATTCCCCATGATTGCCTATAAAATGAAGAGTTTGAAGAGAGTTTTAAACACACCAACAATTACATGTGTTACATTATCTCTTTTCTTTTTAGTTGTAAATATTTAAAGCATTATATTCTCCATATTTCATTTTTTTTTTTTGCAACAATCACAAGACGAGATAGTGACTTTGTTTTGGAGATGCCATCCTCTTTCAAGACGAGCTCAATCATTGTGTCATCAACTATTGATGATTTTTCATCCACCTTCTTGGTGTTTCCTTCGGCGAATTTTCTAATATTGTGGATTGATTATATTAATGTCTAAGATGTTTAAAATTCAATTTTGAAAAAAAGGGAGGGGGATGGTTAAACAACTTAACAGTTGTGTGCGGGGTCAAGACTTTGAGTATACTCTTGACGTTGTATCTAGTCATAACTTTGAGTTTAATATGATCACGTGTTTGCCCATGGGGATGTGTGTAGTCTTCACAATGCACTAGCTTTGTTCTTATTAATAATATTGACCATAACCTCCATAATAAATATCATATTAAATAGAAAAGATATGAAATTTGTGGTGATGAAGTTTCTTAAAAGTAATATGATTGACACTCTTTTAGTGTGGAAATAAGTGTAAGAATCTTTATTCTTTAAGAGCAGAGTCTAAGCTACAATGTTTTGAACTTTGTAAATCGATCAATATGATTATTGTGATTAAATGTATACCTCCTTATTGGAAGAGACTTAAGAGTTTCCTAAAACGTAACCTAAAGGTAATAAATTTTGAAAGATTTATTGTTAAAATCATTTTTGAGGAAGACTAACAATTTCAGTTTTGAACTAATGATTGAGATTAAGAACAAGACTAGCTTATTGAAATGCAATTTTTTAAGTTTAGTTGAGAACATAACCTATTTATGTCGTAACACATAATAAGGTTGAATCACTTTAGAAACCATTTGATCGTCGTGATGATTGAACATGGTAGAAAAATCCAAATAAGTTATTTGTGGATATGTGTGCCACGTGACATGTGTGCTGCAAAAGGAAAGTTTTTTCTACTTATCAAATCGTTTAAAGTATAAATATTCAAATGAAAAATCAATTAACTTCAATAGTGGTTGGTGTGGATGACGTGGCTATTAAAACTATTATTGTAAAATGTGGTTACTCTTAAGGGTATGCTTCATGTTCCAAACATCTGAAGGACTTGGTATCATACTCTCTTATAGTCAAACATGGTTTTTAACTAGAACTCGAGTTTTAAATTTTTGTCTTGATAAAGTGTGAAAAGTTGATAGGTATTGGTTACATAGTGTAATACCCCGTCTTTTTAATTAATCGAACTAGGTGATTTCGAACGTGTTTGTAATAGTCGAGGGTATTCTTTTATATATATTGACAAATTGGTTTAAATTAATAAGAAGTGATGTTGTTAAACTTTATAAGTATGTTGTGCTTTAAGTAATTAAGAAGTGAGAAGTTAATTGATTAAACTTAAGAAAATATAAAAGTATAGTGTATAAGTTATATGTTGTGGAAATATTTCATGTGTATGTAGATAGAACCTACAAGTATATTATATATATATATATATATATATATATATAATGTTGCTAAATTAATACCTATGATATTAAGTTACACGTATACTACATCTATATATATATATATATGGTTTGTGAGACATTTGAACCTAGATATATATATAGGAAACTACATAATATATATAGGTGTTGTAAGAATGAAAACGTCACTTGCATGTAGAAAATCTTAACACTCAAGTGTAAATATATATATGCATTCACTTTAAGTAAGAAGAAAGACAAGAAAGTGAAACACTTGATGTAGAACAAATCCTATTATATATATATGCAGTGATAGGTGTGATGATGATATCTATTTATAGTAAATAGGCTGTACTACACATGAACATGAGTTCACACGCCTACTACATACCTGCTGAAAATAATTACAGTGTATATTATATAAATGTTGGTGTGCAATATAAATGAAGAGATGAGAAAGCTAAGTAAGCTAAGTAAAAGAAATTACAACATAGGAAAGACTGTCTCTAAAGCCTACATCTCTACTAAGAAAAGATAAGGCAAGAACATAACAAGCAAAGTTTAAAGCATGCTGCAGCATGGCTGGAAGGTAGGAAGTGATTGGATAACCAGTTCCAACACTCTACCTACAGTGAGATTTGAGAGGAAGCTGCTTCCCAATGCCTTCCTTTATCCTGCAGAGAGGATTAGACAGTTTAGGAGAGAGAGTAACCAAAACCTTTCTACTATAAAGTAGTCCCTAACCTAAGCATTCAACACACACAAACACTCTACACTCGGCTGGGACAACAAAGAGAAGCAGCAGAAGCAGTAACATTCAACCACAACGTTCAAGTGAAGGAGTTAAAGATTAAGGCAGTTTTCCTCAACCATTACCCAAGTTATGTTCTAGTAAAGGAGTCCTAAAACTTTGAATCCTAAACTAAATCATCAACAGAAACATACCAGAGTAAATTCAGATTTTAGGACTTAGAACAACAGGTTCGTTTGCAGATTAGAACATATACATATTTCAGATTTCAGAACCAATCGTGTAGTCTTTGCAAAGTCCAGTTATATATATATGGTTTAAAATAGCAGTTTAATGGCCAAAGCACAAACTTAGAGTCCATGTTCATAGTTTGAACAACAAAACATAAGCATCTAAAACAATATATATATATATATATATATATAGCATTCTTTTCAGAACACAAGAAGTAAAATATGAGTACACGTCTCTGTGAAATTAAGTCAGTATAAAACTAAAACACAAACTATAACCCATAATTTGTATATACACGAGAAGAGCTAGAAGAAGAAAATACTTAGCTTAGGAAGCTGTTTCTTTCGACATTCCTTAAGAGCACCGCAACATCATTAGCCAACAAAAGATATTGAATCAATAAGAGGACTTAAGAGAATTTAAAACAGAAACTAAAAGAAAGGAAACATAAGCTATACAGAACTCACCAATTAGGAAATCTCTTCGGATGGATCCCACCAAGTTCCTGCCCCGTAAACACTCCCTATCTCAACCAAAACCTCGCGAAAACAGAGATTTAAGGAAGTCAGAAGCGGAAAAGAAAATTTAAGAAAAACAGAACGAAGAGATTCAGTACTCAACTCAAATATCAAGAAAAGAAAGGGCGAGAAATGAACTTACTAATATGGGATCTCCCCAGAGGGACCTCTCCGAGCTCCTGCCTGCATGAACACTCCTTCGCCCAAACCAAAATCTCACAGAAACAAAAGAAGATAGGTCAGTAATAAAAAGAAGGAATCATCAACCTGAAAATCAAAATAAACCATAAGAAATTAAGACATGCAGGAAGAATTTAAGTCCTAGAACGAAAATAGAAACTAAATAGAACCAAAACCAATCCCATCTTACCTTTTGAAGAATCAGAAAATTGAGCTTAGGAGAGGTGACTGCCTCGCATAGAAAGAAATGGCGAGAGGAGAAATTGAAGCAAGAAAGGTTAGAAGCAGAACTTAGCAGAAGGAAGAAATGGGAGAGAAAGAGATACAGAGAGAAAGAACTGCTGAGAGAGTAAGAGGAAGAAACGTGTGTGTGGTGTCTGTGGGTGAAAGAAAGAAGGAAGTGAATTAGGGTAGATAGGATAGAGTGTTCTAGAATATGGGCCGGGTTACGGGCCGGGTTAGACCAAATTGTTGGGTCAAGAATTATTTATACCATGGGCTTTTGATTGGGCTGTGATTTAAATTATTTCTGGGCCTAGGATTAATTAACTTGGGCCCAGATATTAAATGAAGTGGGCCGAGATTTTAATACTGATGGGCCGAAAATATATATATGGTGATGGGTTGGGAATTATAAGATTTGAGCCAAAATAATTATAATAAGCCCAGGTTATTAATCTTAAGATAATTGATACTTAAAACTAATGAAATTAATTAGTAAGCTTACTTAATTAATTTAAATGGACTAGTTTAACATGTAATAAATTAAGACTTAATTAAATTGAGCTTAACATTTTACTTAAGGTTAAGCTACATCAATTAGTAATATTGGTAATGGAAGGAGATTTAGAGTTAATATTTAAAGCTTATAATTTAGATAATTAAAGCCTAAGTATTTAATTAAGAAGATTCAATTTATTTAGTAATTGGGATCTAAATTAAGAGAATTTATATCTTTAATTATATTAAGGATTTATTTAAGAATTTAAATTCTAAGTTTTAAAGGATTAAATTAATTAGAACTTACAAGGTTAATTGAATAATTAATTATCAAGAATTAATTAATTCATTAAGTGTTAATACACTTATTGCACTTCAAGACAAATACCAGAATAATTGAATCAAGGATTCGACACCATTAGAAAGAATATTGACCCGAGGTATCAATATCTCAATTAACGAGTCGAAACAAGAACCGAGAATAATATGTTCTTACGATTAAATGTTTCAAATGCACTAAGGGCATTTTAACTTATACGAGCTTTTCAAAAAGGTTCTTACGAGAGATCTAGTTCGCATTTCAAGACCAAAGCAAGTGCAAATCGAAGCTATCCAAGTAGGCTTTCTATTACAAAGAAATTATGTGTGCTCGTATGCTATTATGTTGATATTTCGAAAAGGTTTTCAAATGAGAACTTATGTTTTAAAGTATTGTATTACCAAAATAATTTATGTTTTGTACGATGCCTATCTTGTTATCATTTAATCGGATTTGGGTTCCAGTGGGTAAGCAACCCTGCTCGAACTAGTGTACACAAAGAACTGTGAGTCGACGAAGGTGTTGACCGGTCAGGTGTCCGTAGAAGGTGGCCAACTTCACGGTACACATAGAAAAAATATATGGTAGAATACTAAAGAACTTAAACAGCTGTCGAACTATAGGTTTCACAAAAAGGATTTAGTGAACGTAGGTGCTTTTAAAGATCAAATCCATATGTTTCACTTTTTACGGCAATGACAATTATATATGTACGTATGCGATTTTGGCATGTGCCTACTGAGTACGTTTGTACTCAGCCCTGCGTGTATTTATAAATGTGCAGGTTGAGACGTGATGCATGGAGGTGCTATGACGGGCTTGTCAGTCTTTTGCGTAGTTGAACTCTTGGGGGTTTACGTGTCTTCATACACGTAGATTTACGTAGATCCATTTTCCTCTGCAAGAGGTTTCATTTGTTTTGTTTGACGAACGTGTCAATTCAGAGTTAAACTCTTGTTTTGAACTAAGACTCAGTTATAATATATCCTTTTGTTCAGTTATGTCCACAGTTCCCTTTTATCCTTTATTTTATTATTTGTTTTATCATCGCGTTCCCGAACTTCGCTACAAGGGCAGAGATCGGGGCGTGACACATAGAGAATGAAAGAATTTTTGTTGCCAATTTTTTGGATTTCAAGATTAAAATATTAGTATATTTGAATTTACTAAAAAATGACAAATTTAATTGACAAGGAAAATATGAATTTTTTATCGAAATCAAAATGTCTAAATTATCTTTTCAGTTGGTTGAAAAGAACGTTAGACATCTTAATATATATCACAAATATATTTGTTATTTATAATTTGTGCAAACTATATGTGAAAATATCTTTTAAATTTTAAAACAATATTGATCGTATCTTGACTCAAAAGATTAATTATCAATGAGTGGGTGTAACGTTCCGTATTTTTCTCAATTATAAAAATAATATTTTCTCAAACCATAAAGAATAACTCGTATAAATCTCATAAATAAAGCGTTTGAGATAACTATAGCGCAGAAGCTTAAAATAATAGATAACGGGATATTTTTCTAAAATCAAATCTTTGAGAATATCTCTTAATGGAAAAATCAAATAAAATACAAGTAAAATAAAAAACAATGTCATACTGCCGCCACCACGCCATTGCACGACTCCTTAGCCTAAAAAATATAATATAACAGAGGGGTGAGTTTATCCACATACTCAGTGAGGAACACGTAACAGCCATATTTAAATGACACATAACGAATCATGCAAATGCCCGTAGAATGTATAACGTATTGCACGGTGGGCTTTTACCCCAAGGATCCTTTCAAATTTCGGACCCTTTACTGAGTCTCTAGCCTTCGTACGCTTACGCAAGACTTTTCATATATCACGTAGGTTTGGCATTTCAACATAAGAGACACGTATACAGTAAAAATATTAGCAATTACATTTAACTGTAATAGACATCCTCACCTGATCAATAGTTCAATCGAGATAGCCAGGCGATAAAAAATTAATAGACCACATAGTCGCACCTAAAATAAAAAATGAGATTCTAATTTAATAATTTATACATATATATACACAACACACGCATACATATATATATTTATATTTATAAACACACAGTAAATACATATATAAATATATACCTACATATAAGCACATACGCACACAACACATATAAATATATATATATAGATAATAGACATGCATATATATTTATATATTGTACACAAATACACCACATGCATACATATATATAAGAACACGCACTATATCTATATATATAATAATGTTCACACACATATATATAATATCGCACACTGCACACACACACATATATATAAATAATTATAATAAAAATAATTGAATTACCTCACTTAGAGATGAAATCGTTTTTCTTTCTACTTTATAAAAATCTGAAAATTTGAGTAGGAGTACGTGGAAGAGTTCCGGTTGTTCTATATAGTGGGAGAGAAAGAAAATAAAAGTTTGAGGGTTTATATAGAGGAATATGGTAGTTAGAGTTTGAGTTTTATCATAATAAAATAATAATACATAAAATATATTTAAAATCCTTAAAAATTGGAACTAACTTTGACTAATAGTTTATATAACAAATTTATCACACAAATTTAAATTCATAATATTAAATATAACACACACATATATACATATATACATATATATATATATATATATGACTTTTAAAAATTTGGGTGGTTACAATCTTCCCCCTCTTAAAAAAAAATTTCATCCTCGAAAATATAGCATGCATAAGAAAATAAGTATAGAATGGATCATGGTATAAATTAAGGAATGTGAGGCATGTTGTCACGTCCCCGTTTCACTTCTCTAAGTGAAATCGAGGAAAACGTGACTAAAAGGAAATACGAATAAACAAACGAAATGAGAACGTTGATAAAAGGGTGATATATGAAACGTACAACAAAAAGGAAGATTTCGATAGAGTTTGAGGGTCACGGACACCCCAATTATATCAACAGAATTTCAAAGTCTGAAGTCCACGAGATTTATACCAACATCAAGAGACACTAAACGTGTACGAGTCTGAAATACTTGGTTCGACACGAATGAAATAACAGAGAACAATTTCAAGTCTGAACTACATAGTTCGAAAGCAAAACGGATAGATAAACAGTTCTTGGATCTAAAACAACAATCTGGCAGCGGAAACTGGATCAATATCTAGATTTACATGTATGACGACATATAAACCACCGAGAATAACATAACAAAAGTTCAACAAAAACCACCGCTGAGCCTTCCACTTCGTCATCATGACTTAACCTGCACATTTATAAATATATGCAGGGCTGAGTACGAAAGTACTCAGTAAACACATGCCAAAATCACATTCGTACTGATATATTTGCAATTGCCGTAAATACAGTGAAACATAGGGATTTTGTCACTAAAGAACCTATGTTCACTAAATTCTTTTATGATCTTAAAAGTTCGACTGCGCAGTCTAAGTTCTGGAGTAATCATACATATCTGTAATTCTGTGTGTCGGGAAAGTGGCCACTTTCCGCGAACACTGAACCGGCCAACCCGCTAAGATGACTCACGGTTCTGGTGTACACTAACCTTAAAAGATATAAATCCTTAAAGGTTCGAAATCGATTAATTTATCAACAGATACGCATCATACCAAAATATAAACATTTTCGACAATGCAATACTTCATAACATTTGAAATTCTAAGCATTCTAATAACGAAAATCATACTTTTGGTATAACGCATACGATTTCGATTTGTAAAAGAAAGCCTACCTGATATGCTTCCTTGTCTAACGGAAAGTTGGTCAAGATCGACTGGAATTCCCTTTCGCCGAACCTTAATCGAAATTAAGAGGAAAAATACTCTTCGTGAGTATTTTTTTATCGTATCTAAAATCAAATGAAATAATATGCTATTATTTCATTAATTTTTCTGATCTTTACTCGATTCTAAAATCGAATTTCAAGTGCTTAACTCAACTTAAAAGGACCTAAAGATTTCAATAACTAACCAGCTTACCGAATTGCTTTAATAACCTCTAGGTCATTGTATCTAATAAATCTAATTAAGGAACTAATTTGTCCAAAACAGTTAACATCTAAGATCTAGGATTTAAATAGTTTAAATTAACTTCTTTATAATTAAATCTTAGTTCGTTTAAATTTTAATTATTTGCTGCACGTTTATGAAACGAAACCATTAATTCGTCAAAACAAGTATTTTACAGATCAATTAGATTTTTATTCCGAACCTAGCCCGTTTATTATTTTAGCCCAGATTGAATTTCCAATTTCTCGGCCCAATAGAACTAATTCACGGCCCATTGGTCTTTACTCTCCTATAGCCCATTCTGATGGCCCATCTTCTACATCACCTAAGCCCAATTTATTTCAATCCACTAAGATTCATATACTAACCTAAATCCTAATTACTCGATCTGTCTCCCTCTCTTTCACGATCTGCTTCACTTCTTTCTTACTATCTGCTTCGCTTCTTTCACGATCTGCTCCGCTTTTTACTATCTGCTCTTGCCTTCTCTCTCGATCTGCTTCGCCTTCGCTGCTTCGCTCACTGCTCGACTCTCGCTGCTTCGCTCACTACCCGACTCTCTTCTCTTTCGGTCTCCTTCTTCTTCGCCGCTTCTGGAGGTAATCCCCTTTCTCTTCTAAATTTTCCAATTTCTAGTTTTAGATTTTTAGTTATCTTTCTGAAATCTTCACAATCTTACCATCTCTAATTCTCTGTCTTCAATTTCTCCCTCCAATCGATATCCTCGGCTGTTACCCCTTTTCTTTCGGTCGCTGCAACAGCTAAAAATCTCCTTCTCAGTGGCTTCAAGGTAGAATTTCCCTACCTCCCTTTTCGAATTCTGTTCTTATGTTTTGGATTTTATATTGTGATGCATGTTCTTTTTCACGTTTTATTTTGGAAAATTTTATACGCTCTGCTATACTCTGGGATTCCAGAGTTTTGGGATTTTTGAATAAGTTTTTTAATTCCTTTGTTATTCGTAGTTAAAACTCTTTTGAGTTCCTGAATAAGACATCTGGCTACTACTTAGTTAATTTTTTGAATTTGGGTGGTGAATTAGGATGAAGCTCCTGTTTTAATCAAATTGCCAGATTATAGCTTTACTAAGCATATATTATGACTTTTTATTATGGCTGGGAGTAATATGAGTGGGAAGAGTTTCAGTTTGGTTAAGATTTCCAAGCTCTAATTTGTTTAAAGTTTAAAACGAGTTCTGATTCAGATTTTTATTCTTATTCTTACTGAGGAACACTTGGTTGCTGGTTTGATTCTAATTTATTCGTGGAGAGTGGATTTTGGAGCTCGGTTGCCAAAAGAGAGGTAATCTCTGTTTTCTGTTTCAGAATTTCTGGGATTTATAACCTTTAAGTCAGTTTCTTATTCTGGAGATTGCATAGTAAAACATAAGTCTAAGTTCTAATATTAGAATCTATACATATAGGCCTCAGTCCTCAGAGCAGAATTTAAATATATAAAGAGATCTAAGTGTTCTGTCCTGATTCTGGATACTCAAAAACATGTGTGGTCTGAGCTTAGTGTATCTATTCTAAGTTCTGAATCGTGTATAAAAAAAACTGATGTTCTGGACACTTAACACTATTTAAATTCTTTAATAAACTACTAGAGAGAAACAAAGCTGAAAGCTTAAGGTGATTAGAAACCGCAGTTTGTATTTTAAATTCCTTTCGTCCTAACTCAAAAATATTAAGAGAGCTTACTCTTGTCCTAATGTTTGGCTGTGAGGTCTTCGAGGTAACTTCTGAGAGAAAAGAACATAGATTTAGGCTAATGCTAGACTTGTATAATCTGAATGGTCAATATCTTATCTTACCTCAGTGATTCCTTGAAAGGTCTTGGGGTTTAGGATACTTGAAATGCTTCTTAACTTGAATCCAGGTGACTAAGAGATTTTACCTTCTTGGGTGAATGAAGAACTTCTGTTGAGTGTTGGAAAAGTAGTGAAAGTGAGTGTTGGGGTAGATATAAGAGAGTATTTGGTTCAAACCTTCCGAGGTGAGTGAATGGTTTTGAAGAACTAAGGTTTTGTCTAATGGTTTCTAAGTGTATAAGTAAGAAAGATTGCTATTACATTTCCTAGGTATCCCCTACTTTACTCACTCTAGTCATCTAAAGCATAGACTAACTTGAGTGGTTGCTTTGATTATGTATTCTGAATTGTTGACTTTGTGCAGCATCTTAATGTGCCATTTACTTCTATGGTGCAGGGATGAATTTTGTGGAGAGTAGGAAGAGTGCAATATGATCCTTCTTCTTCTTGCAACCGGCTGCTCCCAAATGCTCTTGCCTTCAATTTGTCCGCCTCCCTACTCTATTCAGCAGATGGTGTAACAGAGTTTATGATCCTCTGGGTGCATTACAGTTGTTTCCTCCATTACTTCTAAAGAAACAAATCTGCCGAGCAGATTTGGTTGTCATTTCCTTCCCCTACTTAATAGCTCAATAGCTATATCTTTAATATGTTATATTCCTAATGTACAATAGTTCTGACTTTGGAACAGCCTTTCTATGCTGTAATATGTAATACACGTGCAGATGGTGAGTAAAACATATTGCATTCCATAATATCTATACCTTGGTTTATTTGCAAAGTTCATATTTCTATATAAAATCATTTATCACAAGCTATTCTCTAATCATTAAATTAGATGCATATTATCCTACTTAGCAGCAATGGTTAATATACTACTTTCTAATTATACCCATAAGAGAGCATAAGCTTCATAGCACTACTATACTATAATCCTATAACTATAAATCTTCACTTGTGACTCTAATTATTCAATTAATAGAACTATAACCATAATCCTTTCCAAATGTCTTTACATCGCTAAAGATAAACATATCTCCTTTAATATATAATCACACTTCTACTTGTTAAAACCTAGCTAAGAACTTAATTAACACAACAACTCTAATTTACGAGTATGCACCCAAATAATTATTTTGCTCGTTACTTGAATTAGTCATCACCACAATCTACACAATTAATTTAAAGACTATACTGTGCGCGTAAACGATTGCTACTAATATCAATTAGCTAATTGACAAAATACAAGCTATAGAACGAAATTTTGTTATCCCGATTTTCGATACACAATTTAATAGAAGAAATTTTACGGGCCATTACACATGTTTTAAATAATTTTTTAAATATCGCACATAATATCACATAACAAGTATCACATTATTAAATATGATCATATAAAATTACAACACCATAAATAAATAATATACACACTATCACATTATCATATATGAGCATAGAAAATAACATAATAGATAATTCACGTTTCTCATAATCATAGAAAATTATAACATAAACAAAGCACATGATCATACATGAGCATATACAATAATATGCTAAATAATTCACAAAATAATATCATAAATTACGTATCTCATAATCATAGTTAATCATAATATACATAATATCACATAATCATATATGAGCATATAAAATAACAATATCATAAATAGGTAAAATACACAGTATCACAATATCGTATATGATCATAGAAAATAATCATAAATAATCCACGTATCTCGTAATCCTCAACAATATAATATCGTAACTTCATAAATCATTCACATATAGCTCGTAATTTCAATAACATTCATGTACATGTAAAGAGCCGACGCAGCGCAGTAGGAGCAGATGACAATTTTTTTTTTTGAAAAATTTAAATTTTTAAAACTTTGCGAGTCTGCAAGACGGTAGACTCGCTCTGATATCATTTGTAACGTCCCGTATTTTTCTCAATCATAAAAATAATATTTTCTCAAACCATAAATAATAACTCATTTAAATCTCATAAACAAAGCGTTTGAGATAACTATAGTGCGGAAGCTTAAAATAATAGATAACGGGATATTTTTCTAAAATCAAATCTTTGAGAATATCTGTAATGGCCCGTAAAAATTTTTCTACTAATTCATAATGTATCAGAAATCTTGAAAATAAAATTTCGTAATAATGCAAAAGATATCAATTAGTTAGTCGGTATTAGTAACTGTGGTAGTTTATCTTTAAATACTTGTGCCAACTAGACCCCGAATTTATGTTTTATAAAATATTAGTTAGATACTAATTACCAAGGATATATAGATCTATATTAGAGTTTCTTTTGTTTAAAGGCTTTATTTAATGAGAAGTTGGAATAACTAAGATTCCATAGATTAGTTGTGAGATACAATTAAATTATCTAATTATTTCCAAGGAGGATTATAGATTAAGATTTGGAAGTATAAAGAAGGAGGAATTCAAGTTTTCATTTCTCTATATTATAAGCTATTGTTATCCCAAATTAAATAGAAGCACATAATATATATATATATATATATATAGGATGGAGTTCAAATAAAAAGGAACATTAAGGTATAAAATAGGAAATGATCTGGGCCTTAGATTTTCATGATCGGACGGTTGAGATCTTGACCGAAAAATGCATTGCTTTTAACTATGAAATGCATTGTGAAAATGTAATTTGAGTCATGCATTGCATTTAACTATGAAATGCATTGTATTTAACTATGAAATGCATTGTTTTTTGAACGCATAACCGCCCACTTCAAATTTTACGAAAATAACCTTATGTATATATAATGGCGCGTTTTTTGTTTTAATCATGGCCGTCGGATGGTGTTGATCTAATGGCCCAGATCATTTCCTATTTTATACTTTAATGTCCCTTTTTATTAGAACCACTCCCTATATATATATATATATATATATATATAGGTTATGTAACCTTGCTTATGGAACAAAGGAACACACGCCACATGTATATAGTGAGAAACATTGCCTTATAAAAAAAGAAATCACATGCTATATATATATAAGTACTAGTACAGTAAGTAAAAAAAAAAAAGAAGGAACATGGGTGTAATTACATAGCCTTGCTTTACATAGGAAATAGAAGTGCAGTGACTGCTGCATTACAAGCTTAGTGTAGGAGAAGTAGAGGTAGTAATGTTCTTATACAACTTTCATACGTGCTTTTAAATTGAGAACCAATAATATCTAGGCCTAGGACCTCCTACACACTCCTAGATATACTGTAAACTAATAAACCTATGAAAACATTAGGGAAAGTAAAGGCAGAATTGGAAGCTACAGTTGTGGTAGGAAAGCCTACAGGAACATAGAAGATGAGATTGTTGCAGTTGCAAAAAAGTACACTTTCACCTCTCCTCTTTCCAATCGTCCAACCTGCATTCCACATGAATTAAGCATTTACTATCGTGCCTCTAAAGTCAAAATAAGATTTGCAGAAGCCATGTCAATCAACATCCAATTGAATTGAGAATAGTTAAGTAAGAATAAGCAGGTAAGTTTGGTTCTCCTGCAAAAAGGAGTAAGAAGACTTAGTTTCCTTACTTATACATCTAGAAACCATTAGATAAGGACTTTAGTTCAGAAAGCAGTACACTCACACCGAAATACTTCAGCAAACTCTCATCCACATAAGAAGCTTTTCAAGTCATCCTAACCCCAAGTTTGTCCAAGGAATTACCAAGGTAAATAAAGCATTAAGCATTCAGGTTCTCCATTTTAACATTAGTCTTAATCGGTTCATATCTTCTCTTTTAGCAGAAGATAGCTTGGAGATCACTTAGCCAAGTACTACAGTCAGAGTAAGCTCTCTTACTGTTATTTAAAAGTTAGATGGTTAAAGGGATAATATGTATAACCTACAGTCTCCAAATCACTTTAGAATTTCAGAAATGCATTTCTAGATATGTACATAGACCTTAAGCTTCTAGCCTTATGCTTTCTTTAGTTTTAGTAAAAAGTTAAGATAGTGTTAAACGTGCAGATTATAGAATGTCAAATACGAATTAGAACTTAGAGATATATGCACACTGAGTTCAGAATCAGAAACATAACACATAGACCTTTATATACTTATTCTGGCCTTAGAACATAGATCTATGTTGTTATAATTCAGACCCTAAAACATAGACAAAGCCTAGAGTGAAATTCAGAATTTCAGAATCGTAGAACAACAATTGCATGCCCAAATTTTTAGAATATAGACTTATATTCAAATTCAGAAACCAACACAGAACTTATAAAAAAGTTAGGAATGAACTACAAGAAAGACCCATACTCAGAATTAAAGCCAACCTTCAAAATCCAAACTCCAAAAACCGAAATTCGTTCGGTCCTCAACCAAAACAGGAAAACAAAGGAATCAAAGGGATCAGAAACTTAACATATCAAATCACCGTTTATAATCTGAACTAAGACCCTGTTCTATAACCAGCACTCTAGTAAAAAGGAAAAGAAGGAAGTAAATAGAAATTTAAGGGGCAACCTGCCGGTGAGCTGTTTCCGGCGAGCGCTCCCATCGTGGAGACCAGAAGGAGCAGAACTCCACAAAGCTATTCCCAGGCCCAAACGCACGCCCTCCTGTCCCTCCATCCATACCAAGACCGAAACCAATTTCCTCTAAGAAACAAGAAATAATAATCAGCACCCAAGGAACAAATCAAGTCTGAAATTGATACAAATAAGTAGGTCTCCGTCTCTATTTCCCAATTTTAGCAAAGAACTTAAAATCCTGCAGGGAATTAGCAGAAATAAATCACAAATAGGAGTGATTTAGAAATAGAAAGAAGAGAGTCTTACCTTGAGGTTTCCGGAAGGGGAGCTTCGGTGAGTTCTCCTCCGAAAGCAGCGAGACAAAGAGAGGACAGAGGCAGATAGAGAGAACGGAGGAGACCGAGAATAGAAGGACGGCGAGAGGTCGAGCAAAGAAACAGAGAGAAAGTAGAGAGAAAGTAAAGAGAGACAGTAGCGTGAGGTAGAGAGGGAGAGCAGAGAGGAGTGCGTGATTCGGTGAGGGAGAAGAGAATAGGAATGAAGCAGATAGTGAAAGTGAAAGAGAACAGATTGAGAAAGGAACGAGCATCGTCTGTTTTGAGAGAAGCAGATAGTGAAAGTGAAAGAGAACAGATTGAGAAAGGAGCGAGTATCATCTGTTTTGGGGAGAAACAGATCGTTTAGGAACAATTAGAGTTAGGATAGTTTGTGATGTAGAGATGGGCTGGGTCTTATTTTGTTTATTAATGGGCTGACTTAATGAATTAAAACAATTGGGCCGAGTTGTAATATACTGATTGGGCCAGCAATAGAAATTTATCTGGGTCCATATCCAGAATCTAAGAGGGCAGTTTAATAAACGGACTGGACTCCGTAATAAAAATCTGATCGGATTGTAAAATATATATTTGACGAACCTAATATTTTCGATTCGCAACCTGGGCATTGATTAAATAATTAGAACAACTAAGATTTAATTCTTAAGAATTGATTTTAACTAATAAATCTTAGAAATTAGAGATAAACTACTTAGGTCAGTTATTAATCAGATTAAACCCAAATTAATTAGTTAAACCAAGTTGAATAAGAAATGAGAATTTAGCCAGATACCGAGAAAATTCTTAATCAATAATTAAATTATTTCGAGTAAGTATCTCGACTTATTATAGTACCTCAATTAGATAGAATGACTTAGAGAAATTTTAGAAAAATTTCGATAAGTAGATGATTATTGGAAAACTCCAATAATAAGATGGTTTAGCTACTGGAAACTCAATTCTAAATTGAGTAATAATTAGCATTAATTATGAAATAATAGCATATCATTTCATATTGATTCTCTAAGACAAATTAATACTCACAAAGAGTATTTTTCCTCTTAATTTCGATTAAGGCTCTGTGAAAGAGAAGCTCAGTCGATTTGCACCAAATTATCGTTAGACGAAGGAGCAAATTCAGGTAGGCTTTCTTTTACAAATAAAATCGCATGCGTTGTACCAAAATTATGATTTTCGCTTTAGAATGCTTAGAATTTCAAATGTTGTGAAGTATTGCATTGTCGAAAATGTTTATATTTTGGTATGATGCGTATCTGTTGAACAATTAATCGATTTCGGACCTTTAAAGATCTTTATCTTTTGAGGTTAGTGTACACAGAACCGTGAGTCATCTTAGCGGGTTGGCCGGTTTAGTGTTCGCGGAAAGTGGCCACTTTCCCGACACACAGAATTACAGATATGTTTGATTACTCCAGAACTTAGACAGCGCTGTCGAACTTTTAAGATCACAAAAAGAATTTAGTGAACATAGGTTCTTTAGTGACAAAATCCATATGTTGCACTGTGTTACGGCAATTGCAAATATATCAGTACGAATGTGATTTCGGCATGTGTCTACTGAGTACTTTTGTACTCAGCCCTGCATATATTTATAAATGTGCAGGTTAAGTCGTGATGACGAAGTGGAAGGCTCAGCGGGTGGTTTTGTCAAACTCTTGTTGTTTTACTCTCGGTGGTTTATATGTCGTCATACATGTAAATCTAGATATTGATCCAGTTTCCGCTGCCAGACTGTTTGTTTAGACCCAAGAACTTATAGCTATCTATCTTGCCTTCGAACTATGTATTTTCAGACATACACGCATTTTATTCGTGTTTCTAGATGTTGTCATAATCCTTGATGACTGCGAATGTTAAAGTTTTTCGTTGATGTATTGGACTTCGGTCACACAACTCTATCGAGATTTTCCTCTTTGATGTACGTTCCACTTTTATCCATTTATCAACATTTTCGTTGTGTTTCATTATCCGTATTTTCCCTATTAGTCACGTTTTCCTCGATGTTACTTAGAAAAGTGAAATGGGGACGTGACAGAGTGGTATCAGAGCAAAGTTTTGTGCTTGAAACCCGAGAGTCTTTTGAAATTCATGTCTAGTATTGTTCCACTAGACACCTGAAATGAGTCGACAAAACCCGAGCATTTCCATGCATCACGCGCAACGAGGAAAAACCAAGCAGTTCATTTAAATATGAATGCATTAGAACGGACAGAATCCGTTACTTCAAATTCCGAGAATAGAAATTCAAAGTTCTCTAGTGAACTTGGAACGCTTATTTGTATGTTTTCTTTGATAAAAGAAAACATAGACGAGAATTTCAAAGAAATTTGCACAGTTACTCGGAAACGAGAACATCCCAACTAAAGCCAAATCCTAACCTACGAGAAATAAAAGGGAAAGACCTTTCCTTTCTTAAACGCCAATCCAGAAAAAGGGTTCGACTCAATAACGTATCGTTCCTAGCGATAAAAATTCAGAAGGTATGAATTATTAGGAGATCAGTAAGTAGAATGAAGTATCCGAAGCTAACAAGTCACAAGGATAAGAAATACTTTAGAAGTTATACTAAGAAAGTATACTATACTAAAAGTATACTATGCTAAAAGACTTGTGAAGTTTTAAGTGTTTAGAATAAAATCAAAAGTGCTTTAGCACTCAACTAGACTATATATATATGTAGAATGAGATTAGATGAAAACTGATTGGAAATCTTTCCTTTCTTTCTTTAGATGGCGAGGATGATATCACGGAGTACATATAAAGTACGTGTGCCGTGATTAGGAACTTTTGTGATGCCACATGGGATAGTGAGCATCTTAGCGCGTACTTTATAAGTACAACTTTTGGGTACGAGTGTATCGAAGACCTCAGAGAGGCATGTTTCTTACGATTATATATACAAACTTTAGTAGTATTTACAGTAAATAGAACTATTATCAGTGATAGCTCTATATGTATAGCATATATGTTAGAAATAAAGATTTTCTCCATGTTCTAAAATTAGTAGAAATAGATATACGTATATAGATATATGCCTTATAAACGAGAAAATTTACTTAGCAAAATGCCACCGAGAAGAGCGGGACTCTCAAGAGGCGGAGGCAGAGGCAGAGGTCCTAGAATCGTTAAGGAAAGACCTGAAATAGAACGTGAACCAACTCCACCCCTTCCACCGACGGAGCGTAGAATCGAAGAACTGCTTTTAAGATAAAACCCACCCGTTTTCAACAGAATAGGAAATCCTGCAGAAGCAGAACTTTGGGTGCGAGCCTTGGAACGTATGTTCAATATTCTGCGTTGTACGGATCAGGAGCGCATAACCTGCGTTGCTTCTTAGTAACGGGATCGACCGATTTCTGGTGGGAGGCGCGTAGGAAGATTATGACTCCCGATCAGCTAGCGAATCTGACTTAGGAAGATTTTAAGACTAGGATATATGATAAGTATATTCCTAAGAGCTACCGAAAGAAGAAGGAGGCAGAATTTTACAACCTGAAACAAGGCAGGATGACTGTCACCGAGTACGACCGGACGTTCTGTGACATGACGAGATATGCACCGGAGCAAGTTGATACAGATGAGAAGATGGCTGAGAAGTTTTGTGCGGGACTGAGGCACGAGATAAGGATGACGTTGGCAAGCCATGGGGGGGATTGTCCTACACTGAATCCCTAAACCGAGCATTTGACGTCGAAGCTGCTATGCCGGTAGAGAGATCCGTAACCACTGCGACAACGATATCCGCCCAACCGCAATCTCAAGGCTATAAGGGAAAGCGTAAGCGGGAGGATAATAGGAAGGACTTTGCTATGAAGAAACCATGGGAAGGGCCAGTGCGTTCCCAAAACTTTGGGAAACCAAACCCGACTGTCCAGAAAGGGAATTTTCCACAAAAGTTCCCTACCGGTCCCAAATGCAAGAAGATGCATGGGGGAATATGCAAGGCAGGCAGCGAAGGATGCTTTGCAAGTGGACAGAAAGGACACTTTGTCAACAACTGCCCCACACGACAACAAGGCACGGGTGCAAGGTCTAGCCAGACGGCGCCAAATCAACAAGTTAGAGCTATTTAGGCTCAGCCCCTAAGACATCAACAACCTTAGCAGCTACCACCACCTCCACCACCTTACCAACCCCGGCAACACCAGAAGCAGCCATACCAGTCTAGGACTTACGCTATTAAAGCATAAACAACCTGAGGAGATTAGGGAAACCTGACAGGTATGAGAGCCCTCCTCAAGACACCAGTAATTATTCTGTTTGATACTGGAACTTCCCACTCGTTTATTGCCAAAGCATGTGTAGAGAACTTAAGACTGGAACTAGAACCGTTAGAGATATCTCTGAAAGTTTCTTCACCTTTGGGAGGAACTACGACTCTTACACACTCTTGTTCTAACCTAAGTTTGGAATTAGGATCACTTAAAGTTCTTGCGAACAATCTTAGTGTAATTCCGATGAACGATATGGACATATTCTTAGGAATGGATTGGCTAGCCGAAAACTATGCCACGATTTCTCTACAAAGAGAGGCAAATATCGTCCAAAACACCAGGAAAGGAACCCACGAGCTTTCACGGAATCACCATGAACAGGAAGATGGTGATTATCTCAGCACTGCAAGCAACCAAGCTAGTAAGGAAAGGATGTTCATCTTACCTAGTGTACTTGAAGAGAGAAGAGAACGAGGAAAGAAAACTTGAAGATGTAGCCATTGTGTGGGAGTACCCAGATGTATTTCCAGACGAGTTGCCAGGATTGCCACCTGACAAGCAGTTAGGATTCACAATTGATTTGGAACCAGGATCAGCCCCGGTATCCAAAGCACCATACAGGATGGCCCCTAAAGAGTTGGAAGAGCTCAAGATACAACTCCAGGAGTTGTTAGACTTAGGATTCATCCGACTCAGTGTATTCCCTTGAGGAGCACCGGTACTCTTCGTCAGGAAGAAGGACAGAACCTTAAGGATGTGCATATACTACAGAGAGTTGAATAAGTTGACCCTCAAGAACCGATATCCTTTACCAAGGATAGATGATTTGTTTGACCAACTTAAGGGAGCATGCGTATTCTCAAAGATAGATTTGAGATCAGGATACCATCAGCTGAAGATCCGATCAGAAGACGTCCCTAAAACCGCTTTTCGAACCCGGTATGGTCACTATGAGTTTGTAGTGATGCCGTTCGGATTAACCAACGCACCTGCAGTGTTCATGGACCTGATGAACCGCGTGTCTCACCCTTACCTCGACAAGTTCATCTTGGTCTTCATAGATGATGTTCTCATTTATTCAAAGAATGAGGAAGAACATGAGCAACATCTAAGAATCACCTTAGAAACCCTCAGAAACGAGAAATTCTATGCTAAGTTCAACAAGTTTGAATTTTGGCTTAAAGAAGTAATGTTTCTTGGACATATTGTGTCATTTGAAGGAATTAAGGTAGATTCTACCAAGATAAAAGTTGTACGAGAATGGAAGTCACCAATGACTCCAAATGAAATCAGAAGATTCTTAGGATTAACTAGATACTATCGGAAATTCATCAAAGGATTCTCTAAGATAGTGGACCAATGACATCACAACTACGTAAATGAATCAAGTTTAAGTGGCCTCTAGAATGTGAAGCCAGTTTTTAGCTTTTGAGAGAAAAGTTGACTACCGCCGATACTGGCAATCTCAGAACCCAACAAAGGTTATGTAGTCCATTTGGATGCATCCAAGAACGGATAGGATGTGTATTGATGCAAGAAGGAAAAATCATAGCCTATGCATCGAAACAACTCAAACCACACGAGCTTAACTATCCCACTCATGATCTGGAATTAGCTGCAGTAGTGCATGCTTTGAAAATTTGGAGGCACCCCTTTACGGAGTTCGGTGTGAAATTTTCACGGATTATAAAAGTCTCAAGTAATTCTTCGAGCAGAAGGATCTCAACATGAGACAGAAAAGATGGTTAGAATTAGTAAAAGATTACGACTTCGGTATTAATTAACATCCGGGGAAAGCTAACGTCGTAGCTGATGCTTTAAGTCGTAAAAGCTTGTCAAAGATCGCATTTCTACTAACTCAAGAGGCAGACCTTTTAAGAGAGTTCAGTAAGATGAACTTAGAAGTCTTACAGCCTCTCGAAATTGTAGAAGGAGTTCTCGCCACCTTAGTGATAGAATCAGACCTGAGAGGTCGAGTTCTAGAAGCACAAAGGCTGAATGAGAAATTGGAGAGTATACGGCTCAAGTTGAGAAATAACGACGTCACAAACTACAGCGAAGAAGCTGACAACACCATCACCTTTGAAGAAAGATTGTTCATTCCGTACGATGAGAAGCTCAAAGACGAGATCATGGGCGAAACACGATACGCCCTATACCGCTCACCGGGGAGTACAAAGATGTACCAGGATCTGAAAAAGAAATTTTGGTGTGACGGTATGAAACGAGACATAGCCTCTTTCGTAGAGAGATGTTTAACTTGTTAACAAGTGAAAGCATTGCACCAAAGACCCTATGGGAAACTACAGCCGTTGGAGATCCCAGAGTGGAAATGGGAACACATAACGATGGATTTTGTGACTGGATTGCCCAAATTCAAGAGAGATTAGTCAAATGTACTCTGAGATGCATTATCACAAGTGTGAAAGAACATAGAACAATGAAATAGTAGGGGTTATTTATTATCCCGATGAACATATATGTTCGATAAGATGAATGAACTGGAATACATTAGAAGGAGAGGGACTCCGAGGATATGCAGAAATGGGACTGCATATCCAAAGAAAGCGTAAAATATATAGTCAAAGAATGAAGGACTCAAAGGAGCAGTGACCCCAAGATGATCTCAACGAATGACATTATATGATTAGTGACACAATCATGGTCACCTTATTCGGTAGTATACCACAACGAAGATTCAATTCGGCTATTGAATTATCGCTAGATTTCTTAGAGAGTTATAACCCGAATGATGCGTGAGTTCAGTTCACGAGTAGCAAGATTCAGTTCCAGTAGAACGTAGAGAATAAGAGAGTTCAAATTCAGTTTCATTTTCTGTTCAGTGGAACGTGGAAAGTTTTAGTTCAGTTCAATTCAGTTCAGCTCATTCAATTCAGTTCAATTCAGCTCTGCTCAGTTCTGTTCTGTTCAGTTTATTCAGTTCAATTCATGGTTATTTTCACGAAAAATGCAAGTCATTAAATTCCTTTCAGTAATCAATTATATCATTGAGTTGAACTCTATGATCTTAATGCAATTAAGAAGTCATATGAGATTCTTTTAAACTCTAGGGTAAAAGAAGTTATAGTCAAGAAGACCATTGAAATATTATCCCTGAACCCAAGTATCTTTATGACTGAGAAGTGATTGTGATGGGCCTGATCACCCCATGTGATCAAGAAGATCTCAGTAGTTGTCATTCTGGTCTCCGGACCCTAAAGCTCAGCATTTTTTTTGAAATTCAGTTGGGTTCATTCCTTTCTGTTAATTATTTAATCGGTTGACATCTGTCTCTAAACAGTTTGTCCAACCCTCGCATAAGTTATCATAATAAATTTCCTTAAACCTTCGAAACTAGGACGTATTCGGTATATGGCTATCTAAGTACCATGATCTCAGTTTTGAGATTTTATATGCTGAGGACATATAGTGAGTGCTAACATTAGGTATGTATATGGTAACGTGAGATGTCTCCAGGTTACCATATGCCTTTTCGAAAAAGGGATAAAGTTTAGAATGAGGTTCCTTATGATGAAAGTGAGATTACGCTTAGGCCGCCATCTCAGAGAAACGGCCATCCTTCAGTGGATGTGCAACCCAGTTGACGTAGAACTTTGAGTCAAAGTTCTAGAAAGAAATAGAGAAACGATTCAAGTGACATCTTCTCGCAGTTAAAGAGATACACTAAGTTATGATTAAGGTGCTCAACGGGATTCGTTTCGGAGTACAAAGTATGTTAAGTTGCTTGACGGGATTCGTTCCGGAGAATAAATGTGATAAAAGAATCAAGGAAGCTCAGAAGAGACAGAAGTCTTATGCTGACACTCGAAGAACCGAGCTATATTTGGAATAGGAGATAAGGTTTTCTCAAAGGTATCTCCTACTAAAGGAATGATCAGATTTGGTGTTAAAAGGAAAACTGAGGCCCTGTTTTATTGGACCGTACGAGATGCTGGAAAGAATAGGCCCAGTGGCATATAGGCTAGCACTGCCGCCGAGTTTCGGAAACGTTCACAACATTTTCCACGTGTCACAACTCAGAAAATACGTGTTTGACCAGTAACACGTTATCCATCAGGAAGAGATGATTTTGCGACCGGACTTGACGTGTGAAGAGAGACCCAAAGCTATATTGAATCATAGAGTACAAGAACTTAGAAACAAGTCAATCAAGTTGGTTAAAGTACTATGGAAACATCACGGGCAAGAAGAAGCCACTTGGGAGCTTGAAGATAATATGAAAGAAAAATATTCCGAGCTATTTAGTTAGAACGTAAAAATTTCGGGACGAAATTTTTATTTAGAAGGGGAGGATGTAATGGCCCGTAAAAATTTTTCTACTAATTCATAATGTATCAGAAATCTCAAAAATAAAATTTCGTAATAATGCAAAAGATATCAATTAGTTAGTCGG
>JAPKLX010000100.1:0-36761 GCA_026898415.1 Leonotis leonurus | reverse complement strand
GTTTAGTGTTCGCGGAAAGTGGCCACTTTCCCGACACACAGAATTACTGATATGTTTGATTACTCCAGAACTTAGACAGCGCTGTCGAACTTTTAAGATCACAAAAAGAATTTAGTGAACATAGGTTCTTTAGTGACAAAATCCATATGTTGCACTGTGTTACGGCAATTGCAAATATATCAGTACGAATGTGATTTCGGCATGTGTCTACTGAGTACTTTTGTACTCAGCCCTGCATATATTTATAAATGTGCAGGTTAAGTCGTGATGACGAAGTGGAAGGCTCAGCGGGTGGTTTTGTCAAACTCTTGTTGTTTTACTCTCGGTGGTTTATATGTCGTTGGCTATTATTTGTCTTTTAAAATCTTTTTTGGCTATTTTATATTATCACTCAATAATAAATATAGTTTTATAAATAAAATTAAAAATATAATTATAATATGAAAAAATAGAAAATAAATAAATATAAATAAAACTGCATTTGTATAAAATTTTTGTATTCACTTATAATGTACTAACTATAAAAAGTGAAAAGATAATAAGATAAATAGATATATAATTTTTTATTAATTTATAATATTATAATGGAAGATATAACGTATATAGGTTGATAATTGGAGTACTCAATCTGCAAACAAACTCTCCTTTTTGTTCGTGCGTCTTGAACAATGCTAGTTGAAATTATTGATGCAATCAATATTATAGAGGCGGTCTGTAAAAAGAACAAATGTATTTCAGTGTAACCTTGTTGATAAGTCTGTCATCAATCACAACGCTGCTAATCGTCTTAAAAAGCTCATAAATTACTTCAATTTCACTTACAGACTACATAAGTAGAAAAACATGATGCTAAGTCAACCATAAAAATCATAGCACTTAGTTTTAAACTAAATCAACAAAATTATAAGATTCAAAAAATAGGCACTAAAACTTTCAAATATAGCTATATGTATAATTATAACAAACATAGTGATATGATATGTACTTCTAACAACATAAAAATATGACCTTTAAATATTAAAATCACATAGTCATGTTCAAGGAAAGGGAATTAGGGAATGAGAAGCGTACATACTATATCTTGTGAAAGAATTTCAGGATCCTCTAAGCCTCTGGCTTGTTTATCAATTTCGCAACACTAAAGCACCGAAGCACATAAATGCTTGATTCCTTCTAACTAAACACCATTAATACGCTCCATACCTGCCCAAAGCAACAATATATATAAAATTAATGAAAAAGTTGATTGATTTCATAAGAAAACATTATTCATTATCTATAAAAGGAATCGAACAAAAATCCTTCGGATCATTCTCTACTTAAGATGATTGAACAAAAACTATTATACTTGAAATTCATCAAATGCATGAGATCAAACACCATAAACAACTGTGAGAACCTTCAAAAATAAAAAATATCTCATAACACATAAATTTATTTGATAAGATGTCAATTATAGCTCTGAAATAGCCTTTGAAATCTGAACTGATAAATTTAGTAATAAATACATAGTATGCCAAGCCTCGTCTTGAAATTCCAATATTTCGATAGTTGATACATCTGCACTAACAATTCAAAACATAACCACTTCATTCTTCAAACAAAACTCACTTATTTATTACGAACACCTAACTATAGGGAATCGAATTAAAAAATTGGAAAATGAGATTTGCAAATGGATGAGTTTACTACTATGAAATAATGCAATTAAATTTAAATTATTAAAATAATTAATATGAAAGAATACAAATTAATTAATTAATTAAAGAGATAATAATTAAGAATTGAGGGAGTAGGGACATAATAGTTCCCAATTAATTATATAACTAAGAAGTGGGGGAGTGGGCAAATGGATAGTTTCAAATTAATTTTTATATATATTTATAAAATATCCTAAATTAATAAAATAATAAATATGATTTTATAAATTAATTACATAAAACAAATTATTAATAATATGAAGAAAATAAAATATAATAATAAATATATATATATAACTATATTTATATTTAGTTTTCTTATTTATTTAGTGTCATAATTTATGATAAAATAAAAGGTATTGTTAATATGAATAAAAAATATAAATATAATTATATTTTTATTCGTTTATAGTGTCATAATTTAAGATAAAATAAAAATAATAAATAAAAAGAAAAAGAAAATAAAATAGATAGAATAAAATAAAAAGGGCAAAATGGGAAAAAATGGCAAAATAGTTTTACTTTTATATATATATATATATATAGTTAATATTAATAGATAAGATAACAGATCAGTTAACAAATTGTTTGACTCATGACAAAATGTTGAAATTATTACAGGGAATGAGATTAAAATATACATTTTAAGGATAAATATAATGGTAACACAACCATGATGACTGAAGATCCCAATAACTTGGTTAAATGGAAAAATTAAGTTATACGAGTCCGTATTATAATAATCGACATTCTCGATAAGGAATGAGTGTTTTGACTTGCAATGTGGTGATAATAAGTCTTTGACTTTTAATAATTTTTGGTAATGAAGTATGATAAGATAATCGATAAGAATCACATATATAAATGAGAAGTGTGGTCGCTTCATGTGATTCACCACTTATGAATCTAAAAAGGGTGTTCATGGCCGAAACAAACCCAAATGTGTGAAATGATGAGGTCGATGTGGTATTATGTTAATAATATTGTCTCGGTATACATTAAGGAGAATAGTTCAAGACATAATGTCCACTAGTCCGCTAGTATGTCTGATGATGTTAACTAAGGAAAGTTCAAAACCACAAGTTACCTTTCTAAATACAATATTGTCTCACTTGAATTGAGTTTGTGTGTGCATTCATGCATATGCATTTTCACTTATGCAGGGGATTGTTGGAAAAAGTTATTTTAAGTTTGTAGGACTCTTAATTAATATGAGAGTTTTAAATTCAATTCTTTGAAAATTAAATTGATTTGAGATTATTCTACTTGGTGAGTAGAATAACATGACATTGTATATTTATCAAAATTGATTTCAGTGAGTGACAAATAATATACAAAAGTCTTATAAAGGTGATATTGGACTTGGAAGAAT
Source organism: Leonotis leonurus (assembly GCA_026898415.1). Classification (NCBI taxonomy): domain Eukaryota; kingdom Viridiplantae; phylum Streptophyta; class Magnoliopsida; order Lamiales; family Lamiaceae; genus Leonotis; species Leonotis leonurus. The sequence goes on along the minus strand of JAPKLX010000100.1, from coordinate 33,689 downwards.
GTTGTATTGAGTCATAATTCAAGGTTATCAAGTGTTGGATCCAAACACATATTTTGAATTGTTGTAAGCCAATTGACCCATTTGGGCTTGTAAACCAATCAAATAATTAATTCGGTTCGTGATTCGTTTGGAAATTTAATGATCCGTAATCGAATTCAAATAATTTTTCTATTCGATTAGTATTCAAATACAAATCAAATATTGTGGTATTCGATTCGATATTCGTAAATATTTGATTAAATATTTATATATATTAATATTATATATATATACATATTAATATTATATATATGTAATATCATAATTATAAAGTAGTCTTTTAGAGCACTAAAGTCCAATCCAAACTCATAAAAATATAGCTCAAACTTAAATCTAATAAAATATATAAGCTTAATTCTATCTTTTTTATTGACTAAAAATACAATAAACCCTAGACAAATAGAATACTCATAAGACATTAACTCACCCACGCCTCTACAAGCATCCACTCTTGCACCGTCTTGAGACCCAAACTACCCACCGTCGCCCTATTGTCGCGCCACCTGCGCAGCCCGCTGTCGTTCGCCCGTGCCGCCTGCTCGTGTCCATCCACATTACCTGCACATGCCACTCGCCCAGGTGTTTCCAACTTATTTTAAACCTTCAGTACGTGGCATTGTTTAGACCAGACCCACTATCCGATAAAGGGATTTAGTAACGGGTACGAGGAATATTTCCAATCGATATACTTCCGACTTATTCTATTAAATTGCTCGCAAGAGAACGAGTTCGTTATAGATTAATAAATTGACCCTAAGTCGTATTCTCAAGGAAGGCTAAGCAGGGCTTTACCTATGTTGCAGAACATAAAGCAATTAAAAAGAAGGGGTTTTAGATTTTTTTAATCTAATTAATCTATTTAGGATAATTAAATTAAAGAATTTAAAATACGAATTACTTAGGCGAAAATTAATAAAGCAATTAAATCCTAAATCTAAGAACGAAAAATTAAAGAAACTGAATTTAAACATGCCTTGAATTGATTAATTAACATGATCGAAAGGTTTGGATTAACGAATTATGAATTAATCAAGAAAAGAATAAGAGAAAAGAGATCATAAAACAATAAAGAAAGCAGTAAAAGAGCTCACGAATTGAAAAGGGAAATAATGCATTAAAGAATACCGGGTTTGAATCACGAACGAATCCACAACGAAATTGAAAAACGAACAAAATGGAAATCTAGACTAATAGTGTTTTCTCTCGTGGTCTAAACCCTAATTTTTGAAAGTAAAAAACGTCAAGAAGAAGACGATGACGCTGGTTTAAATAAGGGCAAGAATTTCCGCCAGGGTAGTGCTCGCTAGGGGCTAGCGATCGCTACCTTGGCTCTCTGATCTATCTTCCAGCGCCAAGGGGTAGCGCCCGCTAGGGGGGTAGCGGTCGCTACCCCTATGCTCTGTCCTGGTGAGTTTCCTAGGGGCCAGCGGTCGCTAGGGGGTAGCGGTCGCTAGGCCCCTGTTCTGCCTGCTTCAGCGCTTCATCCTAGCGAGTGCTAGGGTCTAGCGCCCGCTAGGTCCATCTTCAGCCAAGGAGCACATTTTTCCCTTTTCTTCGTCTTTTTATCTCGTTTCTCTTGTCAAGTCCTCGTTAACCATTTTTGTCGATTTTCACCTACAATGTAGCATAAAGAAGACCAAAACATCAACTCGAACAATAGAAATAAGCATCTGAAGACCAAAAGCATACTAGAAACGAGACCAAAAACGTATAAAACATCAGGTATGTTTATATTTTCATATTCGTTCTCTTTTTTTTTTTTTACTTATGTTTATCTTTTATTTTTTCTTACTCTAATCTAATAAAAATACATATATTCATTTTCATATTTATGAAACTCATGATTGAGAAGAACAAGAAAGATTTAAAGGAAAATGTCTAATATTTTTAAATCATGTAGAAATTCTCAATCTTGCCTCTGATTTCATTACATACAAAAACAATTTTATTAAGCAAATCACACTACAACAAAATATGATTTTAATGACATCGAAACATGCCCTAAAATATTGTCTATGCCAACATTTTACCTATCTCTACGGTTATTATTAGTGTTGTGTATTCCAGTGTAGCAATAGCTCTTTTAGCTTTCATGACACCAAAAATGACGTCTTAAGTTACTTTTATTTTACAGAATTAAACTATTATGACATCTTAAAATGCCTTTACCTTAATTTATGAGTTTTATATAATTAATTATTAACTATTATTTCAATGACATTTATAATTGGTGTTAATTTACAATAAATTGTAATAAAGAAAATAAATTAATCAAATAACATTTATTGATGATATATTATATTCATTAAAACAAGAGAAAAATTCTAATTACAAAATAATATCAATAACATGAAACAAAAACTAAAAATCTAGACATGTATATAATATTATCAATTTTGTAGATCTAAAATAATCAAGTATCTAACACTATAACAAAAAAATAATTCAAAGAAACATAAATCTAAGATTATTCTCCACACCAAGGGTCTTTACTGGAAAATGTTTGTTAATGCGATAAATGCTAAAGCACGCCTGCATCTCCTAAGTTTCACCTGAAACAAAAATCAATGGCACATTAGGCTTAAAAAATTTAGTTTTGGAAAAACTTAATATTCATCAAGAAAAATTATTGTATTGTACTGACGAGCCCGTTTTTCGTGCTCTTTTCGAGTCTTGTTTTAGGTCTAGATCGAGTCTTTTTTCCTTTATTTGTGTTGTATTTTGTGTCTGGGAGGACACAAGTCTAGGGCAGGCAGGATGCAAGGCAAGCTACAGGTCATCTCGGGAAAGAGGCAAGATTACACGCGGGGGAAGCTTGGGTAATCTGAAGCTCAAGACAGAGTACCATCCGAGATCACTCTGCAATAAAAGGAGACCAAGGGGGCATGCTGACCAAGATAAGAGAACAAGCTGAGCAGTTGGGTTGCGGAAAACGAAGGGCAAGAAGCTGGAATCTGCGGTAAATTTATTTCCTTCCGCGGAAAAACTAAGATATCTCTCTTTCCTTCCACTAAGTATCTGGGGGATTGAGAGTATCTTCCTATACATGGAAGATCTGACCGTGAAGGAAAGTCGACCGGGAACCCTAGCGACCACCACCACGAAGCCCAGGCCCATGGAGACTCCTATTTAAACCCATGGTTCGAATTAGAGATACATGCATAGACATACGAGAGGCGTTAACATTCGAGGAGGGGCGATGTCCATCTGCTAGTTTAGTTCTTTTATTTCTTATGAGTGATTGGGAGGAGAAAACAAGTCCTACGGGCAAACACTTTTAATATTCTATTATGCTTTTGGCCTTGCCACAGGTTGGTCCTGGCAAGAGGATCTTTTGGTAATATTTTATTTTAGTATTTAATATAAGTATACTTTTATTTATTTCATCCTTGTTCTTTATTTTCCGTATGAGTAGCTAGGTTATTAGACTTGGCTTGGGAAAGATGAATTGAATACGAACTTATAACGTCTTGAGAGGTCTAACTATGAATATAGTTGTCCTGTTGTGTTCCTAAAGTGCTGGATCTGAATCCTATACAACTTGATCAAGTCCGCGATGTTGTCTGACCAGTAGCAATCTTGGGTGAGATCATGTTACAACTGCGAGCTGGAAACTCCAAGTGTTAGGGACTTCCTGCTTGCCAGCCAAAGGGATCAGTGCGGTGATGTAGGTGGAGACACCATGGGACGAGCGTCTGAGATGGTGTGTCCATGGTTGTTGTGTTCCCCACGAATGCCTATTCGGGTACATCGGAGTAAGCTTGGTCCAGGAGCAATCTTGTGCAAGGGGGATAGGGAGTGAGTAACCCTTACTCTATGGGCTGAAAAGGTGTGTTGGATGGGGCTTCGGTGGCTACGTGACGATTAAAAAGAGGGTTGCCTGAGTGATGTGTTTGGGTGGTATGAGTAAAACTCCATTCTTATGCTCTCCCTTAACCGATGACATGATGAGACAACGAACAACTTTGCATCGATAATCAAGACATAAGTCAAGACTCAAGGATTCTAACCTAAGTCAAGTTACTTTCTCATTTGACTCTTTTAATGTTTTTCTTTTCAGTTATTTACTTTTATAACTTTTACTATTCTGCTTGGTGACACCTCTTGTCCAAGTCAAGACCCGAATCAAAACCCCAAATTGTGACATCGAGAGAGGAATCCACCAACTCCCTGTGGGATCGACCCCATACTTGCCACTAGCGGATCCTAGTGAAGAGTATATGTTTATAAATTTATCTTACCGGAGTGATAACGACTGAGCTCCGACAGATTGGCGTCATTGCTGGGGAGTTGCGCTTTCTATAATTTCTCTCTCACCTTGACTCAGATCTTGTCCACGGTGTATGCTTCGACCTAATCCTGAAGGTAGACTCGGAGACGTTTGGTTTGATTCAGAGATCGAGAGAAATGCTAGGAGAAGAAGAGGCAGACAAAGGAGACAAGAGCAACTTGAGCGAGAGACCCGTCAAGCAGCAAGAATGGCGGACGAATAAGGAGAAAACAACAATGATAACAATGGGAACCCACCCTAGAAGCAAACACTCAGGGAGATGATGTCTCCCAACAACAACAATCTAAAACCATCGGGCATCACCTTGCCCGCGATGTTTGACAACTGGGAACTAAGGCACTCTTTCATCGAGATCTTGCCCAAGTTCAGTGACATGCCAAAAGAGCACCCGCAAAGACATCTTCAAGACTTTGAGATGGTTTGTGGAACCATTAGGACTGATGAGCCAGTAATAAATGAGTACATACGTCTGGTATCTTTTTCTTTTTTACTTCAAGATACTGCTCGAGAATGGGTTTACACTTTACCTGCAGGTAGCATCACGACTTGGTAAGGGATGCAATAGAAGTTCCTGGAGAAATACTACCCTATCTCGAGGATTCAGAATGCAAGGAGAATGATGAGTACCATCCAGATGGGAGCCGGAGAGTCACTCTATGACTACTGTTGTCACGCCCGCTTTCTACTAATTCTAGTAAAGCCGGGTAAACGTGACTGATGAAAGGATCAAGTAACCATGTGAAAATAAAATAAGGGAAACTTGAGGTTTTTCTCATAACATAAATGGAAGGTTCATTGTACGAGATTGATAATTAACATAGCTAGAGTCATGAGCTCTTTACACAGCACTACAATTTAAAGAAATAAATCTCGAGTCTATTACATATCTTCTAGCAGCGAAAAGTAGGATCGTAAAATAAAGTCCTACGTGTATGACGACACGTAGAACCCCCAAGAGCCTGCTACTATGAGATACGACAAAAGCTTTACACAGCACCCATGTCATCTTCTTTCTTAACCTGCACGTTTAGAAACACATGCAGGGCTGAGTACAAGTTTGTACTCAGTAGACACGTGCCAAAATCGCACACTTACACGTATAACTGTCAAGCCATTCTCAGTGATACATAGGGATTTTTGTCTCTAAAGCACCTATGTTCACAAAACATTTCTTTTAGAAAGTTCTAGTTTGACTGCAGTCCTAGTTCTTTGTATTTAACCATATCTGAAGTTTCTATGTGCCGGGGAAGTGGCCACTTCCCACAGACACTTGACCGGTCAACCTTTCGCTGACTCACAGTCCATTGTGTACACTAGTTCGAGTGGAGACGCTAACCCACTGGAACCCGAATTCGATTATAAATATAACAGATAGGTATCATACATAAAGCGAAAACATTTATGGCAAGACAGTGCTTTTGAAAATATCTCATTTCATTTTGAAAACATGCATACATATTTTTATAGAGTGAGAAAAGCCTACTTGAGTATCCTTGACTGCTGACTGCTTTGTCCCTGAATTGTAGTGCCGACCTTTCGCCGTAACCTTTAAATAGATCTCGGGTGAGATACATTACTCGAGTATATAATAAACTCTAAGTGTAAGGAGTTAATATCCTTGGCTAATTTGAGAGTTTATTCTCGGGCTTTAAATCTCGACTATTACACGAGTTAGGAGTTATATTTCTAGTTGAGTCGTTTGATGACTTCCAAATCACTTTATGATTTGGAAATTTATTTTACCCAATAAGTAATTATTGGGTAATATAACTAAATACATTCTTAACTAAATATCTCGATTCTTAAATCAAAATAAGAAATTTCTACTTAAGCTAATTAATTAAAATTTACTACACTATGAGCATGATTTAATCATTTCTTATGATTAAACTCTAATTAATCCAATAAATTTCAATTTAGAATTTTAGTTGCTAATCTAATCGTATAGTTTAGCTTTAAAATTTTATCCTTGGGCTGAGCCCAATCAAATTGAGTTTTAGTCTACTAAAATGCTATTAGTCCATTTAATTTATTTGCTTTCATTAATCAAATTAACTTTTGGGCCATTCAGATTTATCTAATTAAGTGAGCCCACTAGAAATAATTAATTAGGTCCATAATTGGTTTTTATTAAGTTAGGCCCGTTTGGATTTTATTTTGGTCCGACCATTAAATTATTCGGCCCACGAACCGGGCCCATACCCGGCCCGAGTTCTGGATAGTTTTACAGGGTGTAGACTTAGGGTTGTAGAATCAAGTTTCTATCTAACTCCCTCTTCCTCGCCGCTCTCTCTCTTCGCTTGCTCTCCTTCTTTTCTCCTTCGGCGATGCCTCGACTGCATCCTACATTCTCCCATTTTCTTAGTTTGCCCAGTACTTCTCTCTACCGTGGCGCGTGTGTTTCTTCCTCAGATGTTCCTCCTACGGCTGTCTAGCGACGGGGAGGCAGAGGTCGCGACCTCCCGACAAGTCCCGTATTCCATATTTCCATTTCTCTATGTTATAGGCAGAATTGTTGTTTGTTAATTTTTTTTTTTTTGAGCAGTTCCTAAATTTTTCTTCTCCTTTATTAAAATCTTCTCCACTGCATGATTTAAGTATTTCTAATTTACAGTTAAAATGTGAGCTTTGGTAGGGGATTTGGTTTTGTTTCTTACTGGTTTCATTTAGCTTCTACTACATCTCTTGTTTCTTTGTGATTTACTCGGAGTGTTAGGAGCTAGTGGGGTTTCCAGCTTGGTTTTGATATTTTAATTGTTAGTATATGTTCTGAGTTGGGGCATATACGCATACGTCTATTTCTTGATTCAATTATAATCATTGCTTATGGGTATTGTGAAGTAATTGCTGGGTGGAATCAAGGCTGGACAGCCCATTGCCGAGCTGTCGGAGTTCGTTTGCTGGGTAGCTTATGGGGCGAGGCAGTCCATTGCAGCCCCGGGGAGGCTCATTAGCTTTAGCTAAGTCTTTGTTTATCTCTCTCTCAAATTTGTTGGGTGATTTAAATTCATGGTGGTTCTTGTAGCATTGTATGTTGAGATGTCAGTTTATGGAGTATATTCATGCTTTGTACTTCTAAAATTTTAGTATAAAAGCTGAATGGAAATTCTAAATTCATATTTATGTTCAGATTCTCCTAAGTTATTTAAGGAGCAGATTGTTGTATATTAAGGTCTAGGGTTCCTTCTACAGACATTCTAACGTTCTGAAATCACTTCTTTAAAGTTTCAGGTAGTCTAGGATTTCCTTTGAACATGCCCTTGATATTTTGGGACTTGAAATAAGCAGCTTGGATAGCATGCTATGTTCTAAGTTCTCAAGTATAGGAGTTATAGATCTACTAAGTCCAGTACTGATGATAGGCCTAACATGAATTGCTAAACAGGCTGTGTTCTTTACTAAGTTTAAGACTGAACTTTAGAGTTTGATGCTGATGTTTCTGGTTCTGAAATCTTACCTTAGTGAAATCCTTAGGTTGATCTTTGCAGCAACTCCCTTGTTGGTGCAGTATCTCTTCTTTCTTCTTCTCAGTTGCCCTAAGAGTACTAAGTGTTGTGTTTGTTTGTAAGAGATTGTGACTGTAAACTTTCTAAAGTGAAAATGAAGGGTATTTATAGGGGAGGGCAAGGTTAGAGTTGATTTATCTGATTCTAGGGTTGTATTTTGATGTCCAAATCTAATGTCTCTATTGTTGTGTTGATTACAGGGAACATGATAGGTGATATGGTGAGAGAGAAGCTGCAGAGGAGGCTGAAATCGAGCAGCTAAGCTAAGGTCTGCTCTCCTCCTCTCTTTACTTCTTTTGGTGGAGCAACTTCCACTTCTATACTGTATTTCTCATATGTTTTATTCCCTTTTAGGAAAACCTCTAGTGCAGCCCTCACCTAGACCTATAAAGTTGTGCCTTATGTTCCTTTGGTCCCTTGTTGCCGGTAGAAACTGGAGTAGCATGAAGGCATGGAGAAGGCAGGCTCCTGTTCCTGTTTCCATCACAGCTCGACAGTCCCCTTTCCACTTCCTTTTTAGTCTATTTTCCTTTTTCTTCCTTAGTTTGGCTTCATTACTAGTTTAGGAATTTATCTCCTTGATTTGCAGGTTGCACTTGTTTTTGTTCTAGATTAAACAACTTTCATTATGATTTTGTATCCTAAACTCAGTTTTCCTCTCTGTTTTTTTACCACTGATAGTAATACATAATGGTGTGTGCGTGTCCATTTATATATATATATATATATATATATATGTAGTTAATTAAATTTCTAATTCTTGGTTAATCCATCTCTCTTGACTACTTATGATTATTCTATATCATCCCATATTGTAGTAATTCCTTTTATAATTCTAGTTAGTGTAGCATTCATAACTATCATTATTAAATGATTGCATTAGTCACCCTATTATAAATGCTTCCAATAACAAACATTAATTACTTACCATAAATACTTGCATACTAACTATATGTCATTTAATTGATGACATTAACCATCAAACAATAGTTAGTAATGATTGTTTCCTCTAAGACATATATTCAATGGGGAGAATTAATAACTAATAATGGTTCACATACTAATAAATTTTGGAACTCTTATTTTCGTAATCGAAAATAAGTAAAACTAAAGTGTGGAAAGATTCACTACTTATGTTGGGGTTCAAAATGCGGGGTATTATATCTGTTGGCCAAATGCTCATGTTGGCCAAATGCTCACAGCACAGTATCCCTGACCATGACTTAATCCAGTACTACGTCAATGGAATGCGTCCTGGCGAGCGGCAATTGCTGAATGCCGCATGTGGAGGTTCTATCTTGAACAAGCAGCCTTCTGAAGCTTTCAGGCTGTTAAACGACATGGCAGAAGAATCCAGAGAAGATACACACTCCTTGACCAGGACCATGGGAGATGCTTCCGCATCACAGTCCAAGACGGAACTCTCGGACTTGTGTGCCACTATGAAGCAGATGATGGAGATGATGAAGCAAACCATCAAGAAGAATGTCAAGGCGTGCCAGCTGTGCTATGATACCACCCACTTAACCGATGAATGTCCAACCCTAAGAGAAGAAGAAGTCAATGCTTTTGGGAACACCAACAATGGAGGAAACCACAATCAAGGCCTAAGGCAGAGACTCGACCCTCACTCACAATCTTAGAGTTCAGGATGGACAAACCATGAAAACTTAAGGTACGGAGGCAATCACTATCAAGCTCCACCCGAGGCTCAGCATCAAATCCAGCCAAGAGGGTCATCTCTATCCGAGACTGTACAGAACTTGTTCAAGGAGCACCACAAATTCAGTGATGAATTTGCAAAGTTCAAGACTGAAAGTCGAGGAACCCTACAGTCACTAGCCAACCAGATCTCCAACTTGACATATGCGATCGTCAAGATGGACAACAAGCAATGAGGACTGCCCTCCCAAGTTCAGGTGAATCCCAAGCCACAGGTCAAGGCGGTGACACTCAGGAACGGTAAAGCTTTGCCTGAACGAGTAGTGGAACCTACCAAGGAGATGGTTGAACCAGAGGAGCTAGAAGTTGAAGAGGAGCTGATCAAGACAGTAGAGCCAAATGAGCCAGTCAAGAAGTTTGAACTAGAGAAGAAGTCATAGCCCCAACCTAAAGCTAAGTCTCCCACAAAGGCTCTGCAGGAAAACATCTACTACAAGCCACATTTCCCTAGAAGGTTGGCCAAGACGAATGAAACAGAAGAGATAAAGGAACTACTCAAGGTGTTCCCAAAAGTGGAAGTCAACATGTCACTTTTGACTGCACTTGCAACTATGCCAAGATGTGCAAAATTCCTTAAGGAGCTATGTACCAGGAAGATACAGTATCCTGACAACACAAGATTTCTAGTCGGAGAGAATATCTCTGCAGTGCTCAAGAAGGATTTGTCAGTCAAGTGCGAGGATCCAGGGATGTTCTATATCCTCTGTGTGATAGAAAATATCAATATTGATCAAGCCATGATAGAATTGGGAGCTTCAATCAATGTTATGCCCCTAAGTATGTTCGAGGAAATGAAGATAGGACCACTGAAGCCATCCAGGGCCGTGATCCAGCTAGTAGACAAGTCAAGCGTATATCCAGAAGGCATAGTGGAGGATGTCTTGGTAAAGGTACAAGATTTAATTTTTCCTGCTGATTTTTATGTGCTTAACATGGGCAGTTCATCTGCCAAAAAATCTCTTATGCTTTTAGGTAGCCTTTTTCTCAAGACGGCCAGGACCTTTATCAACTGTGATACCGGGAAACTGACTTGCAAGTGTGCTGGAGAGACGATGACCTTTGATATTTACAAGGCGAAGCAGCATGCCCCAGACGAGGAGATGTGAATTTTGTAGAATCAATTGACAAAGACATTGAGGAGGCCTTGCCCCAAATTCTGGACAAGACGGAAAATGAACTAGTCAATGAAGAAGACAAGGAGGAAAGAGTAACCACTGAGGAATTTGTCCAAACAGTGGAGCACTCGATTTCGAAGTCACTTTCGGTTCCAGGAAACCAGGTGGAATCATCCATACTCAAACCACCAAAATTGGAACTGAAGACATTGCCCAAGCATCTCAAGTATATTTCCTTGGGCAAGGAGGAGACATTATCAGTAATCATTAGCTCGGAGTTATACCAGGAAGAGGAAGACATGATCTGAGATCTGCTATGGAAGTACAAGGAGGCTATAGGATGGACCTTAGCCGACATCAAGGAAATTAGCCCTACGGTGTGCCAGCATCACATTCTGCTTGAGCAAAATGCGGTACCAGTTCGAGATCCACAAAGGAAGCTGAATCTAGTCATGATGGAGGTAGTCAAGAAGGAAATTGTCAAACTCCTTGACATAAGGATGATCTATCCTATTTCAGACAGTCGATGGGTCAGCCCAATCCACATTGTGCCCAAAAAATCAGGAGTACAAGTGGTGGAGAACGAGAACAAGGAGCTGATCACGACACGATTGCAGATAGGATGGAGAGTTCGCATTGACTACAGGAAGCTGAACAAGGTGACCAAGAAGGACCACTTCCCACTGCCGTTCACTAACCAGATGCTTGAGCGGCTGACAGGAAACAAGTTCTTCTGTTTCCTTGACGGATACTCAGAATACATGTAGATATGGGTAGCGCTCGAGGACCAAGAGAAAACTACATTCACTTGTCCCTTTGGAACTTTTGCCTACCGAAAAATGCCTTTTGGGCTGTGCAACCCCCCTGGCACGTTCCAAAGGTGCATGATGAGTATATTCCCTGACCTCCTTGAGCATTGCATCAAGGTATTCATGGACGACTTCACCATCTATAGGAGCAACTTTGGCCAATGTCTTGAGCACCTGGTGATGGTACTGCAAAGGTGCGTGGACAAAGGCCTGGTGCTCAACCACGAGAAATACCACTTCATGGTCAATGAAGGCATTGTACTTAGCCACGTTAAATGTGTAGCTTGGATGGGGAGGAGAAACTTTTAGGTGTAGGAGGAAGATTAAGGTGTAGCTTGGTGCTAAATGGATTGACGAAGATGATGGTTTGGTAGAGGTTGGGAGTTGAAACTTTTAGTTTGGAGCTTCAATGGTGATGTGAGGGATGAATGTTGTAGCAAGAGTGGGGAAGAGAGTGAGAATGCAAGAGTGTTCAATGAGGGTGTATGGGGGAAGAGAGGGTGAAGGCAATGTGAGGAAGAAGGAGATGTTTTCTCTTCCAACAAATCTCTCCCAAATCCTAATGATTAAAATTCTAAGTCCATGAATTTGTAGTATCTTTTAGATATATTTAGTGTATGTGTATTGTCAATACAAATCTCTCTTGAAAGTGTCCTACAATACACATATATAGATGTTGTTTGTATATACACTAATATGTAGATATGTAAATACATTCATGCATACTCTCTCTCTCTCTCTATATATATATATAACACTTATGCATACAAATCAACTATACACACACACACATATATATATATATATATGCATTATATAATATTGATTCGTAAACTAACACATTTATAATTTAATTTCTTAAACACTAAAAGATGAAAATAAAATGGCATGATAGTTCCACATAAATAATTAAGAACACAATTATTCATAATAGCATCAAATCATGCAAATTTTCAAAATTTATGGATGCTAATGCAATGCAATTAAATATTTATTGTCATGACATGACATCTAAATTTTTAGATGTGCATTTAATATATATATATATATATATATTTATATAAAATAAAAATTTTCAGTAAAGGTCCTTTTAACTAAATAGTCTTAAATTCGATAATTAAGGATTATTTTTTTTACCGGTTTTACAAAAGCAATCAAACTGTGACAACTTCATTTTAATGAATGTTTCAAAAGATAAAAATAAATAATATGTCACTATTAAGAAAGAAGTGCAGATGTTGATGAACATGTTGTATTTCTTTTTCATTCATTTTTTTTTTCATCTGCATCTAACGCGCTCTTCTTCTGGTAACGAAGATTTGATTGTATTTTTAGAGTTCATTTTGCTATTTAGTTTTTGTTTAAATGATAAATTGAAGTTATAAAGGTATAATGGTAAAGTTATAATTAGTTTTATTATTATGTTAAAAAAATAAGGGGCTATAGTAAAAATAAAATGGACTATATTTAAAATTATCCTTTGTTTACCAAAAGACCAAGCCCATTGACTATGGGTCAGAGCCCAATTAAATCTATGCATAGGTGCGTCCATGTGACATAATTTTCACGTAAAAGTCCATTATATGTATAACTGAAAAACAAGAATACAAATATTAAAATGTGTGCGTTGTAAAACGAGTTTGTTCGATTTTACTAACAGCAAAATAGGCTAAACTAGCCATTTTTATATTGTAAATCAAAAAAATAACTACAAAAATATAAATAAGAAAATAGTAGTCATATTTTTGTATTATTGACAATAATACCTTAAAAAAAGAAAACTAACTTTTGTAGAAGTAGTTTTTTCGATATAGTGATTTTAAATTAAAAAAAGGGGTATTATAAGTATAGTGGCTACTATTTTAATATTATTATATACATAACTAATATTTGTGTTTACAATATTAAAGTGGCTAATATAGAAGTTACCTATTTATTAATTATCTGTGTAGAATAATAATCAGAGAAGAGGAAGAATGAGAGAAACGGAAAACTATAGGAGGAAATAAATTACTCTCTATTTTTTGATTCAACGTCTACTCTTTATATATTAGGATTTGACAATACATCTACAATTAAATAAATAAAATAATGTCCACATAAATAATAATTTATTGAATTAATAATGCAATTTTTTTTATTTAAAATAAGACTTGTTAGTGATCTCATACTTGCGTCATACACCCCTAATAAAAAAAATTGTACTCTTTAGATTATACAAAATAGTCATGTAAATTTGTAATATTACAAAATGGTCAAAAATTGTACCCAATGATTAACACGCAATGAGTGAATATATATTTATTTACATTTCCATTTATACTTATTGTCTAAACATGCTGTCACGAATTATATATTCTAGCTACTAATTCATAAATTTATTGGTCTTTAAAATGAGAGGAGAATTTAGTGCCCGAATCATCCTTCAAATTATTAATGGGATCGGAAAACGAGAGAGAGAAAATTGAAGATGCGAAAAATGCGTTGGAGTTCCAACTTCCAATCATCAGACAAATATCACGTGGCGTTCGTGTCGGGGCACGTGGTTGATGGATCATTCATTGTTTGCATTTGAAAGCTCAAACCAGGGGTGGTCGCTGGTCAGTGGTGTGTGTGGTATAGTTCTATAGTGAAAAAATACAACTTTCGTTTCGATGGTTTTGGTTTTGGAAACCGGCAAAAGTTACAAAATGGTATGGATATATGTGTATAATATAATAGTGACTTAATTATATATATGAATCATTAGGGTGGGTTATTTTTTCATTCGAATAGTGCGCAAGAAAAGTTTGTTGGTATTTTCACTTGAACTAGAGCTTTGTTGAATTGTTGATAATTTAAAAACAAATTATTTAGAACCAAGTTGCAAAAAGAAGCAATATTAACTAGGAGGTACAAAAAAATCAAAATGTTTATTCGGAGAGATCTAAGCATTTTGTAAGAAAAATAAGGTATTTAATTTAAAGTAACAACACATCTACATGAGTTCGTAAGCTTTTGCTTACATACGTACATTAAGTGAAGTTTATGTTGGGAAATAACGCTTTGCCTATTCCAAACGAAACTAAACACAAATATAGAAAGTGAGACTGTGAGTAGGGGTGAATATGGTTCGGTTCTTACCGAACCGAAAAATATAAAACTAAAACCGAACTAAAATAACCTTGAATCGAAAAACAGTTAAAAACCAAAAAAATCAAAACTGGAAATATTCAATAAATAATTATTAAAAATATATTTAATAAGTAATATTAATTAAATAATTATTTAATAACTAATATTTTAATATCTATTTATAAAATTAATAAGTAATATTAATTAAATAATTATTTAATAAGTAATATTAAATAAATAATTATTAAATAACATGTTTCGGTTCGATTTTTGGTATTTCAATTTTTTTTATGTCAAAACCAAAATCGAACCGAAAAATTGAAATTTTATAAATCAAAACCGAAATGAAAAGGAAAAAAAATCGAACCGATAATTCGATTTGGTTCGATTTTCGATTTTTTTACCATTTTTTGCTCACCCCTAACTGTGAGAGGTCACAATAAAATATTAAAGACTGAAACATAACTACAAATTCGAAGAGATAAAGTTGAAAAAGATATCTTTCTACCAGTTAGTGATTACGATTCGACGTATGATATCTAAAACGATTCCATCTAATAGCACCATAAATTCAATGGAAAAGTAGAAAATTCACCCTTATGGTGGACACCCCTATGACGAATCAACCCTTATTTATGGTAAAGTTTTGTTCAAACTCATCCTCAACGTTTCACATGTGTTAAAATTACCCCCTCGCAATTAACGGACGTCTAACTCCGTTAACATTCCATTGATGTATTGCATCCCCTCCACCGGAAAATTGGTGTCTTAACATCCATCGGAAAAATCATCCCATTAACGTCTCAATCATCACCTTCTCCAGCGGAAATCCAAACATGGTTGCGCCACCGAATTTATTGCATTGCAGAGCCTCCCTGGTGAAGTAATTGAAGGTGTAAGTGAAGTTATGGACGCGTTAGCTGACACACGGTTGCCGGAACTTCTTCGGTGAGGTAGTTGTGCATCACATCGAGCTGCCCCAAGCTCCGTATGCAGCTGATCTTCGACAACATCGGTTCCTGCAAGTTGTTGAAACTCACATCAAACACCGTGAGTTCCTTAAGCATCTCAATCTGCGGTGACAGGCACCCCGTCATATTATCGTTCATCAAAATTAGCTTGTTCAATGTCTTCCCCATCTTCCAAATGTTGGCAGGAATGCAGCCTCTAAAGTTATTGTTTGCCAGAACCAACATTGAAATCGGAGTTCCACAGATTCTCCTAAGAGTTTGGGTAACAGAGGGCGGCCTCCTTGAGTGCCGCCACGTTTACATCATCTAAGGTGACTTAAAACGACATCATTTTGCTCGTTTCAATAGGACGTTAACAGAGTTAGACATCCGCTAATTGTGATGGTGTAATTGTAATAGATATGAAACGTTGAGGGTGAGTTTGAACAAATGTAATACCCCGCATTTTGAATTCCGACATAAGTAGTGAACTTTTCGAAATTTAGTCCTTAATTTTAGATTTGCGAAACCAAAAGTTCCAAATTAATTGGTATGTAAATCATTAGTAGTGATTAATAAACCTTCTTATTATTATGTCATTTGGAGAGACAAGCATTAATAGTTATTGAAGAGGTTTAATGCAATCATTAAATATGATTGGCATTTAAGAGACAAGTTCTTATAATAAGATATTTAATACAATATAGCAATTAATGTAGGTTAGATTATTAATGTAATTAATGATCCTAATTAGGAAAATATGTGAATTATTATGTTATGTAAGATAGTCATTGAAAATCAATACAAAGTCCAATTCAGTTTCGTACCCAAATCAGATTATATACTTTAATTAGTCGGTATAACAGTGTTTAATGAAGTGAGAATTTATTTTTGTGTCTCATGTAACCAATAAACTATATATAAGGAATGGTAGAAATGATATAATGGTGATTCTTACAACTCTAGGAAGCAGAACCTACGTATATATATATGTACATATGAATAGGTGTGAGTTGGATAAGTCTTGCTCTCTCACAAATCACAAACTGTACAAGGGGACAATGAGACATAATCATCAGCCCTGAACTAAAGTTTCACTAGATAACCAGAAATAGTATTAGATATACTAGACCACCAAGTGAATCTTCCACTTAGGGTAACAAACAAACTAAGGACAAAAGGAAAGAAAGAAAGAGACTGCTAAATTAGGAAAGGGAGAGAGAGAGGCTGCAAGAAGGAGGCTCAGGCTGCCGATGCACAGCAGATGGGGTAACAATTGCTTTATCCAATGAACCTGTAAGGAAAAAAAAAAAAAAGAAAAGGAAAGGGGAGAAAGGAGGAGACCTTCTGGGGGAGAAAGTCCCTATCAAGAGTTGAAATTACAACTTCCAACATCCACACAACCTACAAAGTAGACAAAAGAACAAAACATTAGAATCATTTCATATCTTAGGGATAGAGACCCAACTCAATACCCTAGCCAAACTCTTCTATAAATACTCCTTGTCCCACTTTAGATAGACTTTGCACTTCATAAACACACTTCACAAACTCATACCCTCAAACCACTTAACATATTAAGAGGAGACTTAGGAAGAGAGCTCTGTCCGACTCACACCTTCACAGAAAGCTCAAGAGAAGGAGATTCTACCCAAACTAGCTCAAGCATCATCATCTTTGAGGTAACCAGCAAGTTTAATATAGAAAAATAATCTCAGATTCCAGTAAAACATACTAGGATCATGCTTAGGCCTCTCCAAACTCTATTACATTACGTTCATAGGAAACCTTATGACACATGCTGAACTAGTAGACTCATATGAACTGATTTAGAAAAAGAGAACACTTAGCCCATGTGACTTGCAAATCTGAAACAGAACTATATATGCCAACTACTTTAGCCGACTTAGGAGACTACGGAACCTAGGATTTTTCCTTCTTCATCTCAGATTGCAGAACATAAAGCAATAGTCACACACTCAATTTCAGAACCTAGACCTATTTAGAACATAGTCTTATACAGAAACATGCTCAAAAATCAGAACCTGAATATATATATAAATGAGCATAAACTTGACTTCATAATACAGAAAAATCCTATAAAGATTTACTAAAGCAAAGGAAATCCATAGCTGCAAGAACCAAATCCCAAAAAAAAAAAAGGGGGCAATAGAAAGCAGAACTCCCGGAACCTTAGAAAACATACATGCTTACTGCACTCATAAAACAAATAAACACTTGTAGCATCTCAATTCTAAGTTATGAAGAATGGTGAACGGAGAACTTAACTGGATTCCCTATAACCGAGCCAAGCCTCCTACGGTCCTGATTCCACCCACTCCAAACCAAATCGAATCCCAACCGATGCCAAAAACAAAACAAAGAGAGACACAATTTCATCAGAAAGGAAGAAAGCAATTTAAATGTTAAAATTCTCTTTCAGAATCCCTCGTCAGTCTATGATATAGAGAATATTAAAACATGGACAGGCAACCTAAATCAAATCTTTAGAACTAAGAACTCAAATGCTTACCAGAACACAACCTAGACCATAGTTAATTGGGAATTTGACCTTTAAGAACCAACCCACTGCCAAGAATCAATCGAGAGAAGGAAAAGAGGAGGCCTACCTGGAGGAAGTGCAGTAGACAGCGAGTGTCGCTGGAGGTGGGGTAGTGGCGAGAGGAGGACGAAGGCAGTGCGGCACCCACGGAAGGAAGCAGAACGAGGGGACTGGCGTTGAACGAGAGAGAGAGAGACGACAGAGAGCTAGGCAAGAGGGAGAGAAGGGGGTGAGGGAGGATTTCTAATTCTGTAACCCTAAACCCAACTCACTGTTACAACAATCTAGAACCGGGCCGGGTTGACGGGCCGGATAACTAAATTCTGTTGGGCCGACCCGATTAAAATACTGGGCCAGGGAAATTAATCTGTATGGGCCAAATGGCTAATTCTGTTGGGCTCTAGCAATTAATCGGCTGGGCCAGATTAATTAAACCTGGGATTGGATTAATTAGTCTGAGTGGGCCGAAGTGGTTTGTTCAAATGGGCCCAGTCTAATAAGTTGAATGGACTTAATTAAATTAATTAAAGTATTAGGCCTATTTAATTAAGTTAGTTTCACGTCTGATTGATTGTAGTAATGGGTCTAATAAAACACTAATGGGCTAGAGAATTTATTTAAATAAATCCTAATTGGGTTGATCACTCAACTAAGATGATAAGATTTTAAATTGATTGGGCCAAGTCCAAGAACATAATGTTAAAACTAAGAAAAGAGATTTAATTTATTAATTAGCAACCAATTTCTAAATTGGAAATTTAAGTGATTAATTAGAATTTAGACGAGTAACTAGAATTTAATTGATTAATTAGAGCTTAAATAATTAATTGGAATTTAATCATTAGAAATGATTAAAATCACACTTATAGTGCGACAATTAAATTTAATTAGTTGACTAGAAATTATATATCTCGACTTAAGGATTGAGATATTAAACTAGAAAGACTCTTAGTTATAATAACCATAGTAATTCCTTACAAGTATTAAGTATACTTGATAAATGTATCTCACCTGAGATCTATCTAAAAGGTTGCGGCGAAAGGTTGGAACTACAGTTCAGGAACAAAGCAGTCAGCAATCAAGGATATTCAAGTAGGCTTTTCTCACTCTATAAAAATATGTGTGTATGTTTTCAAAATTGAAATGAGATATTTTCAAAAGCACTGTCTTGCCATAAATATTTTCGCTTTATGTATGATGCCTATCTGTTATATTTATAATCGAATTCGGGTTCTAGTGGGTTAGCGTCTCCACTCGAACTAGTGTACACAATGGACCGTGAGTCAGCGAAAGGTTGACCGGTCAAGTGTCTGTGGGAAGTGGCCACTTCCCCGGCACATAGAAACTTCAGATATGGTTAAATACAAAGAACTAGGACTGCAGTCCAATCTTGAACTTTCTAAAGAACTGTTTTGTGAACATAGGTGCTTTAGAGACAAAATCCCTATGATTCACTTGAATGGCTTGACAGTTATACTTGTAAGTGTGCGATTTTGGCACGTGTCTATTGAGTACAAACCTGTACTCAGCCCTGCATGTGTTTCTAAACGTGCAGGTTAAGAATGAAGATAACGTGGGTGCTGTGTCAAGCTTTTGTCGTATCTCATAGTAGCAGGCTCTTGGGGGTTTTACGTGTCATCATACACGTAGGACTTTAGTTTACGATCCTACTTTCCGCTGCTAGAAGATATGTAATAGACTCGAGAATTTATTTCTTTAAATTTGTGGTGTTATGTAAAGAGCTCATGACTCTAGAATCATCAATCTCGTACAATGAACCCTCAATTTATGTTATGAGAAGAACATCAAGTTTCCTTGTTCTATTTCACTTCGTTACTTAATCCTTTCATTAGTCACGTTTACCCGGCTTTACTAGAATTAGTAGAAAGCGGGCGTGACAGAGTGGTATCAGAGCATCCGTGCTCTGTACCCAAGAGTCTTCCTTCTAATCTTCAGTCTAGTATTGTTTCACTAGACAAACCAAACGAGTCGACAAAAGCCTAGCACCCCGGCGTATCCTGCCCCTCTAGACGTGGCACACGCCTTACAAGAAAAGCCTCAAAGTAGGGAGATTCGAACCGAATCTCCCACCCTAAAAATCAAATTTTTAGAACTCGAGAATCTTTCCTTATTACTAAGGAAATTATCGATAAACACAAACCCCTAAACGAGAGGTTAAAACGCAAACTAGAGCGAACTCTCTCAAACGCCTCAACGAATGAATTGATCAAAGAATAGTCATGAAGATATCCTTCCCAACTTAGCGAATAACGGCAAGATTCGATAACTGTCGATTCGCCACCAATTCAAAACCCAAGAACAAACCGCAAGTCGGTTAACCTGAATCTAAGTATTTAAAAATGATAAGTCTCGAAGGAGCAAATCCTAACTCCGAAACGGGGATTTAAGTACCCGAGAACAGTAAGACCTAAAGGAAACAAATTCCAAACCTCGAACGGGAGTATGCCCTAAAGGACATTTTCCTCAACTAGCAACCAAAATACCAATAGAACAAATGACCTAAACAAACCATGATGGCTTACGAAGTTCATTTAGAGTTTGACATTCCGAGTACTAACTACATGTATTTTTTTTCTCTTTATTTTATAGTGGCGAGGTTTATTCAGACAGCTAGGAAACGAATGACGTTCAGACCTGATCCCTTACGTGCGTACCAGTTCTACGGGCCTGACCCACGGGACACCTTGGGAGAGTTTCTAGGCCATTACCTGCGGAGATGGGAGGCCGCTAGGCTGCATGGAGCGACCGGGCTGGATGGAGTTATGAGGTTGATTCCGCTGTTGCCCGCCAGGTGGCAGGGCTGGGCTCGGATGATAGCCGGTGATTTCTTTCGACCGGTCGGGCACAGCTATGACCGAGGAGTAGATGCACGGGGATTTATCACCACGATCCTGCATTTTTGGGAGACATACCGCAGCCCGCTGGAGGGCCCATACATTCGACCCGGCGATCTGATCATAGCAGGGGGCGAGCCGCCGCTCTGGGCACCCCTGATTCAGACATACCTTCCGGCAGGAGTGATTCCTATAGTCCCGACATACAGCTTACTCTATGGCGAGCCAGTGCCAGAGTTCCAGGCACCTCGCGACGAGATGGAGCCTCTCTGCCCCATAGAGGAACACCTTGCACCTCCCGTTCCACTGCCGACACAGATGCCGGAGTACCGAGGGCATCACGATGCTGAGGCAGGTTCCTCTCGCCCCACTATGGGAGTGCGATGATTGCTTTCTCCCAGTCGACCCTTAGCTGCCGACGATGACTCGGGCACGATGCCATTCCGGCTCATTAGGACCAGACCAGCAGGTACTGACGATAGGGGCAAGGCCCCGGCACTAGAGGAGGATCACCCAGTTCCCCATTTCAGAGACTTGGAGGGGTCGAGCTCCACGCCCGTTCCTACTAGTGAGGGACCCTCCAGGAAGAGGGAGGCGCCACCTGAGTGGGACGAGCTTGAGGCCACGATAGAGAGACTACTAGAGGAGTCGAGACGGGCCCTGAGGCAGTTCGAGGAGCCACCAGTCGAGGATCCGGAGGAGGATCCAGAGGAGGATCCCGAGGAGGGAGATCTCGAGGATGATTCAGAGGAGGATCCAGACGAGGATCCCGAGGAGGGACACCTGGCGGAGGTAGCTCCCGAGATCGACTTCGAGGACGATGCCTGGGAGCCTGACTGGGATGAGGAGGCGCCGGATGAGGAGGAGTACCTTAGCTGCGTCACTCAGGAGTAGCTGTACTGATATTTTGTACTCGTCAGTAACGGGCCATTTTGTCAACCGTACTGATGATAGATTTTGTAGTCAGAGACGGTAGTATAGCATAAACCGTTCTATACTAGTGGTAGGGCATTCTGACATTCTGACATTTTGAGAGTACGAAAACACCGTAGTTAGTGTTTCGTGACTGAGTACTTCTTGTGATGTTGACATGAGCGATGAGCATCATACTATGTACTTAGATAGTACGTTTAGGAAATTCAAATTGTACTGAAACCTCGTTGAGGCAATTATGAAGGAAATTCTGATGACCCTAGAGGTCTATTTCTAGATGAGAAAAGTCTTTTCTAGTTTTATGTTTTTCCTTTCCTGCACGCTATTAAGATAATAATTAATACTTCACCTGCTGACTAAAACAACTAATGAATCCCCTAATCAAACGCGAACCACTTGTATTAACAGAATGCCACCAAGAGGGCGTCCAAGAGGCAGCGGGAGGGGAAACGTTCCGAGAAATGAAGAAAGAGGGTCGACTGTAGGACGAGAGATAACCCCACCCCTCCCACCGCCTGCCAGGAGAGTGGAAGAACTTTTTCTTCGCCAAAATCCACAAACTTTCAACGGGTTGGGCGACCCAGCAGAAGCCGAGGCCTGGATACGTACTCTAGAACGTATTTTCAACTTCTTATGCTGCACGGACCAGGAACGCATGACATGCGTTGCTTTCAAGATGATTGGATCTGCCGATTTCTGGTGGGAGGCCAGAAGGAAGACAATGACACCAGAACAACGTGCAAACCTGACTTGGGAAGAATTCAAAGCAGGGGTATACGACAAGTACATTCCTAAGAGCTACCGAAAGAAGAAGGAAGTGGAATTTTACAATCTGAAGCAAGGAAGAATGTCAGTGACGGAGTACGACCGCACTTTCTGCGATATGTCTCGATACGCGCCGGAGCAGGTAGATACTGATGAAAAGATGGCTGAAAAATTTTGCGTCGGACTAAGGCCAGAAATTAGGATGACATTGGCAAGTCACGGGGGTTTGTCATACACAGAGTCTCTGAGTCGCGCTCTCGATATCGAGGCGGCTATGCCAGCGGAACGAACCGTGACTGTGACACTGCCATCATTCTCTCCAGCACCATTTCAGAACCAAAAAGGGAAACGTAAGTGGGAAGATAACCGAGGTGGTACTAATCTGAAGAAACCATGGGATGGACAGAATCGTTTCCACAACTCAGGAAAGTCAACAACCGCAGTTCCTACTATAGTACACTCACAGAAATTCCCTACGTGTTCAAAGTGCAAGAAGATGCACCTAGGAGAGTGCCGAGCCGGCAGTGATGGCTGCTTTGTATGCGGTCAGAGAGGGCATATGGCCAGAAGCTGCCCCACTAAGCAACAAGGGGGAGATTTCAAACCTAACCAGTCAAACCAAGGACAGCATGTACGGGCAATGCAGACTCAACCTCGAAATCAGCAATTGCCAC
The DNA here is from genome assembly GCA_026898415.1 of Leonotis leonurus. Lineage (NCBI taxonomy): Eukaryota > Viridiplantae > Streptophyta > Magnoliopsida > Lamiales > Lamiaceae > Leonotis > Leonotis leonurus. The sequence goes on along the minus strand of JAPKLX010000100.1, from coordinate 10,353 downwards.
CACCACCCCCGTACCCTCAGTACCCATCACAGAAGAAACCCCAGCAGGCACGGGCATATGCGATGAAGCAGAAGCAGCCTGAAGGGAGTCAGGGAAACCTGACAGGTATGGGAATACTCCTAGACACTCCAGTAATAATTTTGTTTGATACGGGAGCTTCTCATTCCTTCATTGCTAAAGCATGCGTAGAGAACCTAGAGTTGAAGTCAGAACCTGTAAAGACATCTATGAACGTTTCTTCACCCCTAGGAGGAATCACTACTATCACTCATGCTTGCTCGAGTCTGAGCCTGAACTTAGGATCTATTAAAGTGATAGCAAACAATCTTAGCATCCTTTCGATGAGTGACGTGGACATAATCCTAGGAATGGATTGGCTAGCTGAAAACTATGCCACGATCCTTTGCCATGAAAGACAAATATCTTTTCGACCCCCTGGAAAGGAATCTACGAATTTCCATGGAATCACCACGACTCGAAGGAAGTCGATTATCTCAGCCTTACAAGCCGAGAAAATGGTGAAGAAGGGTTGCTCAGCATATCTGGTCTCTTTGAACGGAGAAGCCAAGGAAGAACGGAAAATCGAGGATGTAACTATCGTGCGGGAATACCCAGACGTGTTTCCAGAGAAGTTGCCAGGCCTACCACCAGACCGACAATTAGAATTCACGATCGATCTAGAACCCGGATTAGCACCGATATCCAAGACACCCTATAGGATGGCACCAAAGGAGTTGGAGGAACTCAAAATCCAACTCCAAGAACTTCTAGATCTCGGTTTTATCAGACCCAGCGTATCACCTTGGGGAGCTCCAGTACTCTTCGTGAAGAAGAAGGACGGCACCCTAAGGATGTGTATAGATTACCGAGGCCTGAATAGGATGACCTTGAAGAACCGATACCCATTACCTCGGATAGACGACTTGTTCGATCAGTTGAAGGGAGCAAGCGTCTTTTCAAAGATTGATCTGAGATCGGGTTATCATCAGCTGAAGATCAGGACTGAGGATGTTCCTAAGACAGCATTCCGAACCCGATACGGCCACTACGAGTTTGTAGTCATGCCATTCGGACTCACCAATGCACCTGCGGTGTTCATGGACCTGATGAACCGTATTTTCCATCCTTACCTCGACAAGTTTGTCTTGGTATTTATAGATGATGTTTTAATCTACTCAAAAAGTAGAGAGGAACACGAAGATCATCTAAGAATTACCTTGGAAACTCTTAGGAATGAGAAACTCTACGCCAAGTTCAGTAAGTGCGAGTTTTGGCTGAACGAAGTGGCATTTCTCGGACACATAGTGTCATCTGAAGGAATCAAGGTGGACCCCGCCAAGGTGGAAGCAGTACAAGGATGGAAAGCACCCACAACCCCTAACGAAATCCGAAGTTTCTTGGGATTGGCAGGGTACTATCGGAGATTCATTGAAGGATTCTCCAAAATAGCCAGACCGATGACCCAACTTCTCCATAAAGGAATCAAGTTTAAGTGGTCACCAGAATGCGAAGCCAGCTTCCAACTTCTAAAAGAGAAGTTGACCACTGCTCCAGTACTCGCAGTTCCAGAGCCCCATAAGGAGTACGTAGTCTACACCGACGCATCCAAGATCGGGTTAGGGTGTGTACTGATGCAAGATGGAAAAGTGATAGCTTATGCATCCCGACAGCTCAGATCACACGAGCTCAACTACCCTACCCATGATCTGGAATTAGCTGCCGTTGTACACGCCTTGAAGATCTGGAGGCACCACCTCTACGGAGTTCGGTGTGAGATTTTCACAGATCACAAAAGCCTCAAATACTTTTTCGAGCAGAAGGATCTCAATATGAGGCAGAGGAGATGGCTGGAACTAGTAAAAGATTACGACTGTGGTATAAACTACCATCCTGGCAAGGCTAACGTAGTAGCAGACGCCTTGAGTCGTAAAACATCTTCGAAACTTGCTTATCTCCTTACTCAAGAGACAGAACTCATAAAGGAGTTCAGCAGAATGAACTTAGAGGTTCTACCACCTACCGAAACTGTGAAAGGAATCCTTGCTACCTTAGTAGTCGAACCCGACTTACGAAGTAGGATTCTGGAGGCACAAAGAACGGACGCAGCTTTAGAAAAGATAAGACTCAAGGTGAGGAAGAACGAAGCTCCAAATTATCGAGAAGAAGCCGATAATGCCATTATTTTCGAAGGAAGATTATGTGTTCCGAAAGATCCAGAAATTAGAGAGACAATCATGAGCGAAGCTCATGATACTCCCTACACCGCTCATCCCGGGAGTACAAAGATGTATCGTGACCTAAAGAAGAAATTCTGGTGGGATGGGATGAAACGAGACATAGCATCCTTCGTAGAAAGATGCCTAGCTTGCCAGCAAGTCAAAGCACTACACCAGCGACCCTATGGGAAACTACAACCATTAGAAATCCCGGAATGGAAGTGGGAGCACATCACTATGGATTTCGTGACCAGATTACCTAGATCCAAGCGTGGAAACACTGCTATCTGGGTAATCGTGGACAGACTCACCAAGTGTGCCCATTTTACACCAATAATGATCACTTATGGATCAGATAAGCTAGCCCAACTGTACGTCCGTGAGATTATACGTCTCCACGGTGTGCCAGTATCGATCACCTCAGATCGAGACTCAAAATTAATTACCAATTCTATAAATTCAAAATTAATTATTTTTTCTAATTATATATATATATATATAATCTATATAATATGAAAGATTATATATTAAAGCCTTTTTCTTAATTCAATGCTTACGTGGCATCACCACAAGCCTTCTTTCATATTTATATTAATATTTTATATACGGTAATATATAATTTAATTATTTGAAAATTTTTGTTTTCAGTAAATGTATAATTAATATCTTATATAATTAATTAGTCATGATTATAGTCATATTTAATTAATTATTCAGTCAAAATTGTAATATATATAGTTGAATTTATATTTTACATATTATATACATTAAAAGTAATTTTGCTAATTATATATAATATATAATATAGATATGATAATAGGCTCCTACAATAAGTTTTGTTCATTTATGGTACAAAAATATATAGCATTCATCAATCACCATCATTTACTCTTGAAAATTGGATAATATATGTAATTAATTATGAAGATTGATGGACTAGATAATTAATTGAGTATTAATTTGTTTCTTTTTTATTCAGATTAAATGGTCTTTTCCCTTTAGAATTTTTTAATTAATTTTAATATTTATTAAAATTTACTAAAAATTTCTATCACACATCTATATATGTATCTTAAATCTTAAATTTTTTGCTTAATTATTTAATCAAATAATAATTATATCCCACATTGATTTAATATAAAATCCAACAATTATTGAAACTATATAAATACTAACAATCCATATATTCTACATCACAATTTAATTGTCCAATTAATTATCTAATCAAATAATAATTATATTATAATTAAAAAATTTATTTTTTAATATTAAATTTTTAATACATAACTTGATTTTTATTTAAAATTTTAATTAAAATTATTTTTCATATATTAATTTGAGATGAAATATTTTTTTTATTAATTTAAAATTTCAGCCAATATTCATCTATAATATATATATATATATATATATATATTTATATAATAATAATTAATAAAAATACATTTGAAAGTCATCTTCTTAATTTATGGTCCCATGTGACAACACCATAATCAATCATTTTTATTTATCTTAAATTTCAATTTTATTTTATGAATTTTAATATTTATTAAATTTTTGACTAAAGTACTTTCCTATAATTGAAACTAAATAGAGCTTGAGAAAATAACATAAATTTTTATTTTTATTGAAAATTTTATTATACTAGATTATTAGATTATTAAATAAATAGTTGAGTAATTGAAACTTTCTTATAAATATTATAATATAATTTATTTACAAGAATTAGTTGTCAAGCTACGTATAAGTTTTCATCTAAAATAAATAAAATCTATAATTATTTTTTCTATATTTTTTTATTTCATAGCATATTAGTTTAATTTATATTATGTAGATATTAAATCAATAATGTGCGTAATTTAAATATCACTAAACTAACAAATTAGTCTATCACACATCAAAAACTCAATAAACTTTATTAATATGAAAATTTTATAAAAGGAGAAAATGGGTGTATAATTGAGCTTAAATAGAGCTTGTCATATTTAGTCAATTAAATCACGTTAATATTTCTAAATATTTTATATTTTTATAATATATAATCGTTGAGTTTTTCCTATCGATTTTAGTCAATTTGATCTTATTTTATGGTTCTTTAATTTGTGTATGATAATTTACCGTAAGATTGATCAAATTGATCAATATTTTATAAATTATAATTTGATTTAAACGATTGATTGTCAAAACATATATATTAGACTTTTGTGTTTTAAATTTAAATGTAAGAGAATTATATATAATTTTAGATATATTTTATACACAAATATAGTTCATATGTACGAATATTTAACAAGAATTTATATAAAAATATATGTAATATAAATGTGTTTCTAACTCACACCTATTAGTGTCGGCTACCGGATGGTAAAATGTCATCACTATGCTCACGGGTGTGGATATGGATAGTCAATGTTCATGTATGTCATGGTTGATTGTCATCCCTACTTTTGATCCACCAACAATATAATTTTTAATACATATAACATTAATTATTTGAATTGATCAAATCAATATTCATGTTTTTATTTGGTGAAATAATTAATTTTTATCAAACAAAAAGATAGTCAATTGTTTTTTAAATTACAATATAAAGTGATTATATCCAATATATTTTTCAGGAGATAAGTTATTTCCAACTTATTTTATTAAGTTACTCGTAATAGGACGAGATCATTATAAATTGATAAGTTGACCCTGGTCGTGTTCTCAAGGAATGTTAAACAAGACTTCATCTATGTTGTTTAAAAGAAAGCAATTAAATAATTGGGGTTTGAATGATAATTAACTAAATTGATTAATTACCTAGGCGAATGAAATTAAAGGAATAAGAAAATAAATTATCTAGGCGATAATTAATAAAGCAATTAAATCTTAAATCTAAGAACATAGAATTAAAGGAAATAAATCATGACATGCTTTAGTTTGATTAATTAACATACGGAGGATTGAGATTCAATAATTGGAAATTAATCAAGAAGAAAGCAACAAGAAAGAAAGACATAAAGCAATTAAGAAAGGAATAAGAACTCATTAATTAAACGGAAAATCAATGCATTAAAAAAGTCTCCGGGTTTGAATCACGAACGAATCCACAAATTCAAATTAAGGAACGAACTATGGAATGAAAATTCTAAACAACTATGTTTTCTCTCATGGTTTTAAAACCCTAAAATGATAGATTAATACAATAAATCACTTGTGCACTATATATATGAGGAGAAATTCCGCTCACCCAACGACCGCTGGGGGTAGCGCTCGCTACCCCAACGTTCTGTCCTGAAACACCTTCGTGGGGGCTAGCGCTCGCTAGCTCCATGGTCTGTCCCATCCTTGGTCTCAGGGGCCAGCAGTCGCTAGCTCCTGATTCTGTCTTTCTCGACGAGACAGCCAGCGGTCGCTAGGCTCGTGTTCTGTCACGACAACACTTTTTCTTCTCTTTTCATGTCTTTTTCGTCTTCGTTTCTCTTCTCGAGCCTTATTATCTCATTTTATTGATCTTTACCTATAATGTGAAAATGCGACAACAAAGGAATCAAATAGAACAACAACATATGACAATATCAACTCAATATGCACGAGAAACGAGACCGAAAATAGATAAAACATAAGTCTTCATTTAACGCTTATATTTTGCAATGATATAATTTTTAAATAACACAAATTTGCAATTGTGTTAATAAATAATAACATAACGTGATTTTTCTTCAACACAATCTACATTAGTAAAATTACTGTGAATAACATTTATTTCTAATAATTTGTCAATGTATACCACCTTTAAATATGGGAAATATGTCAAAATAGTCATTTTAATTAAAAAAATCCAAATTTTAACCACCTAAAATATTATAATAAAATAATAGTCATTATGTATTATATAAGAATTATATAAAAAGAATAAATATGAGTACCATCAAACTCACCACCCATCACCTTTTGGGTATCCATCATTCCGCCACTTGTGGATATTAATCACGTATGAAATGTATAATATTAATATTTAAGAGATATTATATATAATTTTAGGAAATACTTAACATATAATTTTTAGAAAAATATAAAAATATGATTAATATTAGGTGGGTGGGTGAGTATTTAACGGACATTTTTGATAGATATTTCATAGGTATATCACGAATAATTTTTGTGAGTAAGAATAATAACTATCCATATACAAATACAAATGATATTAAAATATACCCATGAAACTATGTGTGAATATCAAATGTGTCTCTAACTCATATATATTATTGTTAGATAATCTCATATAAATTGTCATTTATACCATTGCGGGTACGGGTACGGATATGGATAATCACTACATGTGCGTGTTGTATCCGATTGTCATTCCTACTTTTGATCCACATAAATATTTTATCAGTCACAGCCCCATTTTCCAAAGGACGGATCAATCGGAGCGTGACTATGATTTGATGAAAGAACCGAGAAAGAAATGGAAATAATAGGAAATACAATGGTAACTGAGGAGTAATACTGAACCAATGTGTATTACCATATAGACAGAATCAACAAAGGACAAGTATCGCAGCGGAATAGTGAAAACTTAACACATATATGAAGATATGCATTATCTTTGAATACTTAACATATGGGAAAATCTCTACTCAGCACCATCGCCACCACCCTATCGCTCAACCTGCAAGTGTTTGGAAATACAAGCAGGGCTGAGTACTTGATGTACTCTGTGGGTTATGCCGAAAACAAATAGTTATTGATCATGCATCATCACAGTATAATACAAGTATCTTAAAATAACTTGCGAATACTAAATATTCATTTGATTTTACCCAAAAGTTGGAGCGCGCACTCACTTTTTCATGTGTCTCATCCATATCTGTAACCAATGCTGGTGAGCAATGTTCCCGCTCCCCCATACATAATCAATGATAGCAATGCTGTGAGCAAAGTTACTGCTTCCCCAGAAGTTTAAAATGGTAACAACGCTGGTGAGCAATGGTTCCACTCCCCCAGACGTCGACCAATGGGTGCCACCGGATCGGTCAATACTGACACACAGTCCTATGTGGACCGGTCCGTAATGACTCACGATCACACTCCCCATGTGTACACTAACCTTGACCAACACATGACTCAAGATCCGATCGTTATTCACAAGTTGACCAGTTCGTAAACATGGCTCAACACAGATAGGAATCGCACATAAAACACAAATAATTTTATGCATGACAATCATTTCATATTTTATTTAAACATGCTTTATTACAACAAAAGTACAGGTTGTATAGTAAACCCACCTGGAATCTCGTGCTAGATAGCAAACCTTATACTCCTTCTGGTTTCTTGGTTGTCACTCTCTTGATAAACCTTCAAGTAACGTTTCACATTTAGAGTCGTTTGTTGATAACGTTTATTGACTCAAAATGAAATGATCAAATCTAATTTGTAGGGTCTAAGGTTTAATATTCGTTCTACTAAATCCAAAACGAAACTTTAGGTTCTTGAAACTTCGTTCAAGGGAAGTAAATATTTATTAATTCAATAAATAATTAATTGCTTTCTTGTAATTAGTGTAATTGAGACAATTAAATCCGATATGAGAATCAGAAATTTTTGTGATATTCTCATAATTTGATATCCTGAGAAAATGGTCATGTCCCGTTTCGAATTAATTTAGATTGACTAAATTAATTAAGTATCATAATTATTAATTAATTAATCGTAATTAATTATTAATAAATAAGATGTAAATAATCTAAATAATAATTAATCCTAATTAATTATCAAATAGTAGTTTATTAACAATTTATTGGATCTAAACCAAAATAAATATTATACAAAGTCCACAACTTTTATTCAGTCCAACTAAAATTAATATGGCTCAGTCCATAAAATAATGTAGATGACTCGGCCCGATAGGTAGCCCACAACTCGGCCAACCTTTTCTTATTTTTAGATTTTGAATAAAACTTTTATAACTAAAATTTTATTCCACAATTAATAAATAAATAAATAAAATCTAAAACTATACTTTATATAAGTAACATGACTAATTAACCACTTTTGCTCTATCATAACTATCAATATAACGGGTTTTAAGTGGAACCGAAACATGTTATAAACTAATGTGCATCCCTACTACATACATATAGAAAATCAGACTCATTGGATAAAAGGGTTGGGAGATATGACCTCCCAAACTTGGCTACTTAAAGTGTTGGATAATTTCTGGAAATTGACAGATTTTAGGTGGTTTTTCATGAACTTTGAAGGCTCCGAACTTTCAATTCATAGATCACATTGTGATGAGCTATATCATTCTAGAAACCTTGTAATGTTGGCTATCTAAGTGAAAAGAAAACAGTCACAAATACTGCATTATCAGGGAGATATGAATCGTCAAACTTGGGTTGCTGAAACAGTCACAGAGTTGTCTCTGCGCAGCAAACTTCGAAAATTTATCATAAATCATAGAAAACTCCGATTCAATCGATTCAAGTTGGAGAATCACCCTAACTTCTTCTAGTTTTAGTTTCAAAAATTTAAACATAGAGGCATACCACTTAATTTAATGAACGAACCATTCCAGCTCTAGTCCCAGCAGAACCAACCTCCGAACAACCTCGAACAAGTCCGGAACCACCCCGGACAGACCTCGAATGGCCTCGAATAACCCCGAATCAGCCCCGAATGGCTCCAGATGGTTCCGAACAGTCCCGAACCAACTCCAAACATCCCCGAATTGCCCTGAAACTAACTTGATTTTTGAAACGGAAACGGAAATGAATAATGGTTGTGTTGTTGCCTTCTTGCTCTGCTTTCTTTCTTGCTCACGGCTGCGATGGCAACCATGGCCTCAAAAGCCACCGTTCAAGTAGCAACCCCACCATTCGGCGTCCCTGCGCAGTCACCCCCTGCACTACCACCACCCTACAGCCATCACGGCTGCCTGTTGTTGAGTCGCCGGCGACGGTGTCTGCAATAGCGTCTCAGCATCGTCATCTACGTCTCATTTCGGTCCTCAATCGAGTGACTCATTTGTTTGAGAAATGAAAATTAAAGATGAATGATATTGTTGTTGATGTTGTCTTCTCTTCTTCCATTCTGTCACGCCCCGACCTCTCAGTCCGGGAGCGCGACTAAAATATAAATAATTAAAGGATGACGTGGAACCTTGAAACCTTTGACTGAACAGAATACATTTCGATAACTAAAATCAGTTTGTACACTGAGTTAATTTACATAATTAACATCTTGTCATAACATCCAAATGAAACCTTACGCAGCGGAAAAAGGATCAAAATACGTCTACGTGTATGAAGACACGTAGACACCCAAGACTTTAACTACAGACCGACAAGCCCGTCGTAGCATCTCCCATCATCATTGTTCAACCTGCACATTTATAAATACATGCAGGGCTGAGTACAAAAGTACTCAGTAGGCACATTGCCCGAAATCACATTCATACATATATAATTGTCAATGCCGTAAGAGTGAATCGTAGGGATTTTGTCTTTAAAAGCACCTACGTTCACTAAATCCTTTATGAAAAATCCTATGTTCGACAGCTGTCTAAATTTTCTTTAGTATACAAGCCATATCTGCCCTTTTAATGGTACCGAGAAGGTGGCCACCTTCTACGGACACCGAACCGGTCGACATCTTGGACGACTCACGGTCCCCTCGACGGGTCGACAATTGAGTCGACTCACAGTCCTTTTGTGTACACTAGTTCGAGTGGGTTTTGCCTGCCCACTGGAACCCGAATTCGATTTCATAATTAGAACCTTTAGAACCCTTAGAAACAGATAGGCCTCATACAAAATATAAATCATTTCAGCAAGACAATACTTTGAAACATACTTTCTCATTTTGGAATCCTTTCGAAAATAATATAAATAGCATACATGCACACATAATTTTATTTGTAATAGAAAGCCTACTTGGATAACTTCGATTTGTATTTGCTTTGGTCACGCTCTGCGAGATTGATCTCTCGTACGAACCTTTAGAAGAACTCGTATGAGTTAAATGCCCTTAGTGCATTTAAATATTAAATTGTGAGAATATATAGTATTCTCAGTTCTTGTGTCGATCCGTTAATCGAAATATTGTTACTTAAGATCCATTTTTCATAAAGTGTTGAATCTTCGAT
>JAPKLX010003411.1:0-11171 GCA_026898415.1 Leonotis leonurus | reverse complement strand
AGATCACCCTGCTAGCTAGTAGTTTTCTAGTGGTAACGTAGAGGTAATCTGTTGTAAAGGGACACGACCCTTCATTCGTGCATAAGTATCAGTCTAGTTGTGATTGGTACTTGTGACTCGTTCTCCACGAGTATAAAGAAGCAGAGTATCCTAGTAGTGGATAATCTGGTCTAGTTTTGACCAGATCGTGGACGTAGGGATTTCCCGAACCACGTTAAACACTGTGTGCTTTACATTCCTGCATTCCTTATTATCTGTTGTTTATTATTCTAACCCTCTGCACTATCATATAATCTGCATTCTCAACAATCTGCTTAATCGATCTGATTAACTCCTTAAGGTTTTTCTAAACAAGAGCATACACTAAATCCACCATTATTCCGCACTCACTCTACACTCAGGAGGTAATAAGATCACTCTTATTATCTGTTAGGTGTTTACACTTAGAGAGTAATCTGTTTGGACTAAACCAGCTACTGATCTGTATATCGATCTGGTCAGTCATTCCAAGCAATCTCTTGTATAGAATAGCTTGAGCTCTCTAATAAAACGTCAAGTAAACTGAAAAGTTAGTATTTGGTGTATTCCCCCCCCATACACCAAACCTTGCTCTTTCGGCACCAACAAGTGGTATCAGAGCAGTGGTTCAAACTGACCATTGTTTTGTTTCACAGGGTTAAAACCTGCGTGGTCTACTTGAATAGATCTAGGAAAACCTTTTTCATTCACGAGCATTCTGTTTGTTATGGAGTCATCTGTTATCAGGGCTTGCGAAGAATTCTCTATCCAAGGATATAGAGAATGGAGTTTCAGAATCAAAATGTGCCTCAAAGCCCATCACTGCTTGATGTGGAAAGTAATCGAAGAGGGGCCATTGGCAATTACTGAAGAAACCACCCGTATCACAGATACAGGAGCAGTTAAAGAAACTGTTCTAAAAGATCCCAGAAAATACACCTCTGAAGAAAGAAGAGAGGCAAATCTCGATGACTTTGCCAAAGGGATCATCTCCAGCACAGTCAAAGGCATACATCTGGCTAAAATCCAAGATCTGGATACTGCCAAAGAGATGTGAGAAGCCTTGAGAGACCTAGCCCTAGGATCTGAAGTGATGATCGAGAACAAGCTGTCTATAGCCTGCAACAAATATGATGAATTCAAAATGAAACCAGGCGAAACAATAGAACAGATGAAGATGAGATTCACTGGAATTCTCCTTGAGATATCTGCGCTCAAAAGGAACAAATATACTCAAAGGGAGAAAAACATGAAAGTTCTTAGAGCACTTCCACCAAGCTGGGAGATCTATGCTGCAATGCAACCTCTAAGAGCAGACTTCAATGATCTGTCTACTGAAGCCTTATTTGATCATCTCGAAGGTCATGAATGTGACATTCAAAGAATTCGAGGACCAGATCATCTGTCCAAAAAGGCAGAGAGCAGTACAAAGAAGGACAAAGAGGTAGCCTTCAAAGCGAAGAGCAAACCAGATGATCTTTCTGAGTCTGCTACTCCAGATGAAGAGAGAGGGTATGACAAACTCCTAAAAGAGTTTTCAATGATAGCCAAACGAATGGACAAGATGGAAACCAGATCGAAGAAATACAGACGCTTCTACAAAGATAACAAGAGGAACTTCAACAGGAAGTATGATAATGATCGATCTGATGACAAAAATGAATCTAAACAGCAGACTACTAAAACAACAAAGACCTCAAGTTCTACAGATTATACTTGCTTTGAATGTGGCAGAACAGGTCACTTCAAAACAGATTGTCCTAATCTGTCCAGAAGCCAAAGAGAAGAACTAAGAGCCAAACGAGATCGAAAGCTTAAATATGAGCGAAAAACGATGATAGCTGAACAGAACTCAAGCAGCTCGAGTCATTTCTCAGACAGCTCATCAGAAAATGATGAAGCCTTCATTGCTGACGACGAAGAAAGCTGGAATGAATGCTATGTAGGCTTGGACAACGGTCTAGATGAAGTTGAGGTAAATTCTTGCTACTCAAATTCCTCAGATAATGAAAATAATCTTGAACAGGAAAGTGAAGATCAAGCAGAATATTCATGGAATGAAATAGATGAGATGTTCAAAAGCTACTCAAGCATCAAAAGGCTGTTCAAAGAAGTAGTTGAAGAGAATGACAGATTAAAGAAGATTGAGCAGACTCTAAGCACAGCAAACTCTAAATTTGTTGCCAAAATTACTGATCTGGAAGAACAGATCAAGAGCAAAGACAGTGAGGTTCACTCTCTTAATTCAAAAGTCAAGGATCTGGTTACCAGAAATAATGTTGCTGAGGAAAAGATCAAGAAGGGAAAGGAAATGATATACAAGAGTGATGAGCGTGCCAAGTTGCTAATCAATATGCAACAAAAGGGCACATCTGGTTTGGGATATCCAGGTCACTCAGAAAAATCTTCAGGAACTATAAGCTTCGTACCAGAAAGGAAGAAAATACCAGATCAAGTGAAAGACTTGAAAAACAAGAAAGGTTATCCTCAAAAGATGATAATGAAAGATGCAAAGAACAGACAGTATCATCAAACCAGGGGACAACCAGCTCACTACACAGAAACAGAACACCTTCAAAGAGCTAATGTCAACAGGACAAAAACTGTCAACAGGACAAAAATTGTCAACAGAACAGAACATACTAAGAAAGGATTACAGAAGGATAAGATAGAGAGATTTCATCCATCTGAAATACACTCTGTATCTAAAGCAGATAATGAGGGAAACATCATTACCTGCTATATTGCTATTCCTAACCCTAGAATATTCTGGATTCGAAAAGGATTGTTTGCTAATAATCAAGCACCCAAACGTTGAAAGGGTAGCTAAGTGTGATTAATTGCAGGATCAAAGAACTGCAAGAAGGAGTAAGATAGCAAGAGGAACTATCTGGATTATAGATAGTGGTTGTTCAAAACACATGACTTGTGACAAGAACCTACTGACAGATTACATAGAGAAACCAGGCCCACAGGTCACTTTTGGATGTAATTCAAAAGGATATACCAGGGGGTATGGAAACATCAAAGTTGGCAAGACCACTATCACTAATGTGTCATATGTTGAGGGTCTTAGTCATAATCTGTTTTCTGTAAGTCAGTTTTGTGCAAATGGCAATCAGATTGTTTTTGATACTAACAACTGTCTGGTAAAGAACAAGGAAGGAGATGAAACACTCCTTACCGGTAAACTGCAGGATAGGTTATATATTGTCCAGTGGACAAACCAGATCGAGACCTGCTTAGTCACTAAGACTGTATCAGAAACAAGCTGGTTATGGCATAAGAGATTAAATCATCTTAATTTCAAATCAATCAACAGGATTGCCAATGAAAGGTTAGTAGAAGGACTACCAGATCAGGTGTATGATAAAGATCACATATGTGATGCTTGTCAAGCTGGAAAGCAGACCATAATATGAAATATGGAACAACAGAAAGCCTAAGATTTCCTATTTTAAAACTTTTGGCTGTTTATGTTACATACACAATAATGGGAAATCTCAGTTGAAAACTTTTGATAGCAAAACAGACCCTGGAATATTCTTAGGATATTCTGATGTCAGCAAAGCCTATCGAGTTTACAATAAGAATTCTCATATTGTGGAAGTAACACCTCATGTTGTATTTGATGAGTCTATTATTGAGTACAGATCACCAGATGAGAAGCAGACAGACAATCAGGTGACAACCAGAAGGATGAATGATCTATTACTGGAAGATATTCTTATCTGGAATTCAAGGAGTGAAGATGAAGAAGTTATCACTCAACCTATTGCTGAGGAGATCATACAGCAAGGGGGAATATCACTAACCAACCTGAATGAAAACAGATCATCAACAGAAGACAATGATACTATTAATGATGATCAACATCCAGAAGAAAGTCCAGATGAGAATCCATTTCAAGCTATATCAACAGCACACCCTGAATTTGAGGAACCAACAGATCAACCTGATCCTGAGTTATCTGATGAAGAGATGACTAGGAGAGGAAGATGGATACAAGACCATCCACCAGAACAGATCGTTGGGAACCCATCAGATCGTGTGAAAACTAGAAGAATGCATGGAGAAAGTGCATTATTGAGTTGTTATTTATCTCGCTTGGAGCCATCTGATGCTTATGAAGCACTCCAAGATGCAGATTGGATAATAGCAATGCAAGAAGAACTAAATGAGTTCAAAAGAAATAAAGTCTGGTATCTCGTGGACAGACTCAAACATCAAGGAGTAATAGGTGTAAAATGGGTGTTCAAAAACAAACGAGATGAGAATGGTGAAGTAGTCAGAAACAAAGCCAGATTAGTAGCTAAAGGCTGTTTTTGGCATATGCTGCTCACAGACAATTCAAGGTATACCAGATGGATGTCAAAAGTGCCTTCCTCAATGGTATTCTTGAAGAAGAAGTATATGTGGAACAGCCACCTGGATTTGAAGAGGCAGATCCAGATCAGAAAGTATACAGACTAGCTAAAGCAGTCTATGGTCTAAAACAAGCCCCTAGAGCTTGGTATGAGACCTTGTCAACCTTTCTACTGGAATCTGGATTCAAAAGAGGATCTGTTGATAAGACTTTGTTCATTATCAAAGTCAAAGAAAATATTCTCCTAGTCCAGATCTATGTAGATGATATTATCTTTGGATCTCAATCCACCTATCTATGTGACAAATTTGCTGAACTTATGAAAAATAAGTATCAAATGTCCATGATGGGAGAAATGAGTTTCTTTTTAGGTTTGCAGGTCAAGCAGCTACCAGATGGTATCTTTATTAATCAGACAAAATACATCAACGATCTGCTAGTCAAGTTTGGATTAAAAGACAGTAATCCAGTGAAAATTCCAATGCAGACAAATGGGAAAATTGATCCAGACCCCGAGGGAAAACCAGCTAACATAACACAATACAGAGGGATCATAGGATCATTACTCTATCTTACTGCCAGTCGACCTGACATCACCTTTGCAGTAGGAGTATGTGCTAGATATCAAGCAAATCCCAAAGAGTCTCACATGGAAGCTGCTAAGAAGATACTAAGATATCTTAAGGGAACAGCCCATATAGGATTATGGTATCCGTGTGAAGACAATTTTGAGCTATCTGGATATACTGACTCAGATTATGCTGGATGTAAACTAGACAGAGAGTCAACATCTGGTACATGTCAATTTTTAGGGAATAAACTGATTTCTTGGTTCTCAAAGAAACAGACATCAGTTGCCACTTCAACTACAGAAGCAGAATATATGGCAGCTGGAAGTTGTTGTGCACAAATACTGTGGTTAAGACAACAGCTCAAGGACTATGAGATTGATGTCAAGGAAATTCCTATTTTCTGTGACAGCTCAAGTGCTATAGCAATCACACAGAACCCAGTGCTGCACACCAGATGCAAACATGTTGATGTGAGACATCACTTCATAAGAGACCATGTTGAAAGAAAACATGTACAGATCGAGAAGATACACACTGAAGTTCAGAGAGCAGATATCCTCACTAAGGCACTACCAGAAGAAAGATTTAAGATGCTTTGTGGAAAACTAGGACTCTTAAATCTTGAAGATAGGATCAAAACCAGATCATCATGATCCAGATTGATAAAATCCTACAGGGAACTAACACCAGATCACTAATCACGCTAATACAGATTGAATAAATTCCAACCGGGAATTGCTAAAAGAAAGCAACCAGATTGACCATTGACAGAAAGCTAAACCAGAAAGTCTCAAAACCAGCAAGTCACATTGACAGAAAGCTAAACCAGAGAGTCTCAAACCAGAAAATCTCAAAGTAAAATTAGTCAACTTTAACAGAAAGTTGAACCTGAAAAGCCTCAACCAGAAAGATGAAAGATGCTTTGAACAGAAAGTGGTTAACAAACGCGCAACCAGATTGACCTCAACCAGATTACCTGATGCCACGTGGATATGGAATTAATATCTCCATTAATTATTATATTACTTGGTTAAGGGGGAAAGGTCAACTATATACGGCGACTAAATATCTATACTCTGACATTAGATATCAAATCCTTTATTTTTGATGATTACTTACAGTAAATTGGGAGACGTGATCGAGAATATATATACCAAATCAAGAAAAAGGGAGATAAAAAGACTGCAACGATGATAACGCGCCATTTCACAACCGTTCGATTATAGTGCGTGCATCATACGAAAAAGAGAGGCGACTATGGGTTGCAAACCTAGTATATGGAAAGGCGGGAAAGCTGAAAAAGGGAAGGATTTCTGAATATTTAATTACTCTACTTATCTTCTCTTCCATGTATATATTTGATAAGGGATTTCATGTATCACTCACGCTTTCATATTTCTCGAAACACTTAGAAAATTTTCTGCCTTTCCAAAATTCTCTCTTCCTTCGCAAAACTCTGTTCTTTAGCAAAAATGGCACCAAAATCTTCTATTTTCCTCGAGCAAGCAAGTTTTCTGAAACCTTATATTCACCAAGACCTTTTCGCGGTTCTTGATACCTTCGGGTTTCATAAACTGGATAAGGCATTTGACCTGGTTCGTCAATGCAAAGGTTTCTCGCTTCTATCCTTATTTGTTGTCATTTCTGATTGTTCTTCATTATCTTTCAAAATTACTTTTGGTCAAAATTATCTTTCAAACTGCCTCTGTGCACATGTTTCTCTCTGTGATCATTATGATATTAATTGTTAAAACTGTATACACTGTTTTTTTTTGTGGCACTTACACTTCACTGATGGAAGAATAGTGCTCACATACATACTACTGTGCTCTATATAGGTTTCTACAATATAATTACTTCACACCCGGTGCACATCCTACCCAAGGATGTTGCTGCCTTTTATCTCTCATGGAAGGGAGAGAAAGGGGGAGATGAGGCCACCATCAGGGTGAGCAAAGGGAATACAATCAGCAACACTCCCTACAATGTTATCAACCTCATCAACGCTGCTTATAAAGTCAAGGATGAAAGGTTAGAACTAGGTGAAATTACTGCAGAACAGCTGCAAGAAGCTGTGGAGATGGTCATGATAGTGCCCATCCATTACACAAACAGGATGTTTGTTCGCTCACTTCTTGCACCTGAGTTCAGGATCCTGTTTGAATTTATTCAGCGGATTTTCCTAAATCACAATGGATCCTACGACCAGGTCACCCCTGAAAAGTTCAGGATATTAGCTGCCGTGGTTCTCGATCTACCTGTCAACTGGAGCAGGATCTTATACGATCTCTTAGCAAAGGAGGCCAAGATGATCTTATTCGTGAAAGGCAGCTCCCCTGGCATTGAAGTTAAAAGGAGCACACTTTGACATTCCACAAAGATCAGCTTTATGCTGGAATCATTCTTCCCTCATCACCAATGGGACTCCGCAATCGAGTTCAATGCAAAACAGCACTTTCCAAAGGACCAACATCAGATTGAAATGTCGATGGGCATTTCAGCAAATCTGATCACCAGAGCAAAGGACCCTGTAGTCTTTAATGCTCTGATGGAGATGGGGAACTCGAATCCAATCTGGATTCCTCCATCTGGTCCAGCAGATCACTCCACAAAATCCAAGGTCACTAAGGAGAAGCCATCCGAGAGAACCCCCTCCAAGAGAGTGACCAGGAGGGCCAGTTCTGTTGAAACAGACACCTCTACAGCAGCACAGCAGCTCAAACCCAAGCGCAGAAGGCTACACAAACTGTCTGCTGAGATACAGACCGAAGCCCCTGCTGCTGCAGAAGTTACCATCCCTCAACAGGAGGTTGAGGAGGAAGAAGTGGTTGTACTGGTTGGTGAACCAGAAGATGTGGAGCCTCTGTCAACAGTACACCCAGATCAGCCCAGGGATTTCTCCCCAGCTCACACGATCAGCTCATCTTCTGCTGAACCTCTAGAACAAATCAATGAAGAAGATGAAGAAGCAATTGAATCTTCAGATGAAGATGTGGAGAATAAAACAGCTCAATCAGTAGTAAACATGATTGAAGCAGAAGCAGACCGAGCTGTTCTCAACATATTCCCTGGCATCCAGCTCACACCAGAGAGCTATGATGCAGCTAAGAGAGTCAAACTATTGCTGCTGATCAAAGACAAAGAGTTCTATGTGTTGGATGCACTGCTAAAAATCAGATCAATTGACCAGCTCAAGGCAGAAGAAGCAACACTGCTAAACATTTTTGAGATCTCATCTGTGGCTGAACTAAGAGAAAGCTTCTCTCAATCCATTCTTGCAATTGCCCAGCTCGAAGCTCAGAAGCTGCAGATTAATTTGAGAGAAATCTATGAGAAAGCTGGTAAGCTGGATTTCTATGACAGTGTGGTTGATGAAGAAGAAGCTGAGTTTCCTTCAGCTGCTCACCAACAGGGTGCAGCAATAGCAGAACCTGCACCAGAACAGGCCATGATTGACACTGATGTGCAGATCACTACTCCACCTGCACCATCTGAGGGAGAACAAGAAAAAGAAGAATTTCTTGGACAGAACATAGGAGGCGAGCTCACAAATGACATCATCACTCCTGCTGTTGCCGCTGCATAGAACATACATGTGCAGACATACACCTTGGAGGACATATTGATGGATCAACATCAATCACTGTCTCATTCACAAATCAGAGATCTCATCTCCAAAAAGGTGGATCAGTACATGTATGGCACACTGACCACAGTCCAAGATGAAGCAACACGCATACTCACAGAGTTCAACGACCACCTGCAAGCTCAAGTCAATAAGGTCGATTCTGATCTGAGGCGAATCTGTAAACTGAAGATTGAAGAGATCAGTAAGAAACTAGATGATGATCGGGCTGCTGCTGATGAGAGAAAAGCCCAGATTGATCAAAATCTGTTTTCAAC
This sequence comes from Leonotis leonurus, assembly GCA_026898415.1. Lineage (NCBI taxonomy): Eukaryota > Viridiplantae > Streptophyta > Magnoliopsida > Lamiales > Lamiaceae > Leonotis > Leonotis leonurus. Next base: position 2,312 of record JAPKLX010003411.1, on the reverse strand, counting down.
TGAATTCAAAGTAAAGGAGATGTACAAAATCATCAGTGCCTTTGCAGAAAAGGAGAAGGACATGGTACACGCCATTGTCAAGGAGCACACTGATGGTCTCACAGCAGACATAATCAAAGAGACTAACTCCTACACCAGAGTACTACTCAGACAGTTCGATTCTGATGGCAAAGCCTTTGTAGAAAGGAAATTACGTGACTTGCAATACCCCTCATCCACTCTCATCAAGTCTTATTTTGATGAAACTGCTGACATCAAGGGAGATCAGGAAGAGATCAAAGCTGATCTGGTCAACTCAAAAGCTTCTCTTCAAAAAAAGATTAATGATTCCAACCTCAACATCACCTCGCTGCTGTCTAGCAGATTTGAATCTGACAAGGAGGTCGCAGAGCTGAAGAACGAGGTCACCTCCCTCAAGACATTCATTCAATCATTTATTGATGATGTCGAAAAGGGGGAAGGAATTGGAAAGAAAAAGTTGGCGCAGGAAAAGAAGAAAGCAGCAGAAGAAAAACAAAAGAGCTTGACTGGATCTGGTGAACCAACCGCAAAGAAACCAGTCAGCAGCTCTCCTTCCTTCCAAGCATAGAAAACCTTCACTCCAAGCAGCTCATCCCAACCACCCAAGAAAAAGAAAAGAGCTGGATCCAGCTGGTTCTCTTCTGCTCCTATTCGCAAATCTTTGACAAAACAGGGAGAGACCAACTGGGTCCCAGATCATCTGAAGGAAGGATTTGAAGGGCTAAAATATGGATTTATCATGTGCCGCTATTTTCTAAAAGAACCTCTTTACTGTGAGGGGTCACCAAATGAAGCTTTCAACTTATACCTTGACCAGAATGATGCAAGGGATCTGGTAGAAGAGATCAGAGCTGCTGCTGCAAAAGCCCAAATCCAGATAACTGCTCCAGAAAGGGAGTTCAGAACCTGTCCCACTATTCCTGGGACAGACCTCCCTGACAAAACCTTTTTGCTGAACTTCATAAACCAACTAGCAGAAAACAGAGGATATAAGGTGAATGCTGAAGACCCAGATTACATAAGGGTAAGAGAGGGAGTATACGAGAGTGTCCAGCTGATATCCGACGAGACCAGAGCAAAAATGAAGAAGCAACAAGAGGAGAGAAGAAAAAGCAGATAGTAGTCTTAATTCCTATATCTTTGTGATCTGCCTTTTCTTATGATCTGTTCTGTCTATCTGTAACCTCTCTTGTCTTCTTATCAATATATGAAATCCATTTTGAGTTTCTGATGACAACAACTCATTGTCCAGAACACATATAAAAATATCCTAAAACGTTATAAACTTAATAACGTAATTTGATCAATCTGGAAAACCAGACCAGATCGATCTGTATAAGCTGATAGGATTCTTTTTGTAAAGTGTAGTTTCGACATCATCAACAAGGGGGAAATTGTTGGGAACCCTAAAGATTTTAGTGTTGATGATGGTATCTCGAAACACACTTAGCTTAGCACTAACCTGTTCCTCGTGTAAAAACCAGATCACTATAGATTAAGTGATTTCTGTTTTGGAACAGATTAGGAGATGACTTAAAATGTAAAGGAGATGTTCCTTTAGAAGTCATTCTCAACTTAGAATAGGATGAAGGTCAAGACTTCACACTTAAAGGAATCGATCTGCTGTAACAGACAGCGACCAGATCGGAGACCAGATCGATGCCTACAGCGATGCACCAGAGCGATTGAGCCATCAAGTCATTAGCTGACATCATCCTACACATCATATACACTTGCCACGTCAAGATCAAGGTCCATCCAACAGGGTTTGGAAAGAAGATCTACGACTTAATCATATAAGGAAAGAGACCGTTAACAATCTGATTTCCATAAATCAAAGATTGAGTCAACCTTTCCCATATGGCAAGAACAGATATGATGGAAACCATTGATTGGAAATATACCATCTATCTCACGCCAATCAACAAACGGCTAGAATTTAAAATTCAAAGCCTATATAGTTGAAGACAACAATCTGGAAACAATGAGAGAACACGCACGAACTATACTGCAATTATCCTTCAAGCACTCTGCATTCCAGACTTAGAGCTTCAACATTCTGTGATTCTACATCACACCAACCACCTCGATTCAAGTCTGTCTTGTCGAGAGAAAGGAGATCACCCTGCTAGCTAGTAGTTTTCTAGTGGTAACGTAGAGGTAATCTGTTGTAAAGGGACACGACCCTTCATTCGTGCATAAGTATCAGTCTAGTTGTGATTGGTACTTGTGACTCGTTCTCCACGAGTATAAAGAAGCAGAGTATCCTAGTAGTGGATAATCTGGTCTAG
>JAPKLX010003513.1:0-11025 GCA_026898415.1 Leonotis leonurus | reverse complement strand
TACCCACTAATTATTTACTTGGGTAAAAGAATGAGAATTTAGAAAAATCATAGCTTGATTAAGAGTGTAACGACACCTTTAGATTAAAGCACTCGAATATTAGTCGAGTTAAGACTTGAGAACAACTCTTGAAATAATAAGGATGTCATTTCCTTTCAAAGTAGAAAATAATATATATACTCACGATGAGTATCTTTCTCGTAATTGCGATTAAGGTTTAACAAAAGGGAAAGCTCTAGACATCAAAGACTCAAGATCTTACTAGACGAGGAAGCACTTCAGGTAGGCTTTCTTTTACAAATAAAATCGCATGCGTTGTATCAAAGTATGATTTTCGCTTTAGAAATGCTTTAGAATTTAAATTGTTATGAAGTATTGTCTTGCCATAAATGTTTCATGTTTTGTATGATACATATCTGCTATGAGTATGAAATCGAATTCGGGTTCCAGTGGGTAAACATCCCCACTCGAACTAGTGTACACAATGGACTGTGAGTCAGCGAAAGATTGACCGATCAAGTGTTCGTGGAAGGTGGCCACCTTCCCGGCACACAGAAATTACAGATATGATTGATTACTAAAGAACTTAGACTGGCCAGTCAAACTTTTAGATCCCACAAAAGAATTTAGTGAACATAGGTTTCTTTCAGATAAAATCCCTATGTTTCACTGTAATATGGCAAATGACAATTATATATGTATGAATGAGATTTTGGCATGTGCCTACTGAGTACTTTTATATTCAGCCCTGCATGTATTTATAAATGTGCAGGTTGAGCTGTGATGTGAAGGAGGAGTGCTCAGCGATGGTTTTTGTCGAACTCATAGTATTAACTCTTGGGGGTTTACATGTCTTCATACATGTAAACTTAGAAAATGATCCAGTTTCCGCTGCAAACACTCTTTTCAGTATTCAATATTTTCAGACGTTTTGATTAAAGACTTATGTATTATGATATCGGATACTCAGTACCGAATTTCATGTAAGAACCCTTGTTTATGTAAGCACTTGTCCTATATTCATCTTCGAGAAGTTTACCCATTTCCTTATCCATTTCTATATTTTATCCCCGAGTCACGGTTATACCCATTGTTACTACAGTTAGTGAAGGTGGGTCGTGACAGAGTGGTATCAGAGCCATTTGCTTTAAACCCAAGAGTCTTCTTTCGAGTTTAGTCTAGTATCGTTCGCTAGACTAGTTGAGTGAGTCGACAAGCCTAGCACTCCGACACATCACGCTCAATGAGAAAGAGGTAAACATTTTAAGAAGTTGAAGTTTAAATGTTTCTTTTACGACGAGTTATAACCATTGTCATGACGTTAGAGCTTTTTCTTATGAACGTAGAATGCTCTAAGATGTATGTTCCCTTTAGAAAAGAGAACTTGTTCCCTTTAGAAAAGAGAACTTAGACGAGAACTTAGAAGAACTTTTACAAGCTACTCGAAATCGAGAATGAGAACAATCTGAATGAAGAAGAAACGAAAAGAACTAGAAAAAGAAGAATATCCAAAACAAAGGCTAAGGCCAATTACGAGAGAACAAAAGAGAAACATCTTCTCTTTCATAACGAATCAAGATCACGGCTATGATCCGATAAGTTATCGTTTCTACCGTAAAATCTAAACCGAATGAAATTATTAACTCAGTTATTAAAGATTTAATTATCTTTGAATAACAAATCTTAAATCTAGAATTCCCAAGAATTCTATAATGATAAGTACAGCCTATTAGAAGCCTCAAGAAGTTGTGATCGTTGGTTATGAGCCATCGATCTAAACTCTTAAGCGTGTTTGGTTCTAAACCAAATCCTCCTCTCAAAATTAGTTGTCGTATTCATGGCAAGATGACAAAAAATGATAAGACAAAAAGGTACCAAATCTTAGAATCAACAACATAAGTTTTAAGATATTATGAAGAAAGAATCAGAGGATCTCGGTGAGTTCCTAGCATTCTATTCCTACCGTTGGAGAGATCTAATAATACATAAGTTTCGAAAACGCTCAGATACAAGAACAACCCAAAGAAGGGTGGAAAAGCTTGAGAAGCAATCGAGAAAAAGCCAAAGGAAAAGAAGATGATAGAAAGATAGTGGATAACTCCACTATAGAGCCATGAGCTTAAGAATATGGATATATATAGTAAAGAAAATATCCGAATAAGATAAGATGTTAACTCAGTAGAATGTCATCGAGAAGAGCTTGACGCCCAAGAGGTGGAGGTAAAGATCAAGGTTCTAGAAATATAGATAAAAGACATGAAGCTAAACGAGAAGTAACCTCACCCTCCCACTGCCTGAACATAGAATTGAGGAACTATTTTTAAGACAGAACTCACCTATCTTCAACGAAATGGGAGGATAACCGGAACGAAAGCCATTTCAAAGAAACCATGGGAAGAGCAAACACGTTCCCAAGACTACGAGAAACAGAACCCGACCATTCAGAGAGGGAACTATTTAGAAAAAAAATTCTATTTGTCTCAAGTGCAAGAAGATGCACGGCGGAATATGTATAGCAGATAGCGACAGGTACTTTGTGTGTGGCCAGAAGAGGCACTTCACAAACTATTGTTCTACTAGATAGTAGGAAACAGGCGCAAGGTCAAATTAGACAGCAACAGATCAGCATATCCGAGCAATTCAGGCTCAACCCCAAAAATATCAGTAACCTCAGCAGTTACCACCACCCCACCACTACCACCTTAGTACCAACGACGCAAACATTAGAAACAGCCATAACAGACCAAGCTTATGCAATGAATTAGAAATAGTCTGAAGAAAATCAGGGAAACCTGACAGGTATGGGCACCCTCCTCAACACACCAGTAATTATTTTTGTTTGATACTGGAGCGTCCCATTCTTTCATTGCTCCAACATGTATAAAGAACATAAGACTGGAACTAGAACTAGTAGAGACAACTTTAAGTGTTTCTTCACCGTTGGGGGGGGGGGGGGGGGGGAAAAAAAAAAAAAAAATTTGCTAAAACCAAAGCTTGGATTTAGGATCACTTAAGGTTTTTGCGAACAATCTTGGTGTAATCTCGATGAACGACGTGGACAAAATCGTAGGCATGGATTGGCTAGCCGAAGGCTATGCCCTAAACCTATACAAGAAAAGACAAATCTCATCCCCACATATAAGAAAAATGACCCACGAGTTTTCATGAGATTACCATAAACAAGAAGAAGGCAGGTATCTCAGCACTGCAAGTTACAAAGCTAGTAAGGAAATGATGTTCATCATACTTGGTTTACTTGAAGGAAGTAAAGGAAGAAAGAAAACTGGAAGATGTAGCCATTGTACGGGAATACCCAGATGTATTTCTAGAAGAACTACCAGGATTGCCACCAGATAGGCAATTAGAGTTCACAATTGATCTGGAACCAGGATCAGCTCCAATATCGAAAGCACCCTACCGAATGGCGCCTAAGGAGTTAGAAGAACTCAAGATACAACTTCAAGAACTTTTAGAGCTAGGTTTCATCAGACCTAGTGTATCGCTTTGGGGAGCGCCGGTGCTGTTCGTAAAAAAGAAAGATGGAACGCTGAGGATGTGCATAGACTATAGAGGTCTATATAAGCTGACACTCAAGAACCGATATCTTTTGCCAAGGATAGACGACTTGTTTGATCAACTGAAGGGAGCAAGCATTTTCTCGAAGATAGATTTCCACTCAGGATACCACCAATTGAAGATTCGAACCGAAGATGTCCCTAAAACAGCTTTTCGGACACGGTATGGTCATTACGAGTTTGTAGTGATGCCGTTCGGATTAATCAATTCACTTGTAGTGTTCATGGACCTAATGAACCGCGTGTTTCATCCTTACTTAGAAAAAATTTTCCTAGTATTCATAGATGATGTTCTCATATACTCGAAGAGTGAAGAAGAACATGAGAAACATCTAAGAATCACTTTGGAAACCCTCAGGAACGAGAAGTTCTTTGCCAAATTCAGTAAGTGTGAATTTTGGTTTAGGGAAGTAATGTTTCTTGGACACATTGTGTCGTCAGAAGGAATCAAGGTGGACCCTACCAAGGTAGAAGCAGTACGAGATTGGAAGTCACCAACCACTCCCAATGAAATCAGAAGCTTCTTAGGACTGGCGGGATATTACCGAAGATTTATAGAAGGATTTTCTAAGATTACGAGACCAATGACGCAACAGCTGTGAAAAGGAATCAAGTACAAATGGTCTCGGGAGTGTGAGCATAGTTTTCAACTATTGAAAGACAAGTTGACGACAGCCCCAGTTTTAGCTGTTCTAGAACCAAACAAGGAGTATGTCGTCTACACAGATGCATCCAAGAGTGGATTAGGTTGTGTACTGATGCAGGAAGGGAAGGTGATAGCCTACGCATCGCGACAACTTAGGCCACATGAACTTAACTATCCCACTCATGATCTGGAACTAGCTGCAGTAGTGCATGCTTTAAAAATTTGGAGACACCACCCCTATGGAGTTCGGTGTAAAATTTTCACAGATCAAAAAAGTCTCAAGTATTTCTTCGAGCAGAAGGATCTTAACATGAGACAGAGAAGATGGCTAGAGTTAGTAAAGGATTACGACTGCGGTATCAATTACCACCCGGGTAAATCTAACGTAGTAGCTGATACTCTAAGTCGCAAAAGCTCGTTAAGGATCGCATTTCTACTAACTCAAGAGGCAAACCTTTTAAGAGAGTTCAGTAAGATGGACTTAGAAGTCATACAGCCTCTCAAAACTGTGGAAGGAATTCTCGCCACCTTAGTGATAGAACCAGACCTGAGAGGTCGAGTTCTAGAAGCACAAAGGATGGATGAGAAATTGGAGAAGATACGGCTCAAGGTGAGAAAGAAGGATGTCACAAACTACAGAAAAGAAGAAGCTAACAACACCATCACCTTTGAAGGAAGATTGTGCATTCCGCACAATGAAAAGCTCAAGGACGAGATCATGAGCGAAGCAAATGATACACCCTATACCGCTCACACTGGGAGTACAAAAATGTATTAGGATCTGAAAAAGAAATTTTGGTGGGACGGTATGAAACGAGACATAGCCTCTTTCGTGGAGAGATGTTTAGCTTGTCAACAAGTGAAAACATTACACCAAAGACCCTATGGGGAACTACAACCATTAGAGATCCTAGAGTGGAAATGGGAACACGTAGCGATGGATTGTGACTGGACTACCCAAATCCAAGAGAGGAAATACTGCCATTTGGGTAATCATATATAGGCTCACAAAATCTGCCCATTTTATACCTATAATGATCACGTACGGTTTAGATAAGCTGGCTTAATTGTACGTGCGAGAAATCATACGCCTGCACTGTGTACCGGTCTCGATAACGTCAGACCGAGACTCAAAGTTTACATCCAGATTCTGGATAAGCTTGCAGAGAGAGTTAGGTACGAGACTAAATTTCAGTACTGCTTTTCATCCTCAAACTGACGGACAATCCGAAAGGACTATTCAAACTTGGGAAGATAGGTTGAGAATCGTGATTCTTGACAGAGGCGGAAGTTGGGAAGCAGTACTACCATTTATTGAGTTTGCTTATAACAATAGTTATCAAGCTATCATAGCAATGGCAACATATGAAGCACTTTATGGGAGAAAGTGTAGATCGCCATTGTATTGGGACGAAGTTGGAGAAAGAGCCATAGTGGGCCCAGACTCAGTCGGCGAAATGATACAGATCGTTCACCAGATTAGAGGAAGAATCAAAGAAGTACAAGACCGGCAGAAATCTTATGCCGACAACCGTAGAACCGAGTTACAATTCAAAGAAGGCGACCGAGTTTTTTCTAAAAGTATCTCCGTCCAAAGGGATAATTAGATTCAGTGTCAAAGGAAAACTACTACCTCGTTTTGTTGGACCCTACGAGATCCTAGAAAGGATAGGGTCAGTTGCTTATAAGCTGGCATTACCGCCAAGTTTCGGGAACGTTCACAACGTTTTCCATGTGTCACAACATAGAAAATAAGTGTTTGATCCAAAGCACGTTACTCATCAACGAGAGATGATTTTGAAACCTGACTTGAGAAGTAGGATCTTAGCTGCTAAAATAAAAGAAGAGGATAATATGATTAAACCTTGAAACTGTGTTTCAATGAGGTATGATAAAAGAAAATGAATATGTATATGAACTCAGATGTACTATAGGATGTATTATCAAAAGGGTAAAAGAACATAGAACGATGGATTAGTAGGGGTTATCTATTATCCCGATGAACATATATGTTCAGTAAGATGAATGAACCATAATACATTAGAATGAGAGGGACTCCGAGGATATGCAGGAATGAGACTGCATATCCAAAGAGAGTTTAAAAGATATGGTCAAAGAATGAAGGACTCGAAGGAGCAGTAACCCCAAGATGATTTCAACGAATGGCATTATATGATTAGTGACACAATCATGGTCACCCTATTCGGTAGTCTACCTCAACGAAGATTCGATTCGGCTATTGAATTATCGCTAGATTTCTTAAGAAAGTTATAACCCGAACGATGCGTGAGTTCAGTTCACGAGTAGCAAGTTTCAGTTTCAGTTTAATAAACGAAATTCAGTTTCAATAGAACGTAGAGAATAAGGGAGTTCAATTTCAGTTTCAGTTTCAATTTCAGTTTCACTTTCTGTTCAGTGGAACGTAGAAAGTTTTGGTTCAGTTCTAGTTCAGTTTTAGCTCAACTCATTCAATTCAGTTCAATCCAATCAGTGCATTCAATCCAGTTCAATCCAGTTCAGTTCATTCTATTCAGTTCAATTCGTGAGTATTGTCACGAGAAATGCAAGTCATTAAATTCCTTTCAGTAATCAATTAGATCATTGAGATGAACTCTATGATCTTAATGCAATTAAGAAGTCATAAGAGATCCTTCTAAACTCTATAGTAAAAGAAGTTCTAGTCAAGGCAACCATTGAAATTTTATCTTTGAACCTAAGTATCTTTATGACTGAGAAGTGATTGTGATGGGCTTGATCACCCCATGTGATCAAGAAGATCTCAGTAGTTGTCATTCTGGTCTCCGGACCCTAAAGCTCAGCATTTTTGAAATTCAGTTGGGTTCATTCCTTTCTTTTTAATATTTAATCGGTGGACGTCTGTCTCTAAACAGTTTGTCCAACCCTCGCTTAAGTTATCATGAGAGATGATGGACCCACATGATTGATAAGCTATCACAATAAATTTCCTTAAACCTTCGGAACTAAGACGTATTAGGAATATGGCTATCTAGGTACCATGATTACATTTTGAGATTTTATATGCTGAGGACATATAGTAAGTGCTAGCATTAGGTATGTATATGGTAACGTGGGTTGTCTCCATGTTACCGTATGCCATTTCGAAGAAGGGATAAAGTTTAAAAAAAAAAATGGTTTAGAATGAGGATTCCTTATGATGAAAGTGAGGTTACGCTTATGCCGCCACCTCAGAGAACGGCCATCCTTTAGTGGATGTACAACCCAGTAATGCAGAACTATGAGTCAAAGTTCTGGAAAGAAATAGGGTAATGATCAGAGTGATATCTTCTCGCAGTTAGAAAGATACACTAAGTTATGATATAATATTCATCGATTAAGGTGCTCGACGGGATTCGTTCCGGAGCATAAATGTAATAAAATAATGCAAGGAATAGAAATGGTCCAAGAAAGGAATAGTTTTCAGAAATGATACACTTGAGATTAGCAAATTTCGGGACGAAATTTTTATTTAGAGGGGAAGAATGTAATACCCCGCTATTCTACTAGTAGTTATCATGTATTGAAAAGCGGAATAAGAAAATTTCGTTATAAAAGTTTTTATATATATCGATTAGCTAATCGATATTAGTAGCTATTATTCGTGCACATGATAATTATTGGAATAATAATAGATATTATGGGAGTTTGAATTAATAAGATTATTCAGAAGATGAAACCAATTAATTATGACGTCGCATAATTGGTTTTAGTTCGATATAGTAATTAAAAACTTATACAATTCAAGACTAAGGTTTTAAGTATAGTGATACTTTAATGGGATACTAATTATTCCCCTAGAAAATGAATAGCAAAGTAGTAGTATATTTTATATACTATAGAGATAAATATTATTTAACATTGATAGGATGATGATACATGAAAGGTATTATTGATTTATTTATTTTAGATAATTGAAATCGTAGTATTCAATATTCTAGAATTTACTAAGTGTCACATATGTTGATGTAATTGATACTGCTCGAGTTGTTGTGTATTCACAATCTCTATAGTTCCTTTAGACGGAAGTAAATAAATAATAACAAAACCTATGGATATATATATATATATATATATATATATATGTAGTAGGAGTCTTGCAGACTCACTTTGCATATAGAGGAATGGGATTAATAGGTCATGCAAGTTGCTAAAATCCAATAAGAATAGTAATATTAAAGTCTACACAACATAGTGAATAGATAGGTATGCAGCCCTATGTGTAATATATACACGCATGCAGTAAGGGAATAAATCTAAACTATGGAAATAGACTACAACTTTTGACCAAGGAGTAGAATAAACAAATGTTGCTGAAGCCTTCCTCGATTGGGGAGAAAAGCAAAACGCAGCTGCACTCTTTCCCACCTTTACAGCTCCTTCCCACCTATCTGCACAATAGTGGAAACCATGTCAAAAGTCAAGATTATTACACTTAATAAAGCAACACTCAAGTATACAACCAGAAGTATGCTGCAATATCTATTCTATACAAACTAGAAACTCTCTCATACCAGCTGAGAAATCAGATTCACTCCTACTTAGAACATCCGAGAAAAACCTTCATTCCAACAAAGAAGCATTCAACCATTCAAGTCCTAAGGTGTAAGGTATACAATCCATGCTTTAGGCTTTACTTTTTAGAACTTAGTTCAAAACATTCTTCTAAACTAAGTTTCAGAAACTATAAGATTTAAAGTTAGTATAATTATATAATCTGCTTTCTTCACCATCTCTTTAGAACTTAGATATGTTTAGAAAGAAAGAACCTATCATGTTCAGTATGAAAATATTCAAAAGCTCTAAGTGTACCTAATTTCATGATTTAGCTAACTTTAAACTAGAACCATTCTCCTTGTAGAATTCAGAAAATCAAACCATATGTAGCATTTCTTTATCAGGACCTGAATGCTTATTTTAGTCTACAGAACATACACATATGAAAATCTCAGAACATAAACTGAACCATGTTACAGATTTCAGAATCTAGACATACGTTTTTCCCAGATTTCACAACATAGATGTATATATATATACATTCAGACTTCAGAATATCGATGTATTCTGCAGATTTAATAACATAGTACATAGACATATATTTATATCTTTAGATTTCAGATATCAAGATATAGATCTATATTCTTATTTTCTTCTCAGAAAACACAAACATATATCTCAATGCTCAGATTCACAACCTTCATATACACAAAAATGTGCTTGATTCCCTGATATAGAAAAGTCCTGTAAGAAATTTTTGAAACAAAACCTATAGCTTTATGAACCACACTGCAACCAAAAATTTAGAAGAAATAGAGATTGAAATAAAAATCCAATTTATCCACTCAATCATAATGCTTAATAGAAAGTAATAAGAGAAGAGAGGCAGACTTATCTACTGGGTGCAGGGACCCCAGCGGTGAGCCACCCTTTCGAGTCTCCATGGCCGGGCTGTCCAAAAGGACAAAGTTTCACCAAGTCGTCTAGCTCGAATCCACTCCTTTCCAGTCCTAATCCCGTCCAAATTCAACTTCCTCAAGGCAAAAGAACAAACATAAATCAGAAAAAAAGGATTTGAAACTAAATCTGAAAGAAATCTCTTCCACAACCTCTCTTAAATTACAAGTTCATAACCAAGCCAACTCACTGATGTCCAGACGGCCAGAACTCCACCGGAGTTAGAATCGAATCGCCCATCCCCAACACGACCCATTCCCTCATAAACAAAATAGTTAAATCAAATAAATACCAATGAAGGTAAATCAACAATTGGAATAGCTATAAAAATAGAACTAGATGTTAACTAAGTGAATCCGCCGCCGAGAATGAATAAGAGGGAGAGCTGTGATGCAGCGACAATGCGAGGACGGAGGGGTTGGTGACTCGAAGAAGACACTCTCGGGGCTGTCGCGCCGTGCAGAGCAGAGGCGAAGAGGTACTGGGCACCGGTGGAGGGGCTCGGGCCCTAAGACTCACCGGGAGAGAGAACGCCGGTGGTGGCTGGCGTTATGCCGAGAGAGAGAGAGAGAGAGGGCGAACAGAATGGGTGAAGAAAACAAATGAAAGAGTAAGAGTAAGACTAGGTTTGGGAGAAAATAGAAGAGTGTAGAAACTGGGCCGGGTTACGGGTCGGTTCATGGGCCGAGTTATTTAAATCGCTGGGCCAAAGAAATGATTAATGGGCCGAAAATTTTAAATCCTTATGAGCCGATTTAACTAATGTATTGGGCTCCAGAAGTGAAAACAATTGGGCTAAGATAATTGGACCCAGGAGATGAACTATTAAGATATTGAGTGGACTTGAGTTAGAATAATAATTGGGCCGAGAATTATTCTCCACGGGCCTAAATAATGCAAAATAGTGGGCTTAAGTTAGAATAAATGATGGGCCCAGAAGCTAGTTGAATTAATTGAAGTGTTGGGCTTACTTAATTAAATTAAGGGATGGACTTAATAAATTCTAATGGGCTAAGAAGTTATTAATTAATCCTAATTGGGTTAGTTATTCAATTAAGGTGCTAGGACTTAAATTAAGTGGGCCAAGTCCAAGAATAGAATTCTAATGCTAAATTAGAAAAACTTAATTTACTAGAATTTAATTGATTAATTAGAATTTAATCATAAGAGATGATTAAATTATAAATCATGCTTAGAGTATGATAATTTAGATTTACTTAGTCTATTAGAAATTATTTATCTTGATTCAAAGACCAAGATATCAAGTTAGAAATTCTATTAATTATTATACCCACTAATTATTTACTTGGGTAAAAGAATGAGAATTTAGAAAAA
>JAPKLX010000059.1:1851889-1889854 GCA_026898415.1 Leonotis leonurus | reverse complement strand
TCTAGATATTAAGTGCCCAATTTATTTAACTAATGTTCTGGCCCAAAGAATTAAATTGGCCCATATTAATTAAATTTCTACAGCCCATTCGATTAATTCAAACCCGGCCCATCAAATTGAACAAGACCCGGTCCAATCGATTAACTCTTAAAATTGTTCTAACCCTAACATAACACCACAGCCCCTCTCTCTCTCTTTCTCTCCCCCCTCTTCGGTCTCTCTCTCATTTTTCTCTTAGAAACACAATTCACTCTACCGCCTGAAACCAACTATGGCCGTCCCTCCCTCTCTCACTCGGTTCTCTTTCCCTGCTCTCGACTGCCTCTCGGTCTCTCCCGTTCTCTCTCGGTCTCTGTTCTCTCTCTGCCTCAATTCTCGCTCTCTGCCTCTGTTCTCTCTCTCTCTGCTTCGGTTTCTCCCAGCTACGGACGGAGCAAGGTTTGCCGGAGGGAAGCTGTCGCCGGTGGTCGTCGCTTCTAAGGTGAAATCCTTTATTTCTCTCTACATCTCCTTCTAGTTTAATTTCATTTTAATTTCTGAAAATCTATACATCCCCAAATCTTGATTTGATTTTGATTTGAAACCAAATTCTAATTACTTCCGGTTTCTCTCTTTTTCTCGATTCTCAGCAGGACGATTTAACGGTGAGGAGCTCGTCGGAGCTCCTCTGGACTGCAGTCATCGGCTCCTCCCAGGTAAACCCCTTAATTTTATTTCTTTTCTTATATTTTCAGATTTTGTGATATGCATGCTCTTATCTCCTTTGAACTTTTGGTTTAGAAAATTTACAAGGCTTTAGTTCTAAAATGAAGTTCACAATCTGATGTCTCCTCTGTGTTTATATATATATATATATATATATATATATATATTTTGATTTGTTTGGGTAGAGTGGAAGTTAAAGTTTTAAGCTTGTTGATGTGTAAATCTGAATAATAAGGTAAAGGTTCTTTTTTGCTCTAGGTGGAATGGTCGTTCAAAGAGAAGCTCACCGGAGCTGCTCTGTACTGCCGCCGAACTTGTGGAGCTGGCGCCTCTCCTAAGGTAAGCCCCTAATTCTATTTCTTTTCCTATATTTTCAGGTTCTGTTTTATGCATGTTAGTGATATGGATTATTGGATTTGGGCTAGTATGAGTTATTAGTCAAATACGATAGTTAAAATCTGAATCCTACTTCAACGAACTACATCAACGAAATCTTAAAGTTCGAAGTCAACAGGGATTATAACAACATCAAGAAACACGAAAAACGTGTACAAGTCTGAAATACATGGTTCGACACGAATAAGATAACAGTTAAGTTCTTAAAGCTTAAATAAGTCTGGCAGCGGAAACTGGATCAATATCTGGATTTACGTGTATGACGACACATAAATCACCGAGAGTAAAACAACAAGAGTTTGATAAAAACCACCTCTGAGCCTTCCACTTCGTCATCACGACTTAACCTGCACATTTATAAATATATGCAGGGCTGAGTACGAAAGTACTCAGTAAACACGTGCCGAAATCACATTCGTACTGATATATTTGCAATTGCCGTAATACAGTGCAACATAGGGATTTTTGTCACTAAAGAACCTATGTTCACTAAAATTCTTGTGAGATCTTAAAAATTCGACTGCGCAGTCTAAGTTCTGGGGTAATCATACATATCTGTAATTCTGTGTGTCGGGAAAGTGGCCACTTTCCGCGAACACTGAACCGGCCAACCCGCTAAGATGACTCACGGTTCTGGTGTACACTAACCTTAAAAGATATAAATCTTTAAAGGTCCGAAATCGATTAATTGTTCAACAGATACGCATCATACCAAAATATAATAATTTCCGACAATGCAATACTTCATAACATTTCAAATTCTATAGCATTTCTAAAGCGAAAATCATACTTTGGTACAACGCATGCGATTTTATTTGCAAAAGAAAGCCTACATGATATGCTTCCTCGTCTAACGAAGTGTTGATTTAGATCGACTGGAATTTCCCTTTCGCCGAACCTTAATTGTAATTAAGAGGAAAAATACTCTTCGTGAGTATTAATTTGTCTTATCTAATCAAAATGAAATAATATACTATTTTTTTCATAATTTATTCTAATTACTACTCAATTTAGAATTGAGTTTCTAATAGTTAAAACAACTCCTTTTGGAAGAGTTCCAATAATCGTCTATTTATCGAATTTCGCTATAATATTCTGTAAGTTATTCTATCTAATTTAGGTACTATAATAAGTCGAGATAACTTAGTCGAAATAATTTTTTTATCGATTAAGAAATTTATCGGTATCCGGCTAAATTCTCATTTCTTATTTAGCTGGGTTTAACTAAATTATTTGGGTTTAATTCGATTGATAAACTAACCCAACTAATTTATCTCTAATTTCTAAGATTTAATAATTCAGGTCAATTCTTAAGAATTAAATCTTAGTTGTTCTAATTTATTCGTCGAGGCCCATGTTGTGAAACGAAAGAAAACAAAATATTAGGCTCGTCAAATGTGTGTTTTATAGCCCGATTAGATTTTTATTTCGGAGTCCAACCCGTTTATTAAATTTCTGCCCGATTTCCATTGTGAATCTAGGCCCAGACTAAATTTCATTACTAGCCTAACCCATTACCAATTTCAGCCCAATACTAAATGTTATATGCTGGCCCATTCATTTTATTCTCTATCAGCCCATTCGTCTATTTCATTCTCAGCCCATTTTATTCTCATCCCCAACCCATTCGACTAACACTTAATACATCTAACACCTAACACACTTAACCCTAGATTCATTTACCCGATTTCCTCTTCTCTTCTTTGCCTCTCGCTCCTGTTGTTTCTCCTCTCGGTTGTTCATCTGCCTTTCTCGCTTCGACAGCCTGAGGTAAACCTTCCTTCTTCTCTCTATTTCCCGATTGTAGCTTTTAGAAATCTTAATTTCTGTTTTGAACACCCTAGATTTCTCTTACTGTTTTCAATTCTCCCCTCTTCTTCACAGTACCAACGAGGCTATGTCCTATCCTGCGAGCTCTTCTTCTGTTCTCTTCATCACTCTGTATCATTTCTCCCCTCTTCTAAATCTCGATTTTTATACTTTACATTCTGCATGTGTAAATGTAATATTCCGTCTTTTAATCCTAAATAAATTTTCTAAGCTCTAAAATTTTCAAATTTCTCGTACTTGGATTAAATTTACGAGACCAATTTTTGATAATAGTTTGAGAATAACAAACACTTGTAGTAATTAAATAGTTAATGCCATCACTTAATCTGATTACATTTACGAGGATGTTCATTGAGGGTGATTAATGCCTAATATGATTAGTGCCATTATTAGTATTATAATTAGTACAAATACTTATTTGTTAAAATGAGAAGTATGATTTATCAGATACTTATTTGTTTAAAATGAGAAGTATGATTAGTAATAATTAGTGTGTTATACGGTTATACATAAAGGAAAGTAAATCATTAAGATGTACTATATATATAGATATACGTAATATATATATAGTGTGATATACATTATAGGCATGGGTAATACATAAAGGAAAATAAATCACTAAGATGTAATATATATATAGACATACGTAATACATATAATATATACACATATAAAAATGAATTAGATTTGTCACATGGAATATTGCAAATGGTACAGATTGGTTGCAGTACAGATTCTGTGTTAAAAAATTATCTAATGATGAAGGGAATTCCATACAATAGGAGAGAAAGGCATTAGCGTGCAAATGGTTCAGAATGTCATATAGAAATGAGCGTGCAACTGTTCAGATTCTGTGAAGGAAACTCCATAAATCAGAAAAGCATTAGCGTGTAGCAACAGTAGTTAAATAAGCAGTCTGCTCCCTACTAATTCTAGCTGCACAGCGACGCTTCAAGCTTCCACCAATCGCCCATGCCTACAAGTCCAAAAGAATAATCAAATGCATAAGATTAGTAAAGAATAGGGATTCAATCCTCTATATAAAGGGGAAAGATTTTAACTTAAACTACACCTAAATATCACTCACACCAAAACGCTGCCGAATTGGAAACAAGAAGAATCGGGAGAAGAGAGCTAGAGACAGCTTTGAGGTAAGGATTTAAAGCTCTAGCATTTTATGATCATGCCTCTTAAAGCTAAACTTAGGAATATATTACACGTGCAAAACAGATTTTAGATTGAACTTAGCATGCTTAAACTTTAAACTCAAGAACTGATTTTGAACTTAGAATGCTTAAGCTCTGAATTTAGGTGCTGCACTTTGAACATTAGAAGAGCATGTTATTTACATAGGAATAGAACACGTCTAAGTCTTAGATGAATATTGATATGCGACTTACCCTAATCTATAATCTGTATAATAAAATGAAGAAGAAATAAGAGATTATACCTAACGAATAAGGAAGCAGTGGTGCACGTGCACAGCCGTGAGCATCCTCGAACAGCCCCGCACGATTCCGAACAGCTTCGGTTGGCCTCGAGCAGGCCCCGAACAACTGCGAACAGCTTCACAAGCCCTCGAACAGATTCCGGCAGACCCCGGACAGCTTTAAAACAGCCTCGAACGGCTCCGGCAGACCTCGAGTCACCCCGGACAGTTCCGAATGACCCCGAACCAACCTCGAATCACCTCGAATGAATCCGGATAGCTCCGGACAGCCCCGAACCAACTCCAAAACCGTTCCGAACCATCCCAGTCAGCTGAAACCAACCTACGAAAAATAAAACCAAAACGGATAAAGAACTCTTCTTCTAAATTATTCAACAAAGGAATGAGACCAGATCAACAAAATAGATTACTCCCAAAACTCCCTACGAATCGATAAAACATAATTTAAGCACGCAATTATAGTCACAATTTGATTCTCCAAAACTGTGATAATTCTCAACTAAGATTCAGAAACGGAAAATTCATTTTCACCGATTTCCTCATGAAGAATCAAGCAAAGACTCAGTTAATTCCAAGAATCAGAATAAGAAACCATCAACAATCAAAATATTTGAACTTGAGAGTTAGCAAAATTAATAACCAAACAAAATTCAATCTGGAATCTGTAAGAAATTCTTGAATTTGGACTCACAACCAAAGAAGTTAACAAATCAAAAATTTAATAGAAAATTTGACACATGCAATTGGGAGAAGTGTATGAATCGAAAATTTGGAGATTTAAAGAAAAATGGTGATGACTGCTATTAAAAGAAAAAGGGGGGGGGGGGGGGGAGGAAATTTTAGAAAGGATATTCTAGGAGGAAGAGAACCTCGGCGAGGCTAGAGGCGACGGCCTTTGGCTGTTCCGCCACGAATTGAAAATGGGAGAGAGGGTCAGTAACTGAGGAGATCAAAATTTACTAATTTAAAACTTAATAAATGTCCAAGAACACTTCTTAGGTCTAGAATTATCAAGAATCTAAGACATGCATACACAAATAAAGGAACTAGAGAGAGATTTCCTTGAATTAGTGGCCGAATTTGCGACGCCGGAGAAGGGAGAGGACTGCTCTGCTTCTGGTCGCACGACGCCGGGAGGGAAACGTCGAGCGCCATGGGAGATGGAGAGCGCCTAGTGTTCGGATGCGTGACTACAGAGGCGAGGAAGAAACAATAGCAGCGGTTGCTGCGCGAACAGAGAGCGGCGGAGCCGAGAGGGAAAAGAGAGAATAGAGGTGAAGGCGACGCAGAGGAAAATGGGGAAGAATGGGTTGTGTTTTGTCTGGGTTAGGAAATTTAGAAGAATCTAGAATTTGGACCCGGGTCATGGGCCGGGTTAACGGGTCAATGACTAAATGGACTGGACTCTAGAAATAAAATTTTACTGGGCCGGGTCTGAATTAATTGATTGGGCCTTGATTATTTAGTGGGCTATATACTTTATTCCATTGATTGGGCAGAGAATTTATTTTGGAAATGGGCTTATTCAAACCATCAATTGGACTAGTTAAACATATATGAATGAGCCTAATATGAATGTTGAAATGGGCCAATTTAAAATCCTGTAGAGTTGTATTATAAGATTGGGCCACTTAATTAAGCAAATGGGCTAACCAAATTTACGTTATAGGCTAAATAAATTATTTAAATGGGCTATTAATAATTCTATTAGATAGAATTTAATTATTTATTTAGACCCAACCCAAGAAGTAGAATACTAATTAATTTAGATAATTAAATTATAATTAATTAACTAGAATATAATCTTAATAATTGATTTAATTATAAATCATACTTAAGATATATATTAGCTAGGTTATTTTAACCTATGAAAGGCTTATAGATGTTTTAACTTAAGAATCAAAATATTCAATTAGAGATTTATTTAATTAGTTAGAACTTAATTGATTATTTAGAATTTAATCATTAGAAATGATTAAATTATAAATTATGCTTATGGTGGAAATTAAATTAAGTAACTAGCTTAGGTAGAAATTAATTGCCTCGAGTTAAGAATCGAGATATTAAAATTTGAAATGTCTTTAGTTATATTGTCCAATAATTATTTATTGGGTATAGTAAATTCCCGAATCATAAAGTGACTTAGAAATCATCAAACGACTCCTCTAGAAATACAACTCCTAGACTCGTGTACTAGTCGCGCTTTAAAGACCGAGACTAAACTCTCAAGATAGCCAAGGATAGTAATTCCTTGCACATTTATTTGACATACTTGAGTGATATATCTCACCCGAGATTCTTATTAAAGGTTTCGACGAGAGGTCGGATCCGCATATCAAGAACAAAGCAGCTACCAGTCGAGACTATCCAAGTAGGCTTTTCTCGCTCTATAAAAATATGTGTGCATGCTTTCTAAATGAAACGAGATATTTTCAAAAGCACTGTCTTGCCATAAATGTTTTCGATTTATGTATGATGCATATCTGTTATATGATAATCGAATTCGGGTTCCAGTGGGTTAGCGTCTCCACTCAAACTAGTGTACACAATGGACTGTGAGTCAGCGAAAGGTTGACCGGTCAAGTGTCTGTGGGAAGTGACCACTTCCTCGGCACCAATAACGTTCAGATATGGTTGATTACAAAGAACTAGGACTGCAGTCAAACTAGAACTTTCTCAAAGATATGTTTTTGTGAACATAGGTGCTTTAGAGACAAAATCCCTATGATTCACTCGAAATGGCTGGACAGTTATATATGTACGTGTGCGATTTCGGCACGTGTCTACTGAGTACAATTTGTACTCAGCCCTGCATGTATTTCTAAACGTGCAGGTTAAGAATGAAGAAGACGTGGATGCTAGATCGTGCTTTTTGTCGAACTCCATAGTAGCAGACTCTTGGGGGTTCTACGTGTCTTCATACACGTAGAATTTTATTACGCGATCCTGCATTTTTCCGCTGCTAGACTTTTATGTAATAGATCCGAAACTAAACTCTAAATTCTGTTATGTAATGTAACGAGCTTATGACTCTGACTTCCCGATTTACGGGATAAGTCCTTACTTTATGTTATGAAAGGAATATTCATTTTCTTTCTCTTGTCATTTATTCCTTTCATTGGTCATGTTCCCGGCTTTACTAGAATTAGTAGGAAGCGGGCGTGACAGTAAATTTCTTCTTATTTTTAAATTTTGCATTTTTAGTCTTCCTTCTGTTTCTGGTTCTGATCGAAGTGGAAACCGCAGGGTGAGGTCTGGTGACAGCAGCAATTTCAGTATACTTTTGTTTTTAAGAGTGTTTTAAAATTCTTAAGTTGCTTAGTATTATTCTGACTTGTTTCTTCTCCTCTGCATGTGGATTTACTCTTTTGGGGTGTCACGGTTTCTTATCGAGGAGGGAGTATTCTGTCGTGACTTGGGTTGAGCAGCCCCCCCCCCCCCCAAGCTAAGTTCTTAGTCTATTTTCTCAGTACATCGCTTTCTGGTTTAGTTGCAAACATTCTGACGTTTTATTATTTTGTTATTGGTAGTGTTCTTGGTTTTCTCTTTCTTTTTAAGCTGAGTTCTGAATTGTTAGTAAGTATGCTATGTTTTATGTTCTGAGTTATGAAGCCATAACTATACTCTAATTTCAGCATTCTTTTGAATATGAGAGGGTACATGTTCTAGATTCTCAAGCATAAAGCAATATCTTGAAGTCTGAAGAATAAAAATATAAAAACATACTTTGCTAGCCTAAACATCTTCTTAGTCTTTCTAAATTCTAGGCTTGTAAGAATCTGCACTTAACAGTTTAAAAAAAAAAAAACTTCTAATTCTTCTTACCTCTTTGTTCAAACAAGTTCTGTGAAAGAAGATGGGATCTAAGGTTCAGTCTTCATCAACCGTGTAACTCATACATATATATATAGCTATATTTACATTCTGCAGTCAGTAGACATATATTCTAAGTTCTGAAACCTATTTGAAATTCTATGTTTTGCATGCTTAACACAGTCTTAAACTCTTTACTGCACTATAGAGAACACAAACTAAATGCTTAGAGTCTATGTTTACCTTAGTACTTCTGAAAATTCTGAATGGGGATGGCTTGGGTGACTTCTCGGGGTGTGGGTAAAACTACTCTGTAAAAGCTTTAGTGAATGAGAAACTGAGTTCTTTTAAAAAGAAACATAGTGAAGAGTTTCAGTTGGGATTCAATACTAATCTGAAAGGTTGAACTCATCTTACCTTACTGCTTCTTCAAACTAGAATTAGGGTGAGAGGTTCTTCTTTGTGTGGATGAATGCTTCTAAATATGTGTTTCAGTGGTAGTGAAAGTATGAAGTAAGGTAGAGCATAACAGAGTGTTTTGGGTTGGAGTTTTGTACGTAGCAGTTCTCTATTTTACCATGACTACACTAGACACTTGAGTTCAATTTCTTCTATCACAGTCTACTCCTTAGCATATCCCTGTTCTAATCTTGACTTTGGGGCCTGTATTAAATTGATATACTCCTTCCCTTGTAGATGTTTATACGAAAAGGAAGGCGATGGAGTGACTGCTTTCTCCTGTTGCTGCTGCTGCTTGTCCCTTCCTTCTATTTTCTTTACTTCACAGCTGTTGTATCATCCCCCTTTGATTTTGCATTAATGTGAAGCAAGATTTGGGGTAGAAAGTTAAATCTCACATTGATGTCTAAGATTCTCTAGATGATTCTTTGTCTATGTTGTAAGACTTAGGGAATGTAAACAGTAGTGATCGTTTCTTATTGGATTGACTCCTAATCTATGATTCCATTCTTTCTTTTCTTGCAGTAAAACAAAAAACACATATGTAGACTTTACTGTACCTCTATGTACATAACTTACTGTGCGTGCATATATATATAATTAGACTTACTATACATCCTCCTAATCATATGCTTTACTATATACTTATACTTTATTCTATATATATGATCCGTGTGTGTGCGTTTCTTCTCTTATTAAACATAAGTGATAATCCCTTAATAAGGTATAATGGAATTTTTAATTATCAAATCTCTATATTCCCAAAACTTTAATCTAATACTCCTTCTTAACTAAACTTAGAAATGATTAAATAAATTAAATCTTAACCCACAACTAAAGTATAGTATTTTAGTTCTTCCATTTCTCATCTAAGATAAAAATTTAACCAAAATCCACAACTATATTAATATTTAATAATTAGTAACTACTATTATGTAATTATTCACTATTCATAGTCTAGCTTGCACAATTAATCAAAAATGTAATACAAAGTTTACCAATATCGATTAACTAACCGATATCTTTAGCATTTTATTACGAAATTTTCTCGAGCGGATTTCTGATACACAAATTTAGTAAGAAAATTTTACGGGCCATTACATCTAAATTCTGAAATGTAATTGAAGTTCTATGTTCTGCAATTTGAACTCATTTTCTAAGCTTTATACTTAGTCATTAATTTATATTCTAGTTATATGTTATATTCTAATGACTAAAATATATATTCATATTTTGATAAAGAAATGCTACATATGTTTTGATATTCTGAATTCTACAAGGAGAATGGTTCTAAGTTTAAAGTTGGCTAAATCCTTAACATAAGTACACTTATGAGTTTTTTTTTTTTAGAAAAAAAAGACTGTAATATGGAATCTAACATGCTTGTTGTGAAGTTCTAAAGTTTAGATGGAGTAAGTAGAGTCTAAATTTTCAATTTCAGCTTTATAGTTTCAGTCTTAGAGTTTTTGAAGTGAGGACTTAAAAGTAGAAGAAGTCTTTTAACTAAGTTCTAGAGGAGTAAAGCATAGAGTATGGATTGTGAATATACCTTAAACTTCTGTAATTGAAATGGTTTCTGTGCTTCTTCAATGGAATGAACTTGGCAGAACTCCTCTGGATATACTCTTAGTGGAGTGGAACTAATTTGCTAGGTTTAGAAATGTAGTTCTGCTGGCCATGTCTAGGTATATAAATATAAGTATGCGTATGTTGTTGAGGTGTAGTTTTCCTTGAAGACACTTGAGTGTTATATCTTCAAAGTCTTCTACCTATTACCTACATCTATTTCTTTAGTATAAGACAGTAATTGCAATCTGATTTGGGAACTATTAGCCATGATAATATCTTTCTTTTACTTGTAGGTGCAAGGATGAATGGATGGATGGAGGAGTAGGAAGAGTGTAGGCAGTCTTCCATCGAGAAGACACTCTCCCCATCAAGTCCTTTTATTTATATTATCTCACCATAAATGTCTTCTTGTATATAGATATCTCTGTAGGGAGTACAAAGTTTCATTTTCAAGCTTTGATTTTCTTTGAGTGTGAATGAAATCTGTAATAGGCAGATTTGTTTTCTTTTCCCATGCTACACAATCAAGGTATATCTATAGGTTTGCATACCTATTTTTCATTCACTATATTGTAAACCTTGTTATTTACATTTTTCTTCTTTTTTTTTTAAATGTATAATAGTTATTGTATGGTATTTTAACCTTAGTACACGATAATTCCATTTTTCAAAATCTTCATTTCTAAGATATATATATATATATATATATATGTATATATTTTTATCTTATGTGAATAAATAATACTATACTATATATATTGTTTAATACAAGAGATCATATATACAATACTTTACTGCATTAATTAATACTTAGTATGTTATTTAAATAATCACTAAGATATCATATCATCAATAATAACTTCTTAAGCATTGATCTCTCTTTGCCAAAAATTTTAATTAACTACTCCATCATTTAATATAAATAATCCCATAATTCTTTTCATGCATCATCACTTTATCAATGTCAAGTAATATACATCTCTATAGTATATAAATATACTACTACTTTGTTATAACATCTTTTAGGTGAATAATTAGTATCTCATTAAGGTATCAATATTTTTAAAACCTTAGTCTAGAATTTGTATAAGTTTTTAATTACCATATCGAACTAAAAACCAATTATGCAACGCAAGAATTAATTAGTTTCATCTTTTTGAATAACCTAATTAACTCGAAACGAACTCACATAATATCTATCATTATTCTAATAATTATAATATGCACAAATAATAGCTACTAATATCGATTAGCTAATCGATATTTTAAATTTTTATAACGAAATTTTCTTATCCCAATTTTCAATACATAATAACTACTAGTAGAATAGCGGGACATTACATTCTCCCCCTCTCTCTAAATAAAAATTTCGTCTCGAAATTTGTACGTTCTAATTAAATAACTCGGGATAGTTCTCTTTCATCTTATCTTCAAGCTCCCAAATAGCTTCTTCTTGTCCATGGTGTTTCCACAACACTTTAACCAACTTGATTGACTTATTTCTAAGTTCTTGCACTTTCTAATCTAATATAGCTTCAGTTCTTTCTTCATAGGTCAAGTCAGGTTTCAAAATTATCTCTTCTTGATGAATAACATGTTTTGGGTCAAACACGTATTTTCTAAGTTGTGACACATGAAAAACGTTGTGAATGTTTCCAAAGCTCGGTGGTAATGCTAATCTATATGCCACTGGACCTATTCTTTCCAGAATTTCGTATGGTCCAATAAAACGGGGTCTCAGTTTTCCTTTAACACCAAATCTGATTATTCCCTTAGAAGGAGATACCTTTAAGAAAACCGTATCTCCTATTTCAAATTGTAGCTCGGTTCTACGAGTGTCAGCATAAGACTTCTGTCTATTCTGAGCTTCCTTGATTCTTTCTCTAACTTGTCTGACAATCTCAATCATCTCGCTGACTGAGTCTGGGCCTACTATCGTTCTTTCACCTACTTCGTCCCAATAGAGTGGCGATCTACACTTCCTTTCATATAGTGCTTCATATGGAGCCATCTCTATGGTCGCATGATAGCTGTTGTTGTAGGCAAACTCAGTTAGTGGTAGTACTGCTTCCCAACTTCCACCTCTGTCGAGAACCACTGTTCTAAACATGCCTTCTAGAGTCTGAATGGTTCTCTCCGATTGTCCATCAGTCTGAGGATGGAATGCGGTACTAAAGTTCAACCTTGTGCCTAACTCCTTCTGGAGACTCATCCAGAATCTGGATGTAAACTTTGAGTCTCGATCTGAGGTAATTGACACTGGTACGCCGTGTAACCGTATGATCTCACGAACATACAACTGAGCTAACTTGTCTGACCCATAAATTATCATTATAGGCACAAAGTGAGCACACTTTGTGAGACGATCTACGATTACCCAAATGGCAGTGTTTCCTCTTCTAGATTTGGGTAACGAAATTTTCTTATCCCAATTTTCAATACATAATAACTACTAGTAGAATAGCGGGACATTACAAAAATATATGGAAAAGTTGAGGCATATATATATATATATATATACATATTATTCATATGATGGCAATTCTATAATTATAGCCTTTAATTTTGCTTGCAATTCTATTGATTGCTTTTGGCTCCCATAGATATTATCAATATGTACGGGATAATATTGACTATCTCTTGGTAAATTATAGTTAGTTGTTTGGTAGGTAATATATGATATGATAAAATTAAATTATTTTATTAAATCACATGTTTTGTAAGAAATATGATTAACATGTCGGCCTGCTATTAAACAGTGGGTTCGTATCAAAATTAATATTTTGCCCTACATTTAACTATAAAGAAATAGTCAGATTAAAATAATCTTGATACATTAAACATTTTAATCTTATCATATTATATCATATTTTCACTACCAAATATAAAATTAACGTACATGCATATTGGGGCGTCACTGTACGGTATACCTTACAAAATTTGTCATACATTACACTTTACCTTTATCTTTGGTATTGCATACCGTTACCTTACCATACTTTCCGGTATACCTAAGTTCGTTATACCTTATGTTCGGTATGACGTTTTTACATACCTATATCTTACCTTATTTTCGGTATACCTTACCTTACTTCGGTATAACGTACCTTACTTCGTTATACCTTTCTTTTACGATATACCAAAACTTATTTATTTTCGGTATATCTTACCTTACTTCGGTATAACTTTCTTTCACGATATACCAAAACTTATTTATAATGAACAACTTAAACAACATCTAACATGTACAAAAAAATATGAAGTGTTAATTTTTATAACATAATTTTTTAGAAAACCCACGAATATCATATAATCAATTACAAAGATATTAACTAAATACATTATTGTGTTTTTATATAACAACTAGATTTAGGTATATGAATGATAATTAATTTGGTTATTTATGCATTATATATTATAAAAAATATATATAATTTATTAATTATATATTATAACTTATATTATATTTAATATCAAACAAATGTAGTTATATTATCATATAACACACTTATATTCTTAAATCACACTTTTAGGTGGTGTTTACTTTGAGTGATAAGTTAGATTGATAAAATGTGTAATTGATTATTTGAAGAATATGATAGTTAAATTAGTTTAAAATTGAGTAATCCATCATTTATACCTCAAAGTAAACATTAGATTAACTTGAATTATTTTTATTAATCAATTAGATTATCCAAAGTAAATACCACCTTAGATTATAATTATCTCTATGTTATTGTAGTTAATTATAATTATTTAGTAATTTGTCATTAATCTTTATTAACTATAATTCATAATTTATGAATAAATAAATTTGTTATAATTCAAACCGATATATGTAATATATAATATTATATATATATACCAAAATAACTGTATATATACCAATTTTTTTTGGTATATACAGCGGTACGGTAAATGACGGTATACCTCGGTATTTGAAAAAAATCATACATTTACCTTACCGAAAAGTTCGGTACGGTATCATACCTTACCAAAAATTCTTATATACCTTATTTTCGATATGGTAAGTACAGTATACCATTTTTTCGGTAATTATGACAGCCTACATGCATATATGAAAACATTACTCCGGTAAAAAGTAGAACTATATAACCTATTTATATTAGGGGTGTCATTTGGGTCAGGTTGGTTCGTTATCAGGTAAACCTGATAATGACCCTACTTGTTAAAGCCAAACACGAACTCAACCTGTTAAGAATATAGTAAACCCAAATCTGAACCCAACTTGAATGGTTCAAACCCGAACCCAACTTGAACCCAAACTGACATGTTATTTTTTCAGGTTGAGTCAACATAATAACAACCCAACATGATAACAACCCGATAATGACCTGATCCAACCCGATTATATAAATATATATTAATAAATAATAATAATTTTAAATAATATATTTATATATTTCAGGTAACCCGAACCCAACCCGAACTCACCCCAAAAATTTTAGGTTCTTAATTATTGGGTCAACCTGATAAGAACCCGAACCCAATAAAAACCAACCCAAACCCATTAATATTGTGTCGGGTTATCGTGTCGTGTTAAAAATTAACAGCCCTAATTTATATATTATTATCTAGCCACCCCACCCCACCCCACCCACCCACAGAAACCCTATTTAATTGAAACTATATGAAGTAATTAGACACCAATCAGCATACATATTACTAGTATATATCTCCCACAAAAAAAAGACTGCTCAAAAACCTGATTGTTTAATTAATTCAGTGCTATATATGATAGCTTACAAAATAGTCATCATATTTAGGGTGAGTAACGGTTCGGTTCGGTTAAAAATCGAACCTAAATTTTAAAATCAAATAAATCAAATTGTTTAGAAATTAAAATCAACACGACCAAATTATTCTCAAAACGAAACCAATCCAAATCAAAACTTAAAATTCGGTTTCGGTTTGATTTTTGGCTATCCGCAATTCTAATTATATATTTTTTTTAATGATAAATTTACTGTACTATGCATTCGAAAATTGATACCCTAATTATTTCAATAAATAAATTGTTCAATCTTGTATATGATAATTTATAACATGAAATAAACATTAAAAATATTAATTTATTCAAACAATTTAAATTTTTAAGTTTATTCATTCATATTTAATGTGATTTGTTTAATTTCGTTTTTATTATATGTTTTAGTTTTATGTTAATTTTTTAGAACTTAGAACTTGTGATTATTATATTAATAGAATTTTGTAACAAATACTATTTAGAGTTAAATATTTTATTTATTTATTTTAAATTATAATATATTAATTAATATATAATAAATTTCGATCGGTTCGGTATTCAACCGAACCGTTTTACTAAAAACCGATCCAAACCCCGGAAAAAATTCGATTTTCAAAAGTTAAAACCAAACCAAATCTGTTTATTTTAAAATCGATCAAAACCGACCAAATATCAATGGTTGGGTTGTTGCTTACCCCTAATCACATTTCAGTTCTTGAACATACTTGTAAATTTTTACGTACGGAAGAAAGGCGAAATTTTTACGTACTCTCACGCGCAATACAAAATAAACTCCGGAAATGCTAGAAGACTCTATATAAACTTACAGCATACAATGGATGTTATATAAGAAAATTCTCTAGGTCATCGACAACAAAAATGACCTCTATTTTATTTATATAGAAAGGAATAAAAAGAAAAGAAAAAGAGTTACTGTGGTGTACAAGTGTAAACCACCGATGCAATGAGCCAAGCAAATTGCAGGTGCAATTCTGCTGCTACCTTCTTGAATGATCGATCTACTATATATATACAAACACATACATGTATCCATCTATTTTATACTATTATCAATGAGGTTATGATAAGGTGAAGAAGATCCTAAAAACGTAGTCCTCTTCACAAATCGACCTTTCATTCTTGGTCTCTTCTCAGCGTTTAATTTCCTTACCTCGTACCGTATCTTCTTCGAGAACAACCTGGTCCTCCTCTTCTCTCTGTACCTCGAAACCCTCGCTTCTCTTCCTGCATCGTTCCTTCTCCACCTTCTCCCCTCCTTCCCTTCCCACTCATCACACCACGTACCCTACACCAAGCATCATCACTTTCAATTATTTGTTCACTAATTTGGTTTATAATTAACATATATATATATATATATATATACGTACCATGAATTGTTCTAGCTGGTCCAATTGAGGTCTGATTGCATCTGTCCATGGAGAATTGGAGCCTTGTGTAGCCCAAGCAGCCATCACTGCTTCATAGTTGAGCCTCAACAACTTCTTCTTCCTCTTATCATCTGTTTTTTCGTGTGATAACGATTCATAATTCTCCATTTCACTAATATTATTCTTCACCACAACCATATGTGCAGTCTCCTCCTTCCCCACTTCCTCATTCATCGCGCAACCCAAGTCCCAATTCATATCAGCATCCAGTGCAGAATCGAATTGGAACCCTATTATGTCTTCAACCTTTTCTTCAATCTTCACTCTCTTCTCATCCACCGATCCATCAATGGGGCCCTTCCCCAGCAAGCTATCCACATCCGCCGCGAATTCGTCGTCGCAGCTGCTCAGCAGCAGCTCCTCCAGATTCAATTCGCGACTATCGTCGTCATCGTCGAAGACCATACTCATATCCCCAATTCCAATCCCGAATCCTTCGTCCTCCCCCTTCACCATCAACTCCGTACTGAAGTACTCGACGTCGAAATCTGGTACCCGACAGAAGACGTGCTGGTCGTCCTCCTCCGGGAAGAGATCATCGACGCCGATCTCCGGTACCACCGGTAGCTGGTGGTGGCAGGCCTGCCGCGACGCCGGCTTTGAAGAATTTCGCGGCGTTCTGGCCTTCCTCGTGAACCCTTGGTGCCAAGCCGGCGCGGAGGATGAAGAAAGAGAAGGCTTGCGAGAGGCGGTGTCGAGGCGCACGCGCTCGTGGCGGCTCGCGAGCTGATTGGCGGAGTGCACGGCGGCGTCGCAGGACTGGCAGAGGAAGGCGTCGTCGGCCGCGCAAAACCACCGCGCGCGCTTCACCACGCAGCTGTCACATGCCCTCACTGTTTTGCCGCTGAGCACATTCGAGGCCTTGCTTCCTTTGATATTCATGCTTCTTCTTCTTATCCTCCTTCTGATGAAACTGGGGATTATTGTTGCGGATTCAGTCGTGCATGTGCAGTCGATTGGTTTGAGGAATTAGGGACTTTTAGCTACGAGAAGAAGTGATAAGTAAGAGGGTTGGAGTGGAATTTTTATCAAGAATTTAAAATTTGGAAAAGGATAGTGATTGGGAATTAGGGCGGGACCCATGCAGAATTCTTATCTGGGGTGTGATTGGGTGGGATTTTGTGTTGATCTACATGGACTCCTTCTTATTGGTTGCCTAATTCAATTAGGGGATTTTCTTATATATTCTTATTGGGAGATGGAGATGTGTTTTGTCACTTTTCATCTTGTCTCATTCTCAAAATTTCATTACTGGCTTTGGTGTTTTTATAATATAATAAGGCTTTTACTTTGTTGTGGTCCTTTAATTTTTGATGTCTTATTTTGCGTATGCTTGCCTCTCTCTAAAGGTCATGCATGCTGTGGTATAATTTCTACTAGTGGTTCAATTATTCCCTAGTTGTTGCCTAAAGCTTCTATTAGTGGTCCTTTCATTTGATGTATGTATACAGGTATTGTGTGGTTGCTCTCTGTCTCTCCAATAAATCTCTCTTTCACCCACACACAGAGTGACACAGAAGGTGACAATGTGGTTTTAACCTGCAGCGATTTCATCCACTTAATGGAGTGGGGATGTGATTGATGAAAAATAGAAGGTTTTGTAGTAAAGGGTGGAGACAAAAAGAGTCATTCTCTGGCTCTTGGGAAAGAGAAGGGCGTGGTGACTCGCCCATGAAACAGTTCTTTTAAGAAAAATATCAGTTTTGACGGGTTTAGAAGCTCCTGTGGGGATGGAATAATTCACTTCTTCTTCTTAACATATATATTATTATAATATTACTTATACTGCCATTTACATGATAAGTTGAATTGATAAAATATAGGATTGAGTATTTAAAGCATGTATAAGATTATTAAATTAGTTCAAAATCAAATAATTCATCATTTATCCATCAAAGTAAACATAAGATTAACTTGAATTAATATTATTAATATTTCTTATCATGCAAATAAACATTATCATATAAAACTAGTGGTTTTATAAAATAATATAGATGAAATAAGAACTGATCCTTATATAAGAACTAAGAACTACCCCCTCCATCCCCAATTAAGTTTCCCAATTTTTAAAACTCACATATCAATACAATAACTCAATTTTCACTCTTTACTCCTAATCATTATATGGAAAACATAAAAAGTAAAAATACTTCAATGATGGAAGGGGTAAAATTAGAACTTTGATTTTACTTTTATCTTGATTTTTGAAATAGGACACTTATTGAGGGACAACATATTTT
Organism: Leonotis leonurus; assembly: GCA_026898415.1. Lineage (NCBI taxonomy): Eukaryota > Viridiplantae > Streptophyta > Magnoliopsida > Lamiales > Lamiaceae > Leonotis > Leonotis leonurus. The sequence continues at coordinate 1,871,173 of JAPKLX010000059.1, read as the reverse complement.
TGCAAAGTGGACACTTATTGGAGGACGGATGTAGTAATTTGGATCATTGATCTTTGTATAATCTATGGTCCATATTAATTGTGTATCAAACTTATACATTGAAGGCATTGAAATTATGATGCATCGATTAATGAATAAAAATGCATTATCATGTTATGCATTAAGATAATACGTGTAATGCATCAAAATAATAGATAACATGCACAGGTTTCAGTTCCTATATAAGACTTGGTTCTTACCGGATCCTACACCTATATATATATGGGTGAGTTCAGGTAAAAAGAGACTAAATTGTACAAAAAAAATAGAAAATTATCTTGGGTGTTCATGAATGTTGATCCAATGGACATAAATTAATGAAATGAATTTTTTGAAATTTAAACAAAAAATGGTCGCTTGCATCGTTAAATTACAATGCAAGAAGGACAATTTAGTAAAAAAAAATATGTAGTTGCTAAAATTAAGGGATTTCAAATCTTCCCAACGATACATAATTGTCGTCTAATTTGAATTTTGAGGCGTGTAAATTGGAAAAACATTAATTGCAACATAACTTCCCTCAACTCCCTCCATGGAAACCATCATTACTGCTTTGAAGGAATTTGCCGAAAAATAGCAAAATCAACACCACAACGACGAACACGACGATTCAGATGACATTGCAAATTAAAATCACATGTAATGCAAGTAAACGGAGAACATATAGCAATCTTATATTTTCTATATATAAACAAAGTATTTACTTAAATAACTAAATGCAAATATGTATTATGTCAATGCAAACATATGTACGTATATTATTACATTCATTCGATCTAAATAAATCACTTTTGAAATTAAATCGATACCATAACAAATGAAAAATATAACATAATATGATTCAACCTGGAATATTCATCGTCCATTAACGATATAGAACTCTTGTGAAGCGTGAATTTTGAATTATTTAGTCTCATAGTGAATAACTAACAAGATATAAAAACATGAAATTATAATCACATCAACAATGAACAATCATCGGTTAGAATGCATATGACACGAAATTACAATGCAAAATATAACTATCTTCAATGCAAGCAAACAAAAATATAAATAACAATACACTACAAAATAAAAATTATTTTAGCAACGGAATTTTCCGTTACTAAAACATGAAATTCCATTATTAAAAATTTTAGTAACGAATTTATTCGTAGCAATATCGATGGTTGCTAAAAAATTTAACAACGGAATATATTCCGTTACTATATATAAAAACGGAATTGTAACGGTATTTCCTTTTGTAGAATGATTTCTTCAATTTTAGTAATAGAATTGTAACGGAAAATTCCGTTACTAAATTTTTAATAACGGATAATTTCGTCATTAATTTCGTTACTAAAATTTAACAATAATTCCATAACAATTTCGTTGTTAATCTGTTAAAATTTAGAAACGGAAAATTTTTCCGTCACTATTTCATTGCTATATAATGCATTTTTTTTTTTTTTGTAGTGATAGCATATATGATTTATTTAACAATGCACTCACTTATATAATTCAATGCAAAATATACAATTTGTCCATGCAACATACCACGAAAAATAATGAAATTTACATACCTTGACTATCCATAGTTGTTTTTTTTCGAAATTCCAATTCTTCTCCCAACAATCAAATACAGAATTAATGAATATAACTTTCAAAATGATAGGTATAATGAATATAAAATCAATAATAACAAATTATGCTAATTGAAATCATATTATCGTGCAGTTATGTATATATAATACTACCAATAAGGTTAATTATGAAAAATGCCCTATTATGTAAGTTGTACATGAAAAAAAATACTCACATCTTAAAACTTATAGGAAAAATATCCTAAATGACTAAATTACCCTTATTGATTAACATTTTTCTCGACTAAGTTAAACATTCCTTATATTTATATACTTCAATCCGTCGATTTGAAAAATAAATTATATTTTTGGAATCAACATATAATCAAGACATCTAGCAATGATAAGCCAACACAAGTCGTATTCTCAAGGAAGACTTAACATGGCAATTCGATTCTTTATTCAAGAAAGCAATAAGAAGGATTTGTTGGAGATTCTATAACTAGATGAAGAAATATAAATAAGAAAAGTAAATTAAACCTAATCTAATAGAAAGCAACGAATAAACCTAATATCTATCTAAGAAATCGAGATGTGAATTCAAAAGAAAGCAAGTAACTTGGACTTCGAAATCAACAAGAATGCGGAAAGAAAATTGAAACGTGTAAACGAAATAAGAAACCGAAAGCATAAATAATTAAACGAATGAAATAAATAAACGAAAGTCAGAATAATAAAAGGGAAACGAACTTGATTAATAACTTGAAAAAGGTCTAAATCCACAAGAGAATTCTGGAAGCGAAATACGAAACAGAATGTTGCATTTGGCTAACCTTCGAGTACGAAATCTAAAACTAAAGAGAACTACCTAGAAATCAAAGTCTCGATCGTCGAATCTAGGTCGAGACGAGCTAAAACTATGAAAGGAAAACGTATGGAAATAATGCTGAAAAGTGGCGTCGGAAAGGGTCTTGAAATATGAGCCAAAGGTGATGTGTATTAAATGAGAAACTCGCCGAGTATATATAGCCGAGAGGATTGGTCAGCGGCCGCTGACTTGGGTGGTTCCGCGTTCCCCGCTGAGGTTGTTATGCCAGGCCCGAGTCAGCCGGTTAGTCAGTGACCACTGACCCTGGCGTCCTGGCCTTCCGCACGCTGGCTCGGCCATGGCTCGGTCGTGGTGCACATCACCTAGTCAACGGCCGCTTAGTGCTACGCGACTGCTAACTAGTGCTCTTGGCACTATTCTTCACTCTTTCATCATTTCTCGATCTTTTCTCGTCTCTTTTCCAACTTCAACACTCCTTTGGCTAGTGATCCTGAAACATAAAATGAAACATAAATCGAGTCAAAACATCATGTAATCAAGGGAAAATAACATGAATAGAGATACAGAAAATACGAGTTTAGACGAATAAAAAGAGGCTAAACAGCCCCTCCACACACAAAACTTTGCTTTTCCTTAAGCACAACTTTGTCTAAACTATCGCTAGGGAAAAATCTATTCACGACATGTGTTCTTGATAAGACTTCAAATCATTCTAAAATCGATCTTCATATCATCATATCACGTCACATAGAGATCATAGAAGAAAGTATATCATTTAGACTAGATAATAATCAATTCGAACAACACAAAACAATGATGCATACGATGTTATTGAGATCACATAACCAGCTAGAGTTTTTATTCATCTTAATAGGGTATCTTTTTCTTTTCTTTTCTTTTCTTTTTTTTCAACATGAGGAATATTACGGACAATGTTCACTGGGTGAGTACTCCGAATGTTCAGATTTTCCCGGTGTGGTTTCCATACCCATCTCTTTTATAAATTTGAATTTGTGATTAAGAGAGTGGGGTAGAATCTTATGTATTCCTATTTTTCAAGAACTTAAAAAAATACTTAGAATAATGTCAAATTATATGGTCATTATCGTGAGGTATGAACAATTAGGGGTTCTCTAATGTATCCTCACGCGGTTTCCCGTGCTCATGGTTCCCATATGAGCAGAGACTTCTTGACAAAGTTCAATTAATATAAACACGGGGACGCGAAAAATAGTCATAAACAACTAGCCAATTGAATCAATCAATTTATATCATCATGCATCACTATTTTCATCATTCTACTAAGATCCATAATCCGGTCATAATGTTCCATACATTCCTAGTTCATCTATGTTTCACAACATAAATCAATTCAAATCAATCAAGGTTTTCAAATCACATCTCATCTTAAACGTATGTCACGTCTCGATTCAACCACAATGTATCAAGACAAAGTAACTCTAAAACAATCAAAAATTTTCATACTAAAAGACATTAAAACAAAACGACGAATGTATGCATGAAAAAGACACCCTTCCCCCCTACAAAGATAGAGCAATGCCCTCATTGCAAAAAGTAAAGATCTAAAGAGTAGGGATAGAGAATATGTTCCTGAAATGCGGCATTCGAAGCAACAAAATGGAAAGAAGACCTAAAAACAAACGAATGGAAAACGAAAATTAGCCGATCACACATTCACATACGAAAAGGAATAAAGTAATAAAAATGAGAAATAATGTGGGTTGCCTCCCATGAAGCCTTCTTTTATGTCACTAGCTTGACGAGATAGCTCATTCAAGTAGGGTTGTCAAATTTGGGGTTTTACTCCACAACTTCTGGCATGGAGTCATTCTTGATATATGTTTTAACTCAATGTCAATTTACTTTAAATGGCACTTTCCCCTTTTGAGCATGTGGTGCATCGCCCTTTGATGGTTGAAATATTCGGAGAATGACCAAGCCGATCCTTTGGGATTTGATTTTGTTGGGGTGTGCTTGAAGTCCGGTGTTTGGGTGTATGAGGGTCTCCGCATAAGTGAGTGAGAGGGTGGGCCGAGAGAAAAAGTCAGCGGCTGCTGAGATGTTAGTGACCGCTGGCTCGGGAGAGAGGTGCCGCTGCGCGCTGGCGCGCGAGGTTTACAGGGTCAGCGGCCGCTGAGATTGCAGCGGTCGCTGACCATGCCTCTCGTAAAGTCTTTTCGCGCCCCTATACGCGGGCGCTCAGTCTCCGCGGTCGCTGACCTGGTCTCTCACCGGGCCTCGTTCGTCCTTCAAAACTTCTATCCTCCTTTATGTGTCCAAGCCCTTCCCTTGAGCAACGTCCATACTATAAAAAGCATGCTGCTTAGATTTCTTAACAAATGGGTTAGTAGTATCTATATAGCACGTATCAATAAAATCGACAGAATGTGCGGTGTGATTTTGGTGAGCAGAAAAAGATACTTCCTCATCAAGGACAGACATTTTAATGGTACTATTTTTGACATCAATAGTAGCCATAAAAGGTCTTCCTAAGAGTAGTGTATGCTCGACTCCGTCCTCACGCACATCTCCTATCTCAAGGACAACAAAATCAACAAGAACGATTATTCCACCAATTTTAACAAGAACATTTTCAATTATTCCTCGAGGGTGTCTCACAGATTTATCAGCTAATTGAAGGCACATGAAAATGGGTTTCAATTTACCTAATCCTAATTGTTTAAAAATAGAATAAGGCGTAAGATTAATTCCAGCTCCTAAGTCCAGCATGCCAGATGCCGCCTTACCATTGCCTAAAGTGATGTCGATAACGAAGCTACCTGGATCACGTCGTTTAGGCGGTAAGGGTTGTTGCATGATAGTAATCGCCACTTCGGAGACTGTCACCAATTCTTGATCGTCGAGTTTCTTTTTCATTGAGATCAACTCCTTGAAGAATTTGACATAAGAGGAATATTCTTGATCACTTTGAGGAGTGGGACGTTCACCCTCACTTTGGATAACATCTTATAAAGATCCGCGAACTGCTAGTCTCTTTTGACATTCCTTAGCCTGCTAGGATAAGGAATGGGCGGGCGATATGGATTTACCGCCTTGTGAAACTCCTCATCGGACTGCTTTCTTTCTACTTCAGGTGGTGGCCCTTCCTCCTTGTTAACTTCGATTTTGAGCCGCATCTCCATCTTATTTTCCACCACTTTGCCATTCCTTAAGACGGACACTGCTTGTAATTGATGGGACTGTTGTCCTTGTGCTGGAATTTTCCCCGTCTGTTGGTTTTGCTGCAATTGGTTAACAGTGCCAGAAATCTACCATATAGCCGTCTCAAGGCTCTTAATTGTGGCGTCTTGGGCCTCTCGAGCTTTCTTGCTCTCTTGCATAAATGCGTCCAAACTGTCTTCAATAGATCATCTTTGGGGCGGGGTAGGTTGATGTGGATGTTGCTGCACCGATAGCGGATAGAACTGTTGTTATGGGGGAAAATACTGTGGTTGTGGTGGATAGAATTGCTGCTGTTGATGCTGAGGGTGGGTGAAAGTTATGGGTCGGTGGCCGTCTGTTTTGGAAATTTTGTGCTCCATGCCCTTGGAATTGAGGTTTCCACCCTGAGTTTTGTTGAGGTTGAGGCTGGGTTGTGAATCCTTGTGCCGCGTAAATCTCAGCTTGTTCTTCGGGTGTAATCTCTCCCATTCGCGGACATCCTTCCACAATGTGGCTAAAGTCGCCACAAATACCGCATGGCTCAGGTGTAGGTTGCTGAACAGATGGTGATGGGGGTCGGTTCATCTTCAATTCTTGTAACTCCCTCATCATGTTCGCCATTTGTTTATTGATATCGGGGCTCGTAGTCACTGCAATTGCCTCCATTCATCTTGGTCGAGAGGATTTCTGCTGTGAACTCACGACTAGGGTCTCAAAGATCTTATTCATCTCCTTCGCCATCTTGACTGCAATGTTCCCTCCTGCCGAACTGTTCACCATGAATTGAGTAGTCTGGAGCAGGCCATCATAAAAGAATTGGTATAGCATCTATGGAGCCATCTGATGGTGAGGGCACTGCTGAAGTAGTCCCGCTGAGGTTGTTGTGCCAAGCCCAGGTCAGTCGGGTAGTTAGCGACCGTTGAGGGCTTAGCGACCGCTGACCCTAGCGTCCTGTCCTCCCATGCGCTGGCTCGGCCATGGCTCGGTTTTGGTGCGCATCACCTAGTCAGCGGCCGCTTAGGGCTACGCGACCGCTAACTAGTGCTCTCGGCACTATTTTTCACTCTTTCATCATTTCTCGATCTTTTCTCGGCTCTTTTCCAACTTCAACACTCGTTTGGCTAGTGGTCTTGAAACATAAAATAAAACATAAATCGAGCCAAAATATCATGCAATCGAGGGAAAATAACACGAATAGATACGAAAAACACGAGTTTAGATGAACAAAAAGAGGCTAAACAATAAATATGTGGGGGTGTCTAGTGAAATTATGATGTCTCGATTGTAACTAATATTGTAATTGAAATTAATGTCTCGTTTGTCGATTTATTTTTAATATTTTTAAAATAATTTCTAAATTTAAACATAATTAATTAATTTTATTAATTTCGTAATTATGTTTATTAGCTTTTATTTGCTTCGCAATTGTTCAACCTAAATATTCGCTCTAGGTTCTCGCAAAAGTACGAGATCGATCGAAGACAGACTAAGTTGATCCTATGTTGAATCTTAAGGAAATCTTAGCAGGGGATTCTAATTCTAAGTGTTATTAAACAAGAATTGGAAATTCTAAACACTCGAATCCCAAAAAAACAGGAGAAATAAGAAATAAAGTAAATAAACAAGAATAATTATTAGTGGGATTCGGGATTTAAGGGACTAGAGTTTAGAAGATTTATAACTGAATAAATCATGCTTCCATCATTCATGCAATTGTTCATTCATCAAGGGTTTCTTAAAAGTTAGTTTAATTAATCACTTATGTATTTATAATTAGACACCAATCAAGACTCGCGTATTAGATCACCCAAGTAAGAATTCTTCAATATATGAACAAAGATTCGTAGCCAATAAATGATTTCATAGAGTTTCTTAATCACTTAATTCGCGTATTCGATAATTAATCTGCAATTCTAACTCTCGTATTTGAATCACACAATAGAAAATCACAAATGAAGAAACAAATTGCATTTCTTATCTTTACAATTTAGAATTGTTGTTGATTAAACTGTAGGTTAGCTCTATTGGAATCATCTCTCGATCTCAACCAATAAACGAAAATCAAAACGGTGATCAGACGTTTCAATTGAATAAGAACAAGTTTAATCAATAACCATGAATCAAAGAAGCAATCAATAATCAATTAAAAGAAATGCTAAACCGTTGGTCTGTGCATAAGATAAAAATTTTAAATCTCATCTCGATAGGAGTCTGTAGTCGCAAACTGATCCAAAATCAAAGTTGTAACGAAGGAGAACCAGCCAAAATAAAATTATTGCGCACGACATAACAATTTCGTATTCTGCCATGCTCTCGCGTTCTTTCTCCTCTCGTCTTCTGCCTGTAACTCCTAGCAAGCTCACTTCTAGTTTCATTGGCTTCATTTTTTCGTCCTTTTACACCTTTTTCCCACCTATCAAACGATACAATAGAACACACAACCTCGACATAAAATCTAACCAGAAACAATGAAAAATAAACTAAAAGACGACTCAACTAGACTCGACAAAAAGACTAAAAACGCAACAAAATCATGCCAAATAAACCCCCCCCCCCCCCCCCCCCACACACACACATAATCATTTGCTTATGCTCAAGCAAAATTTAATCATAGAGTAAAGTCACGTTTAATCATATATTAAAATGCAAGCCCCTAACAACCTTACTTACCTTCAATTCAAGAACTTAAATCAATTTCAATTATTAATCACACCAAGTCATTCAATCACAACCATAATGTTGCCTGTTAACTTAGCCAATCAACTAGTTATCAATCACAATATACACACAATCTTACCTCTCCCTAGCATTCAACAAGTCTATTCCCTACTAAAATCTTAAGAAAATAAGTAAGAACGTTTTATGGGCATGATCATTGGGTATAAACATCGATGATTATCATTGAGTGTCCAAATTTGGCTTCTCATACTCATTATCGAAGATAAGAGGAGTAGAGACCACATACTTAACTTATCAACTTATACGCCCTTCTAGCGTGTTTATTCATTCATTTTTTTATGGAGAATTAAATTCTCTTGTTTTTTTTTTTGGATATAGAGGGACAAAACAAGTAAAACGACTAGGGAGCATCACTCATAATCTGAATTATGATTGATCACAAGTCAACTAACTAAGCAACATGCCACACGAAATGGAAATAATCAAACAACATAGCATAATCAATCATCGAAATCAACCTAAGTATCATACAACCATTCTATCACATATCAATGCTTACATAGATTAATAATGATAATTCTCAAGCTACTCATAATTAGATAAGCTCGAAAATAAAATAACTAATTACACATGGAGTAGTTTCGACATAACAAAGATAAATAAACCATAAAAGACCTAGAAAGATAATTACCCCCCACACTTAAAACATGCAACGTCACCGTTGTATGAAAAAAATTTGAAAGAAGGGATAATAGACACGACATGCATAAAATAAGAAAGGGAAAAGACACAACCTAATACGTCGGGTCGTTCGAATCATTGCATTGATTGGATGGTGGAAGTAATAGTTACGTGGACTGTCGAATTCTGTGCTCACGAGCAATTCAAGATCGTCATTTTGATTTGTTTTATTATGCAAAAAGGGAAATAACAATGAAATAAAAACTGGATGGAAATAAAAAAAAATGCTCATTTATTGTCTCAAGCTCTACATGGTATCTCCTCCGCGAGTTACTTCGGTTGGCTAGGAAGCTTGTCCTCCCTGTTTAATTGGACGAGCTCCCGAAGTCGAATACCTGCACAAACACAAACAATAAAAATCAAATCATAATATCCACAAAAAAAGAAAACAATAAATAAAACACGAAACAAAGAAACAATAACGAACAAAAAAGACAACACGAAAAACACATAATGAGATAAAAAGAAAAATAATGAACGATACGGAAAGAAAACATAGAACACGAAAATATAAAACAATGAACGAACACGAAATAGCACTCAAAATTAAAACGCCTAAAGTTATCCCAAGCAGCGACGTCAAAATTTTTTTCAACCTAAAATGTTCACTCTAGGTTCTCGCAAAAGTACGAGATCTATCGTAGATAGGCTAAGTATGTCAAATCTCAAGTAAAGTTAACAGGACGATTCTAATTCTAAGTGTTATTAAACAGGAAATGGAAATTCAAAACACTCTAATCCCAAAATAAACAGGAGAAATAAGAAATAAAGTAAATAAACAAAAATAATTAAAAGGTGAGATTCATGATTTAAGGGCCTAGATTTTAGAAGATTTATAACAGATTAGTCTAATTAATCACTTATCATTCATGCAATTGTTCATTCATCAAGGATTTCTTAAAAGTTAGTCTAATTAATCACTTATGAATTCCTAATTAGACAACAATCAAGACTCACATATTAGATCACCCAAATAATAATTCTTCAATATATGAACAAAGTTTCGTAGTCAATAAAAGATTTTCTAGAGTTTCTTAATCACTTAACTTGTGTATTCGATAATTAATCCACAATTCTAATTCTCGTATTTGAATCAAGCGATAGAAAATTACAAATAAAAAAACGAATTACAATTCTTATCTTTTCGATTTAGAATTGTTGTTGATTAAACCGTAGGTCTATATTGGAATCATCTCTCGATCTCAACCAATAAATAAAAATAAAAACGGTGACCAGACGTTTCAATTGAATAATAACAAGTTTAATCAATAAGCATGAATCAAAGAAGCAATCAATAATCAATTAAAAGAAATTATAAACCTTAGCCGTCTCAGCGATCTCTAGGGTGCATTCAATAATCAAAGAAGCAATCAATAATCAAAAAGAAGTTGCGTCTAGCGGTCTCTAGGGTGCATTCTCTGCATTCTGTCGCAGCACAGGCCCAACGACCGACTTGTGCATAAGATTAAAAATTTAAAATATAGATTTAAAGCTCGTCTCTATAAGAGTCTGTAGTCGCAAACGGATCCAAAATCGGAGTTGTGACGATGGAGAATTGGCAAAAACAAAATTATTGCGTTGGACATAATAATTTCGCATTTTACCATGCTATCGCTTCTTTCTCTTCTCGTCTTCTTTTTGTTACTCCTAGCAAGCTCCCATTCGGCTTCCTCAACTTCATTTTTTTGTCCTTTTACTCCTTTTTCCCACCTATCAAATGATACAGTAGAACACACAACATTGACATAAAAACGAACTACAAACAATGAAAAATAAAACTAGACTCGACAAAAAGACTAGAAACGCAACAAAATCATGTCAAACAACAATAATATTTTTACATAATTAAACATAATTATTTATAAAAAAGTTTAAAAAAATAATTAATAATAAATTATAAATTAAACTTAATTATTTATCAATTATTGCATTGACTTTATCAAATTTTAAATAACACAAAAATTGACTAAGGGCAATTTAGGAATATCACTATAAAAGTAAGCATTTTTCATATAAAATTTAGGAATAGAGCATTTTTCATATCCTGACTATTCATATAATACTCATACTAATATCTATTTAAATCTCTATAAAATCGCATACACCATACCTAGATTAATTTGTACGCTATTTCTCTTTCATAGCAAAAATTACATATTTAACCTTTTGATTATATTTATATAATATTTTAATCATTTAAAATACAAAATATGGCGATTATTTTTGTACCATAAGATTCAAAAAATGGAGTGCCCATATTATTTTATATTTTCAATTGAAAATTCACTTTTTATTTGATTTACATCCTATATATATATATGATGTAGATCATATAAAAAGTGACTTTTGGATATAAAATAGGAAGTCATCCAAACCACCCATTTTTTAGATCTTGCGGTTGAGATTTGTCTATGATTTTCGGTTATTATGTGATTAAAATAATACATTTTTATTGCTAAAAGGGTATACCAGTAAATTGACAACAATTAACGCTATGGTGGTTATGGAAACAAACGATTAATTAGGGAGGAAAGAGATTCTTTATTATACTATTCCATAACCGCCGTTTTTGGGAGAGGTGTGAGTTTTTGTTCAGTTACAATCATTGATGTGAAGAGACGAAGTGTTGCAGTAGTAATTTCCAGTGAATCAAGGTTGTGAAGGTAAGTGGATGTATAACAATGATTGTTTTATGTCTTTGGAATGATATAATAACGTATATGCATTACGTTTTGTTAATTATTGCATCTTTTTGATCATTGTTGCATCGTTTAAACGACAATTTGCATTGAACCAGACTACAGTTTTGCATTACTTCATTTACATTGTTGCACTATTAATATAATTATGATGCATTATTCTCGATTAACCGTCTATGAGTTGTTGCACTTGTATTCTTAATAGTTTGCATTGAGAAAGAATTGATGGAAGGGGCGGTGAATTCATGGCAGTATGGTTTGTTTTAGTTACGTTGTTGCATTGTTTACACGATAATTTGCATTGAACCAAACTACAGTTTTGCATTACTTCAGTTACATTGTTGCACTGTTAATATAATCATGATGCACTGTTTTTGATTAACCTTCTACGAGTTGTTGCACTCACATTCAAACGATTTTGCATCATGGTCGCTTCTCGTAAACGGTCCTCCTCAAAGTCGTCATCTTCCCCGGCGTTGTCTAGGAGACGGCGTGAACAGCGGCGTGGAGTCGAGAACATCTTCTTCATTCACCGTAGTTGCAATCGAGAAGGAATTCTTGACAGAGAAGTGGGTGTGTTGTATGTTTGGGAAATTATTGCAATATGGCGTAAGTTTTGGAAATTTTGAAACTGGTTTCACTTTTTTATCCCTAAATTACCCTTTTGCATTGTAATTCACAATGCAACAGGAAGGTTTGATTAATTTGAAGATGAAATCTGGACCATTGAATCTTATGTAATGAATGATTTGGATGACTTCCTATTTTATATCTAAAACTCACTTTTTACCTGAACCCACCCCTATATATATATATATGGGTTGATCAAATAGAAACAAACTCTTAAATATTAACTATATAGCATTATAATCCATTAATTAATACATAATAAATAGTTTTGATAAAATTTTCGATTTTTTTTTTTTGGATAAGATGTAAATGAGAATACTTAGTAGCTATATTTGAATTATTTCATGTCCTTTTCAAAATCTCCAATATTATGTTTGTGGTTGACATGTCATTGTGACATAATGTCGCATAAGCATATAATTCGTTATAATTTTTTAATTATTTTATTTTTTTATTACTTTGTATTAAATAGATATTAAACTTTACTTTACTCAATAAACCTAGTTGATAGTGAGAATTAATAGTTTTCTATCGAGTATTTATTATTATTTTGCCTGTATGTCATATTATTTACGTACATGTTGACAATGTCTACTGCGGTCGGTTGATTACTTTTGTTTAATTAAAATACTTTTATGTAATTTCTTAATATCATATATGAAATAATAAATATGGAGATAATTCACATTGAAAAGATATGATATATCACAGAAAATAAATATATATTAACATATGTATTATTATTGAAAAATAAATATAGTATATATGATTTGGATGTTAGTTAAGACGCAATGACAAATTTAACATTTGAATTACACATATTTAATATTGATATATTTTTCTCTATATTTATATTTTAATATTAATAACAGTGCATTATAAGCAATAGAAAAATAATATATTAATTTTTCTATCATTTAAGCATCATTTAATTCATGTTAACTATATAAATTATATTAGCATTAGTTATGGTTAGAAGACTTTTTATCTGCAATATTGATTAAATATATTTTATTTTATATTTTAATACACAATTAAATATAAAATCAAGATGAAATATACTTACAAATAATAAAAAATAAATCAGTTATAGATTATTTCTCATTTTTACATAATATTCTTTAAAAAAAAAAAAGCAAACCGTAATGTATAATATACAAACTATGCCCATTTGGCCAAAAGGGACATACAGCCTGCCCCAATAAGCAATGATACATTTGCCCCAAGTTGAAGTTTGGAATTAGATTGGAGCCTAGGGCTCATAAAATCTGCAGAAAGAAGATCGACTAATGCCATATATATTAATATGCCCGCCGACGCTGAATTGAACACTCCTTGAACTATTAGGGCTTTCGAGCTTGTGTCACTGTAGATATTTGTTATTCCGATACCTACTCCGATTCCTATCGGTGTCGTAAGGGAGAAGAAAATTCCCATTATTACCACTGCACGGATATTAAATTTCGCCTGCATTCACAAATTAAAAGGTTGAGTGCTTATATATTAATGTTTTCTAGCCAGAAAACTTTGTATATATAGATCAAAATTGTGTTTTTTAGTCAAATCAAACGAGAAATAGTGGAGCAGATGGAGATGGAGTAATAAAATATATATCCGTACCTGAGTTATGCATCCTCCAAGACCTATACCTTCGAAAAATTGATGAAAAGCGAGAGCCGCAATGAGGGGCTTTATTGTCTTTGCACTTTGCGAAGTCCCCAATGCTATTCCGATTATTACAGAATGCACAATAATTCCCAACTCCAACACCTTCATAAATCCACCACCATCATAAGTTTAACTTATGCTATTGTGAAAAAACCTTATTTCTATGTATAATTATATAAAAAATTCAGTTAAAACTTTTGACTTTTTTTTCTATTCATATAAAAAATCAACTCAATAATATAATTATAAATAATAAGAGATCGAACGTTTGAATTTTAAAGAATGATTTGAATTTGTTGCGGGTGGAATAAAGGTTCACAATATTTATTGATTAAAATATATGTACGTGAGTGAAATAAAAGTTATTAGTTCATTAAAAAATAAATTAATATATTATATGTGAAATGATGGTCCTATTTTTATAATTAAATATGTAATGTGATAAATTAAAAATTAATGGTGAGTCCAACTATATGAATATAATTATTAAAAATAAAAATGTATAAAATTTTAGCAAATCAAAAAATTATAATGAATCATGTTTATTAAGTATTTGAAAATTATAATATTATATATTTTAATTTTGAATCTATCATAACTAAAAATTAATGAAAAGTGATTAAATGAACTCTAATAATATGTCTATATAGAATGAAACTAAACCTTATAAAATAAAAATAAATAAATAAACAAATTAAAATTTAATTGTGAAAATAAAAGTAAAAAGTAATGTTAACTTTTATTGCGTGAGTTCAGATGGTGATTACCTGCGATATTACACGGTGGCGGAGAAGCTCAGTGTCGCCGGAATTGGTCGGTTCCAAAGGCATGGCCCCGTGTGCATGGCCGTGAGTGGCATGAGTATGAAAAGTCTCCGCAGGCATCTCCTCATCGCAGCTGGCCGCTGCTTTGACCCTCGTTTGCCGCCGCCCAAAGTATGAGGTGGCGTAGGTATCTACCATGAGCGTCCCAATCGCCGCCACCATAGCGATGAAACCGGAGAACGGAAAATCCCCCCAAGGGTGGTCGCCGATGCACGGCGACGTCAGGCTCTCGAATGCGTCCGGCAAGACGTGAATAAACCCAGTCGACAGAATCACTCCGGCGGCGAAAGCCTTCACGACGAAGAAGAGGTTACTCTCTGGGCTCAGCGCCGGAATCCTCTTCGCCGCCGTGGGGAGGCTCACCCCGAATGCGCTCGCCAGCAGGATTGAAGCCAGCGCTGCCACCTTGTATTTCATAGCTAGGGCTTTGTCCACCTCCTCCTCCTCCGCCTCGCACGTGCAGCCGGCCAGCGCCGCCGCCGGGAAAAACAAAATCGCGGCGATAAAGAAAAACTGAATTGATTTATTCATGATGAGTGTGAAGAATTTGTGAAAGTGTGATGGGATAAGTGTATTTTAATTTATAATTATAAGGAGAGGTGGCGGATATGATAATGTGGATTAAGTTGCAACTAATTTCTGTTTATATTGATAAGCACTAAATGTGTGTTTAGAAGCGAAACTATGAATTAGGGTGAAGTTAGAGCGTAAGTGAAATTTGAATTACCGGATTTGTTGCTATAAATTAGTAATTCATTATTTTTCTAATATCTAAACAAGCTAGTTTTCCAATTTTTAAGGGATATTCAATTGTTCACAATAATACTAATTAATTATCGAAAATATATATTTTGCTTTGTTTTGTTTTAAGAATGTGGATATTATGTTATGAGTGTACACACCTCACCGATCGACTCAATTTGTGTTAATTGAAAATAATATGCAATGGCAATAGTACAAAAAACTATAACTATACGTGCAATGATAAGAATAGTAGTAATTGTGTGGTTGATGATGGAAACTATGTTGAATTTCTAATAATAATAGTAGTAAAAATAATAATAATAATATCATAAAGTGGTAATTATAACAAACTAGCCAAAAAAAGATAGTAAAAGACAAATAATAGCCACAAACATAAAATTATTTAAATTCTAGTCATTTTGGATGTGAATTACTATAAATACCTTTCTACTTAAATTTAATTATATGAATATTACGAATGGTATGAAAGATATGAATAATATTCATTCTTACGAATCATACGCACATACAGTTTAATAAAATTAATTATTACGTGTTAGGTTTAGTTTATCTCTTGAGTGTTATGTTCGCATGTTAAACTAACACTCGCGTTTTTTGCTTTCTTCACAAGAATGCTGACTGGGACTCCAGCTCAGCTTAACGTGGAATGGTGACTCAGATATGAAAGAAGACCAAGTCTAAGTTGTGCAGTTGAGAAAATCATGCTAGGTGGAATTCTATCCACAAATTTAGGAGTCAACACTGACTGAGGTTGTTCCACAATTCAAGGCAGAAGTGATGACGCAACAATTGACGTGCTAGAATTTTGGGCATAGTGGGTAATTTCTATAATTGTGGATCCAGACCCCACTCAGTCCATGAAGTCTATATATAAATACAAGAGACATCCATTCAGTTGATAGACGTTTTTTTCCATATATATTTTTCATAGTTTTCATTGTACGGTTCTTAGATTCATGAACGTACATTTAGTAGTTTAGCGATAGTGTTGTTGTGTTAGATATAGACCAATATTGTAACACAATACATTTATTTTGGTAGTCCTTTTTAGCCATAAGGCTCGTGTAGGTTATAAGTTTATAACCTACACAAAATTATATTGTGTCTTGCTTTAGCTTCCGCATTTTACTTCATCTAGAGTGGTTGATACACTTTCAAGTAGTATCAGAGCCATCACTCAACACACTGAGTGTGGTCCTGACGGTATCACTACTTTAGAAGTTCGATGGATCCAAACAACATAGGAGTATATCGACCTGCAGTATTGGATGGATCGAATTACTCTTACTGGAAGACACGCATCCGTTCCCTCATTAAGTCCATAGACAGAAGAGATGGCAGTTAGTAGAGAATAATTGGTCTCCACCGAAGGCTATTGATGAGCACGGAGATATTTTTCCAACACTAACGAGTTGCTGGACTAAAGATCAGGTTAATGCGGCCACATTTTATGATCGTGCGCTGAATGCTATGTATGCATCAGTAGACACGAACATGTTTAAGCTGATCAAGAATAGTGCATGCGCAAAATATGCATGGGATGCCTTACAGCGACATTGTGAAGGGGACAACAAAATTAAACAGTCACATTTACGTATTCTCACTTCTAAATTTGAGAATATGAAAATGGACAAAGATGATGATATCTCTAGCTATACGAAGAGGATACTTGACATTGCCAATGAATGTCAGGCCTTAGGCGAACCCCTAAGCAACAAAGTGCTTGTGTTAAAAGCACTTCGCACTCTTCCTTCAAGGTTTTATATGAAGGTAACAGCCATTGAGACATAAAAAACTGTTGATGCGCTCGAGTTTACAAATCTCATGAACTACTTCAAGACCTACGAGATAAATATGGAGGAGAGAGGTGCTTTCAGTAAAAAGAAAGTGGTAGCGTTCAATGCAGACATATCCTCAAGTAGCTGAATACTCGACATCAATGATGTCAGTGAGACCGAAGAAATGGAAGAAATCCATGAGGGAGACGATGTTGCCTTAATCACGAGGAAGTTCAACCAGATGGTGAGAAGTTTCAACCGAGGCAAGCCCACGGCGAAACCAAATGAACAAGAGACACCATGTCTTGAGTATCACCAATTACCACAGAAAAGCGACAACTTCCAACATAAACCCTCGAGAAGGATGCCTACACACGAAGTATTCAAGTATAACTCCTCGAAACTAGATAGTGTTCAATGCCATGAATGTAAATGATATGAACACTATGCAAACCAATGTGCCAACACACTTCGTAAACGAGGAAAATCATATTGGGTGTCATGAAATGAGGATGAATCTAAGTTATTCAAAGATGTTGATAAAGATGATGACGGACTATTTGAGAACGTAGCACTTCATGTAATAGTTCAGCAGTCACTGTCCGATGATGAAGATTGTTGAAAAGTGGACTCCAGCACCTTCCGGATGGTGGGTCCCACATGTATCGTACCCGAGAGAGCTTATGGGAGTGCTGCCTACCTCAGTCGAAAAGGTTTGCACTACCATTGTTGACAAGAGGTTAAAGGAATTGATTAGTACTACTCATACTAACATGATGCATCATCTTTTCAGGTGGCCCCTTAGTAGAAACTCCAAGGTTAAGCGTGCTTGACTGGAGCAATACTATGATGGGTGACCTACTGGGAAGTGTCCTGGGTCAGCCTGTCAATGAGTCGGAGCTTCGGATGTGAAGAATCGAATCCAGCGGAGCCATCCCTAGGGGATTGTTGGGAAGTGGACTCCAGCACCTCCCGAAGGGTGAATCCTCCGTGTATCGCACCCGAAAGAGCTTATCGGAGTGCGGCCTACCTCAGTCGACTACTTTAAAGAATGTTTATCATGTTCAATGACTTTTGACAAATCGATTAGCATTAGTCAATTATGTGATGATGACTTACAGGTGAAGTTTACTAAGGATACATGTGAAGTGTACAACAACAAAAACTTATGCATTATGAAAGGCCAAAGGTCAACAGATAATTGTTATATGGCTGATGATATGAAATGCAACAAAACAAAAGTTGATGATGTTGTACTCTGGCACAAACGATTGGGACATACTAACTTGTTGGGAACCCCACAAAGTTTAGTTTTGATGATGTTCTCTCGAAACACACTTAGATTAATTATGTTTGCTAGGTCCTGATCTGTTCTACCTGTACCAGATCACTAATATATAAAGTGAATCTGATAGAGAACATGACTTTAGATAAGATTTTGAGAATGGCTTGAAATGTAAAGGAGTACACCCTATAAAAATCATTTTGTCTTTTCCTTGTTCGAGGACCAGATCAACAGCAGACTACAAGCAGCAGATGATCTGTATGAGGGCCACTCGATATGGTTGCCATGAAATTATACACAGAATATGCAACCATCCTGGACCAAATCACTCCATGTCATATGACATTCAATTATATGTCTAGATGTACTTCAATGAATCCAAGTCAACTTGCCACTTCAGCTGATCTCTCAAAGATAGAAAGTATATCTAATTGGAGATCAAGTTTGGAAGGAGAATCAATCAACACACGTAGAAGGAAATAAACATCTATCAACGATCTGTTTTCCATATTTTTGAAGATTCGGTCAAACCTTCCAAGGCAAGATGAGATATTCTGCGATTCAATTTCCTGATTGGCAATCAACATTTACTTCAAGTCAAT